>JARHVA010000112.1:6697500-6715000 GCA_037957365.1 Torreya grandis | reverse complement strand
GCATTAGCACACTATGAGTTAAAGATAAAATAAGATAAATAGTGAAAGATCAATATGAAGACACAAGGCAAAAATATGAAAACATAGTGTTCAATGTTTAATTGTGACCGTTGGTATTCAAATATTTGAATTTGTGAAGGAAATACTAGTGTCTACTTCTTGGGCCATAACTTTTGATCCAAGTAGAATTTTCTCATCATGTAAAAATTGAATTTGTATAGGAATAAAAGGTGAATCTATAAATATAAATTTAAATATATAAAATTTTGTATAGGAAAATATATTGAGTTTTAAATTTTACTATGTTTTTGTGTATGTCATGCAAGTGACCTGAGAAGATTGTTTGAGTTTATTTTAATATATTTCAAAATCTCTTGTTGAATTAGATATTGAGGAGTGTTTTATAATCCATTAGGATGTTATTTTATAATTATGAAGGTTTGACCAATAATATTTAGTTTCAAAAAAGGTTTATAAGTGGATTGTGTATTCGTTCATGGTGACTGTGTGCATAGAATCTTGTTTGAGCAATTTATGCTTAATCAGAAGGGTATTGTGATGGATATGGGAACTTAAGGAGGAAATATAAATCATATTAGATAATTTCATGAGTTGGAAAGTGTTCATATGTTCTTAGTTTTCTTAGAGAAGTGTCAAAGAGGTGAATGGGTCATCATAGGACCTAAAAGGTGGCTTAGGCCTATTTGAAAGTGTGGTGTGCTTAAGTGTGACCCATGTTAGATTCCTTAAGGGTAAATTCATGTATTGTGGCTGAAAAATAAAGTTTTTGGAATTGATAATTCCTGATTGATATATAAATAGTGAAACCAAAGATGATGATTTCTAGACTTGTGGAGACTTGTACAAGACTTGTGAGAAGAGTATGTGTTGGAGCAAAAGATATATGATGTTTATATGAGCTTGGTGGTTGATCTAAGAATAATATTAGAGTATGGTATATGTGGTTGACCCCATGGTCATATTAATATTATTGTGATAGAGCTATTGATGGTTTGATGGTTGCATATGAGTTGAGGACAAGCTGAGGAGTAAAATGATCCAAAAGGTGGTTTTGGATGCATTTTGAGTGTGTGAAGAAGGATATGTTATTATATGTCCATAATTAGGTGTTGAATACATCAATTCTAAGGTGAAAGTTTTCCCTTCAATGGATGTTATAAAGGACTTGATCTTCCTTGGGGGAAGTTGCTCCTTGTGAAATAGGTGTTTCAGTAAAGGCCTTTGGTCAGGAGGACTTGATCAAGGTTTTTGGTATAAAGGACTTAACTAGCCTCTTATTTGTAATCTCTTATAGGAAAAATAGTTCACGTGTTATAGGCTTGAGAGTGGGTTTTATTACCCATGAAGGTTTTCCACAAGAACTATGTGTTGTGTGTTTGATCTTGTCTATGCATTGATTGAATGAGCTCTCTTCTTAATGTTATTAATCAAGTCGATATATGTTGATTTTTTAATAGTTTGAAAGGATTTAAATTGAAATATCTGGGCTCATTGATTCACCCCCATCCCTCTCAGTGATTTTATCTCTAATAATTGGTATTAAATCAGGTCCTTTTATAAAGTCTTGATAGCTTGAAGTTGATCCAAGGTAAAATATGGGTCATCATCAAGGAGGTTTCTCTACTAAGTAATCACCAATGTTTAATGGATCAAATTATGATTTTTAGAGTGCAAGGATGAGGACATACATTATGTCCTTAGGGTTTGATGTATGACAATTTGTTATGGATGGATATGTTGTTCCTACTACTCTATCTAGTGCTATAGATAAGAAACTATTTGAGAATAATTCTAAGGAAATGAATTCCATAACTTATGGTATTATAAATATTGAGTTCACCAAGGTAATCCATTTTAATTTTTATAAAGAGATATGGGACAAAATGTAGATCATTTATGAAGGAGATTCAAAGGCCAAGATTGCTAAATTACATACTCATAGAAGGCAATTTGAAAGTCTCAAAATGAATGAAGAAGATATTGTGGAATCTTTTCTACAGAGAGTTGATGAAATTTTGAACATTATAAGAGGTCTTAGATAAAACCTCGAAGAGGATACTATAGTTCAAAAGGTATTAAGGTCTATATACTTCAAGTTTGATAAAAAATTATTTGCTATAGAAGAAATTCATGATCTTACTCAGTTGAAGATGGATCAATTTCATGGCACTCTTACTACCTATAAGATGATCAAGAATGATGATATACCACCAAAGAAGGAGGTAGCTTTCAAGACTAAAATAAAGACAAAAAAGAAGTTCCAGGGTAAGAAACCAAAGGAGGATGAAATTTATGATATAGATGAAGATGAACTAATTGCTCTGATTTCAATAAAATTAAAAATAGGTTCAGGAAAGTATAAGGGTAAACTACCCCTCAATGCTTCAATTGTGGAGAAGTAGGACATTTTGTTAATAAGTTCCCTCATAAGTATAAGAAGGATGATGATGAAGAGCATGATCAAGGTCATGGTGATGGAAATATATCATTTAGGTCTAATAAAATAAAAAAGGGATTCAGATGGTTTAACAACAATAGGAAGTACTTCAAGGACAAGAAGAGTCTCTATACCAAATAATATTTTAGCTCATTAGACGAGAGTGAAGTCGATGACTTAGAATATGATCATGAAGATAATGGTCCTATTAAAGATGAAAACCTATTCATGGTTGAGGTAAGAAGTTTCTCACATAAAAATGAGTCTACTTGGAGTGATTTAGATGATGAAGAAGATGAGATGGACTATGACACTGAATTCACAAATGCTCTTGAAGAATTGGATATTGAGAAGAAGATCAATAAGAAGATGAAATCTAAAATCAAGGAATTTGAGGAACAATTCAGTGTGTATGAGGAAATAATGAATGAAGACACCAAGGAGCATGAAGATATGGTCAAACATCTTAGTTTTCAATTAGAAATCCTATCTACAAGCTTAAAAGATAAAGAATATGATTGTTCAAGGTATGTAATTGAAAATGAGTCATTGAAATCTAAGTTAGAAAAGACATATAGTAAGATGAAGTCATTTATGAGATTTTAAAAGATATCAAGTAATCTAGACAATAGTCTGAATGATGAAAAGCATGCAAGTGATAGAACTAGTCTTGGATATAAAGAACTAGAGAATGCAACTCAAGACAAGATGAAGACTAATGTGAACAAGGAAAATCATACTTTGAAAACAACTCATCATAAAAGGATTGAAGGTGTTGGTAGAATGAAGACAAATTAGATCAAAAAAATAAATGCCATGAGGTATGTAAATTTCAATGATTAGTGCTATAATTGTAATAAGTTTGGACATAGAGATAGAGAATGTAGAAGACCTATTAGAAATTAGTTTGTATGATACTATGATGGGGGTCATTAGTCAAAAGGTGTGATCAAGATTGAGTTTTTCAGCTATCATAATGTGGGACACTTAGAAAAAAAATTGTCCATTTAAGGTAAAACAAGACGAGTTTCTGTTAAGAAGCATTATTTACTATGACTATGAAAAATTTGGTCACATTACTAAATTCTGCAAGCAAAGGTCTAAAAATCAGAATAGGTTCAATCAAGCTTTAAGAGTGTAATGAAGAAGGAAATTTAACTCATAAAAGCCAAATGTGACAAGTGTCAGTCATGATGAGTCTATAGGTCCAAGTAATCTATTTTATATGGTGGAGAATGCCTTAGAAGTTGAAGAGTGCCAAGGGCTTTCATTATCTACTCATATTATGAATGAAGAGAGTAAGTTTAAGAAGGATACTGAGGTACTATTTAAGGCTAGTTATGAGATGTGTATGGATCTAAGTGAACATACTATCATTTTTAAGCATGTATCATATAATTAACATCAATTGTCAGTGCTTAGTGATGAGGTTCCTAACTACGAGGTGGATTCTTCAGATGAAAAGGTATGTCATGAATCTATGTTGTCTCCATGTATTGTCAATCCAATCTTAGAAGAGAAGGAGAAATTTAGAAAAATAACCAATTATCTTAGTTTATGCTAAGAAGAAGAAGAAAAAAATCAATAAATCTTATAGCTATAAAAGGATTCCAATGATTACTGAGGAGATGTGGGCCACTCCTAGCTTCACTTTATTTTAAATCATTATGGTGTAAAGAATGTCTCTATTTATGATTCTTAAGAGACTCATTTTAGTGGAGAAGTAAGAATTTTGGTGTTATTTAGATGGTCCTAGAAGGATAGAGATGATTGTTTTTAGTTGGAACAGGGATGCCCAAGTGGAAGATATGTTGGGGTGATGTCAGAATGATGTCATAGTTGTATATGGTCAATCTACAGGGCTAGATTGAAGGTTTTCATGTGGATAAAGAAGATTTATGATTTGTCAAGATGATATTTTTGTATAGAAAGTTATATTGACCTTATTCTATCATCCTTTAGGTGGTTTTATGGTCTGAAGTGTTGAAGTGTTGAAGTCAAATTAGAGGTTTTTGTTTACTCTCGGGTTTCCTAGTTTATGCTTAAGAGTATGCAAGTCCTAAAATGGTTTATAAGTTGTATGGGTTACCAAAGGTGTGAAGGCTCAAAACTTGGTATAGAAGTGTGTGATGGTTATCTCTAGGTGTGAAAGAATTTTTAGATGTGGAAATTAACCAGAAGGAGGTTTGTTTACTCTATTCTTTTAATATTCTAGGGGTTTGGGCTATGCTAGAAAAGTCATTTGAATTGTAATTTGGGATATAAGTATTTTTAATAGGTTTAATGGTTCAAATGGGTTATTAAATAAAGATTCATATAGACATGAAGGTTTTTGGTTTTCAAATTATTCATGTTTTTGTCAAGATGGAGGCCTAATTGGCATGTTGGTTTTTGAAGGAAGTATGTTGAAGAGGATGAGCTAGGTGTTGAAGTTTGGTGTTGAAGTTGTGGGCTCTGCAAGTTCTAGGTAGGGATACAAGGAGTTTACATAGGCCTATTATGAATATTTGATGTTTTTTAATCAATTTATCTAAAAGATCAAGGTGTGAGTATTTCAAGGTGAGTTATTAGGTTATTTTAGTGCATTTTAATTATTTGGTGAGTGGCATGAAGTTCTATTGGTTGTCCTTGAGGTGGTTTGAGAACACAAGGCTAGTAAGCCTGTATGGTGGTTCTTCATGGTGTATGGAGATCTAAAGATGCTCGAGATATGAAATGGCTCAAAAATATTAAGGGGGGTGCCTCTTAGATGTCTCTTGGTGAGTTTCATTAGATTTCAATGTTTTTGTGTGCTCTTTCTTCATTGATTGTAGTACTTGGTTGAAGAGAGTGTTGGCATAGAGCAAGAGGAAGTTATCAAGGCAAGAGGAGGTTCACTCAAAGTAAGGGGGAGTTTTTATTATATTTATATTATAGTTCTCTCCTATTGGTATTTTTTTTGGGTCCTCAACATAGTTGATTCCCAATTTTTAATTATGTCAAAGAGGGAGAAAGTTCTTGTTGTGAGAATACTTGAAAAAGAGAGAAGGAAGGTGAGTTGTATATTGTTATATGATGGTTGTTGACATCAATGACAAAATGGGATATTTTTGTATAGTTTTTTAATGATGTCATAAATATTTCAAAGTGAGTGGATGAAGTGCCTTTATAGTCTAAATGACAATGACAAAGTGTGTAATGTGTTTGTCTTACTATGTTTGAAGTTGGCCTAGTTGATTTTTTGTTTTGGCATGGCTAGAGATGTTTAAGGATGAGTATAAAGTATTGATAATGTGAAATGGTTAATTTAAGAGGTTTATATTATTTGAGTGATTATGTACATGAGTGGTTTTGATTTGGTTGATCATTGTTTTCATCTAGACATTTTGGGTCTAGTGGTAGAAAATCTGCATAGGTAGTTTGTCAACATCATAACTATCATGTGGATGAGTCAAGGAAATTTGGTCATATGATTTTTTATCAAAATAGTCCCTATTTTATATGCACAAAGTATGAATTCATGTGATGAAGTGTAGCCAAAGATATGCAAGTACAAAGTTGGGCTCCCAAGCGGTTTGATAGTGTTTTCCCATAGTCAAATTTGCATGTGGTAAGAAAGAGCCAATTAAGTAGTTTGGTGATGGAATATGTCATGAATGTGAGGGTGTGAGGATAAAATTATCATATGGGTTTGTTTAGTTTTATCCCTAGTTGATTCACACTAATTTTTAGGTCATGCGATGAAGCACATCAAAAGATATGCATGAGCAAAGTTGGCCTTCCAAGTAATTATTAGCATTGTTAGCTTTGTGGCAGAAAAATATGAGTGAGTAGATTGATGACGTTATATATAACACATGAAAATGTTTTAAGAGAATTTTTTATACATGGTTAGATTCTCTTATATGAGGAGATCATATGGTCCAAATTTGAGAACATGTAAGGTAAAAGATATGACTATGTAAAGTTGGTCTTCTAGGAAGTTAATAATTATTACCATACTTAGTAAAATTTGCAAAAGGTAAAGTTGAAGCAACATCGATGGATCATGTTGCTTCAAGATGTCAAGAAGCAACGAGATGGTGCCAAGTGTTCAATATTTAACATTGAGTAGAAATAAAGATCGAGCTTCTTCTAAAGATCAACAGTGAGTGGGTGATCATACAAATAGAGATTAATGGTGTGCATTAAATTTAAGAGGTCAGAGTGATAGTTTTATAGAATATATAAAGTGAGGATAATATCAAAGAGATCGACAGAGCATATGAACTCCAAGTTGTCAAATTTCATGATATGAGGTCAACTATTAGAGGTTTAACATATAAGCATTGGCACACTATGAGCTAAAGATCCAAGAATTTACATGGTGTATGATAAATATAAATATGAAAGGACTTGAGATCTGATCATAGTCTCTAAGTTTTAATTATGACCATTGGCATTCAAATATTTGAATTTGTGAAGGAAAGACCAATGTCTAGTTTTTGGTCCATAACTTTCGATCCAGGCAAAATTTACTCATGGTGTAAAAATAAAACTTGTAGAGGAATACAAGGCACATATGGAAATATATATTTTAATATCTAAAAGTTTTTATAGTAGAATATATTGAGGTTAAAATTTGATAGTGTTTTCGTGTATGTCTTGCAAGTGACCCAAGAAGATTATTCGAGCTTGTTTTAATATTATTTTGAGATCTCTTGTTGAATTAGATAGTGGTTAGTGTTTTATACTCCATGAGGATTTTTTTTGAGAATTATGAAGATTTGAACAATCATATGAAGTATATAAAAAGGTTTATAAGTCGATTATGTATTCATTCATGGTGACATTGTGCACATAATGTGTTTGAGCAATTTGTGCTTAAATAGAAGGGTCCCGTGATGGATATGGGAACCTAAAGAGGACATATAGATCATATGACATGATTCCATGAGTTGTAAAGTGTTCATGTATTCTTATTTTTCTTAGCGAAGTGTTAAAGAGGTGAATGGATCATCATAGGACTTGAAAGGTGGCTTAGGCCTATTTCAAACTATGGTGTGCTTAAGTGTGACCCATGTTATATGCCTTAAGGGTGAAGGCATGTATTTTGGTTGATAAGGAAATTTTGTGGACTTGATAATTCATGATTGATCTATAAATATTGAAACCAAAGATGATGATTTCTAGACTTATGTAAAACTTGTACAAGGCTTGGGAGAAGAATATGCATTAAAGTGAAGAATAAATAATGTTTATGTGAGCTTGGTGGTTGATCTAAGAGGTAGATCAGAGTATGGTATTTTTGGATTACCCCATGGTCATGTTACTATTGTTGCGATAATTTTTTTTCTAGTTTTATGGTTGTATATGAGCTGAGGAGTGAAATGATCCAAAATGTGGTTTTAGATGCCTTTTAAGTGTGTGAATAAGGTTGTGTTATCATAGGTACATCATTAGGTGTTGAAGACATTAGTTCTAATGTGGATGTGATAAATTCAAAGGAGGGTATAAAGGAATTCATAATCCTTAGGGGTAGTTTCTCCTTGTGAAATAGGTGTTTCACTAAAGGCCTTTGGTCAAGAGGACTTGATCAAGATTTTTGGTCTAAAGGACTTGACTAGTCTCTTGTTTGTAATCTCTTATAAGACATTAGTCCATGTGTTTTAGGATTGAGAGTTATTTTTATTCCAAATGAGTGTTTCCCATAGGAACTATGTGTTATGTGGTTGATCTTGTGTATGCATTAAATGATTGAGCTCTCTTATTAATGTTCTTGATCAAGCTGATATATTTTGATTATTTAATAGTTTCAAGGGATTGCAATTGAAATTGAAATATCTGAGCTCAATTATTCACCCCCCTCTCAGTGATTGTACCTCTAACAAGTTTATTTTAACTAAGGATATCATTCACACAAATAAAATATCAATCATAAAATAAACCATAGTTTATATTGAATTGAGAAACAATTAATGTCCCAACAAATGTTGATGTTATACAAAGAGCATTGCCATAGTATATGGAAGAAAAAAACATTTTTTTGTTGAGATGAAATGATAACTATGATATAAATTTCCTTTTCAATTAGGAAGTGTACATGCACATACTATCATTATATATTTAAAATCATTGTGCAAATAAACATTGTATTGTATGGAAAATGTGCAACTAAACTGGGACTATGACCATCTCCTTCATGTTATGTCTAATGAGACTTGGGAATCTAAAAATCCACATGATAAGTGTCATGTAGATGAATCTCTTAATGATGAGCATAATAGCAACTTTTTGAATCATGGGTTCAAAAACTCAACATGAATTCATTACCTTTAATAAAACATAATAAAAATTGCTCTAACTGAAGGACAATTACCATTTGGAATGTTTCAATACATATTTTAGAGGAAATTAACTTCCCCTACTTATTCCTTGGTGAAACCCATCACAAAAACACTATGAAAATAATTGCATACCAAAAAGGTAGACAATTGAGTTATTGAATTATGATAGTAAGTTCACTTAACACATTCAACCCCTCCTCTTAAAGTAATTAAGATTAGTATCATTCAAATTGGATGATAAAATTGGGTTTAAATTAGAAAATGATATCTAAAAGGCTAATAAATATCTAAAAATGATGTGCAATAGAAACCTCATTTGGAAAAAAATATTATATTTGATATTGGATACATTTATTTTAATAAAATATGTATGTCCTAACTACTTTCAATAAATAAATAAAAATATATTTACCATGATCTGCCAATTACACCCTGCAACTACTTTTTCTACTTTTTCAAGTATATACCATTATTTGTAGATTATTGTATTTAACTTGACATAACTATATGAAAAAAATAGGCTCTCATCGTCTATGGGAAAGCCACAACTAGATGATATCACATATGATAATTTCAATGTAAAAAATGACACAATCACTTGCACTCATTACTATAAACATAGATCAAATACATTAAACCAAATTATTTTTAAACATAAATACTATTTTAAAGATATTGTTAACTAAATTTGTATTATTGAGTTTCAAAACAAATTAAATTTCTATAGTCAATGGTTGATATGGATGAAAGATCCATCAATTTATGGAGACGATGAAAACTCAACAATTGAATTCTTTTCCACAAGAACATAAATTGTGATACTAAGCCCTTTTCTCCAAACATTAAAAAATTACATGAACATCAGCACATAAAAATATTAAAAAAATACTAAACATAGAAAATGAAGATACAATTTTCCTCTCCAGCCAATGAAACATACAAATACTCAAACCATATAAAGATAATGATTCACTTACTACTAAAAAGTAAAACATATTTACTCAATGCTTAAAAAATGATATGAAATTTATCTTTCCTTTGGCATGTTTCTCAATAAAATAAACATGGATGAAACTAATTACATACATGCAATCTAAACAATGTAAAAATAACCAACAAATTTTTGGAGGAGAAACCATTACAACTATGTAATAATAACTTTATAAAAAAAAATTGCCACCATGGGGAGTAAATACATATTCCCTATTTATTCTCAATGCTTATGCAATAGTGAGCTATTTTACATCATGCATGAATAAAATTGATAGATCAATGAAAAAATTTTTAGAAAAATATGCATATACCACCAAGCATTGCATCTTTATGTTATTCAAATGATATGTGAACTAGGAAATTAGATGTTAAATTCTCAAAAATATTATACCAAACAAGCTACATATATTATTATAGCTATTCCATTGAATAATAGCTCAAGAAAATATCTATAATGTACAATATTTCTAAAGCTTCTAGTTTTGCTATATGAAGAACCTAAAAATAATATGTTTCATTCTATTATAGATTATTATATTACATGTCCAAAATATATTCATATCATTTGCATTGCTAATTTTTTTTTTACATACAACAAAAAAGGGGAAAAAATAAAAATAAGATCAAAAATGCATGGCATATACTTTGCCAATTATAATAAAAATTTAGATAACAATAACTATTATAGATAATGGCTTTTTCTATATGTTCCATTTCAATAAATTCAAGATAACCTAAAAAATGGTTTCTTAACATGAAAAGAGGCATATATATTCCACTGCAAAAACATAACACAAAATGAATCTAGATTTGCTTATGACATAAAACCAAAGTGGGGTGATATGAAAATTTATGTTGATGAATTAAAATTTGGCATCCACTTGTCTATTATAGCATTACAAACACTAGAAATTTAGGAATATTCATATGAAAATATGATATGCAACTTTATCTTTCTTTGCATAATTGGATAACAAATAAAAGAAATAAGACCTTTGGAAATTTGTAAAAAACCATTCATAACAAACAATGTGATATGTTTTGAAAAAATGAGAATGATAATTAAAAACAATAAGAAACAATTATAGATAATGGATTTAGAGAAATTACAACATTTCAAATACATTGTACATTCTATTAATAGTTGGTACCAGTATAGATAAAACATTCACTGCCAAAATTATCTTTGAAATTATGGTTCATATGTACAAAAAAGTAATCAATAGTTACCCCTCAAACCAAAGGGTTTGGCTACAACATTCATGATAAAGGTTGTGTAGAATGCATGTGGCATTACACTTAATTCATATTTTTTGTTTCCTTCTCATAGATTTAAAATTATTCCACTTAGTGTTGAATAAGTTGACACATTATCAAAGATTAATATTAATAATTTCACCTTGTCTTTATAAACAAAATTTCCATTTTCAGTAAAGAGATATTGTATTTTACTAATAAACGAATATGAGAAATAAAACACATGCCAAATTCATATTTTAAAAAATTTAAAATGATATTTTGTAAAGAATTTTATCAAGCACAATATATTAATTATTGTCTTGTCTTTGTAATTCATATAATTTTAAAATAACTAGTGCTATATGTACAAAAAATTAATCAACAGTGACCCCTCAAACCAAAGGGTTTGACTACAACATTCATGAGAAAGGTTGTGTACAATGCATGTGCCATTACACTTAATTCATATTTTTTGTTTCCTTCTCATAGATTTAAAATTATTCCACTTAGTGTTGAATAAATTGACACATTATCAAAGATTAATATCAATAATTTCACCTTGTCTTTGTAAACAAAATTTCCATTTTCAGTAGAGAGATATTGTATTTTACTAATGAACGAATATGAGAAATAAAACACATTCCAAATTCATATTTTAAAAAATTGACATGATATTTTGTAATGAATTTTATTAAGCACAGTATATTAATTATTGTCTTGTCTTTGAAATTCATATAATTTTAAAATAACTAGTGCTATACTATTTTTGGAAAAATAATGTTAAACTTTACCAATATAGTGAAACTATGCCACAAAAATATCATGTGTTTATATAAATTATTAATAGAATTAGTACGCGTACAAAAATAGATATTTATTTCTCTTACCTAAATAATAAATGTTTTCAACCATCACCAAATGATCCTATATTTACATATCTTTTACATAAAAATTATGATGTTGAGAATCACAATACCATAATGCTTGCACTTACTACTTGAAAACAAATTTTCATCAATTCAATTAATGAAGAAGATACAACATACAATGAGATAGGTGGTTATGTGTATACAATTGAATTTCCAAATAAAAGATTATTAAATAAATATTTTTTAGTTAGGCTCTTTTCTAGTAACTATCATATCCAAGATAGTCCAGTGGATCACTCTGACAAAACTTTCAAACCCTACACATCAACAAAAAACCATGATATCTTATGGCTAAATTTTAATGACTTGAATGTTGGCCACCATCATATTAAAAAATATGCTCATATTAACATGAGTGAAATTTAACCAGATTGGGTGCCCATCATTCATGTGGCTAGACCTTTGAAACCAACCATATAACAGTACTTTAACAATTCAAAAATAATTTATTATGTGCATGTACAATTCAAATAACCCAATGAATTATAATAGATTAATTTTCATTTATGCCTATTAGACTGACCAACCATAGATTGGCTTATACTACTTTTTCTTATGTCATTATTATAGAAAACATGTATTTTCTACATCCCATGATAATGAAAATTTTCAAAATCAAATAGAATATTATTGCTAAAATATCTGATCTTAAATTAGAAGCTTAATGGTAGATAGAAAACTACTTTCCCTCCATATATATATATATATATATATATATATATATATATATATATATATATATATATATATATATATATATCCTCATGTATTATTATTTCCACATTAAATACACTCAACCTTAAAACCCACATAGAGGACATTATCCATGGTCATGACTATATGTCATGTGAGATGATTTTCTTTCAAGAAACTCACATATCAGGTCTTATGACAAATGATGTACTTTCATTATCCTTTAACATATAATTTTCATGGGATCTTGATACATACCAAAAATCATATATGTTATTTTTGTAAAAAAAAAATACCAATGTTGAGGTATTATTGGAAACTATAATCATTCATGGGCAACTATTGATAGTAATAAATCTCTATGCTTCACAAAATGTAAAATTTAAATTTAAAAAAATAAATAAAAAAATCATGTCTATTATTGACATGGTATTCACTAAATTATCTCCATAAAAATCCAAGGATCATTTTATGAGACTTCAATATTTATATGTATAAATACAACAAAAATGCAAAGGTTCCCAATGAACATATGGCAAGTCACAATTTCCATTTATGTATCAGACAACAAAGCAAATTTAAGAACAAATTGATCATGTATAGTCAAATTATGCCCCTTTATGTTGATAGACATTTGAAATACATACATAGTGGACTAAAATTCCTTCCATTTTATTCCTTCTCAACAAGGACATAAATCAAAACTGATTTATAATTTTATCTCTTCCATTTTTTATTTTTATTTTACTTCAACTAAGATTGATGGTAGCGATAATCAATAGTTATAATATTTTTTTACATGGACATGTTTCTTGTTTCAATCCCTAAATATTTTCAATACTCATTAATAATAAATTTCTCATTTTGCTTGCATGTTTGGTCATATTAGATGTACAACATTTTAGGAGATTGAATTTATTTAATTATTTGCCTACTTATATATTTCCATCTAATGTCTTCATTCCTCTAGTAAGTATGTCATGGCCATGCTCCTCTTACTCTTCACCTTCATTATCAATGACTTAAAATTGATATTAATATATTTAATAACCCACATTTTTGGTGTATCCTCTATATTGCATTTTCTAATCTGCATAAAAAATGTGAGGAATTTTGTTACAATAAGCATCTATGTCGAATTCATGTGAACGTGTTGATTATCTACATTTTAAAAAATATTGAAAACTAATTCAATTGATCCTCCATGCAGTTATTTAGTATTCATTATTACATACACCTTTAAACATTATGTTTTCAAACTAAATCACTTAGGTTCAACATGTTCACAATGCAAGTTCTTCCATGAAATGTTCAAAATAAGGTAAGCAATGCTTCTATGATTTTTTATGTTTTCATGAATGTCTACACCCTATTTTCCCTTGTTTTAATTGTATTAATATAGTTTTTTTTTTTTTTTTTGTCATCGCATCCTTTTTTTATAAAGATTTTTTTTAAAAATTTTTGAACCTTATTATAATATTTTTACTCTTTTATTTTGAAACATGTTGTGAATATGGTGGCAAAGGTGAATCGATCAAGTTGGACATTGCACCATTTAATTTGGTAAAATAATTTCAATTCCTCATGAGAATACACATGTCTTAGATAATATATAATGCTATAAAAACATGATACACTATGATTAAAGTGAGTATAGGTTTAGGCTTTGGTATTTTGTTCTTGGAACCTATTATTTTAAACTTACTTCTCTTGTAATCCCATAAATATGTTATGCTTTTTTATGGATAATAATACATATATTCATATTAGGTTATCGTAGTTAAAAGCTAAAAATTGATTTTGAAAGGATTTTGTTGTAAATTTTTGTGGCTTTTTACCCCATGGATATTAACAATATTGATAGTGAACAAATAGAGGTTGATTCATCTATTATATACAAATTTATATCATGGAAATGGACAACCTTAACAAAGTGAACATCCACTCAAGACACCATTAATCATATATCTCCACTATTTTTTTTGTTTTTTTGTTTTTTTTGTTTTTCTTCTTCTTCTTCAAAAAAACATCCTATTATAATAGTTAGTTTCTTGTTCAAAAATAATATGTTTTTTAATTTTGAGATTACAGTAATAAAAAAGAGGCAAAGTCTTGACCAAAATAGATATCAAAGATGTTTTTTTTCTTTTGTTTGTTTTATTTTTAAACAAGATTCAAATTATTTATAAACACTAGTAAAAAACTTTGTTTATATTTACATTCTTTTCTATTCTAGTTTTAATTGATTTTTTTCTATCTAGCATCACCATAGCCTCACATGTTCTATGCACCATACTTAAAATATGTAAATAAAAACATGCACAAGTGTTTGGGGGTAATACATTGATAGTTTATGGTCTTGTGAACATATAAAATAGTTCACTTACTAAATAAAAAATATTATATGTTGATATTATTGATCAAAATGGTCAAATCATAATTACAATTAACATTAACAATAACTTCACTCAAAAAAATCATAATATTTGGTTTCAAGAATGGTTTTGTGTATTATATATTTCTCAATCAAAGGACAATCAAGATATGAAAGAGGTGATATAGATAACACAAGATCCTACTGGATTTTAAAATACACTCTTGTAGAATCAAACACTAAATATTATGTTGGCTCTTTTGGTTCACTTGTTACAATAACACATTAGATTAATAGCCAATATAACATCTATGTCAAAGTTGGTGAAACTAATAATGATATCACAATTGTAAATTATAATTTTCTTTTTCTCCATTATTTATTTTCCTTTAATGAATTTTACTTACTCTCATGCCTCACTACTATACATATGTCATTGTTTTTTCATTTTAGGTACAATTAACTAGTCAATATTTATCACTTTTTCAAAAAAATCATGAAAACATATCTTTTGTAATCATTCCACTTTTTATGTTCAAAATTATTTGTAGACATGGGTCTATAGGCTCTCAGACTATCCATACAATTTTGTATTCATTTATTGACTTGATCAATGAAGATTACACTAAATCATATCTAGAGTCTCTTATGAAATCCAACATATAGACATGTATTCATGTTCTTGGTTATCTCCATGCATTTGTAATGTGTTGTTTTCTAATATTGTTTTCATGTTTTTCATCTAAGCACACAATCATTTAAATCAATATAAATTGTAAGATTGATAAAGCTTAAAATCATATACTTATTTCCATTCCAATTATTTTGCATAGATTTTGGATAGCTACATTATCCAATTGCATATAAAATTGACAACACTTTTTTCATTATATAAAATGCTTCCATGAAACATGTTTTCACTATTGGCATGACAAATATGTATAGTCCACAATAAGGATGGTATCTTCCATTGCACTCTTATAAAAGCATTGCTTGGAATAGCCTTCCCAAAAATCTTTTATATTTCATATGAAGAATACCATAACATAATTTATAATACTCTTTTTCTTTTATGCCAATTCTATATTAATGTAAAATTTACTATCACAATTGAAAACTAAATTACCACCATAAATAAATCTTGAGTCTTTCTTCCATAGTGGTGAACATTTTTAATGTATACATGTCATATAAACCAATGTTATTTATCTTCTTAAAATAAAATCATAAAATAAACACTTTTGCACAAGTCCTAGATATATTTTACAATGGTCATTATGTTTCAAATACACTTCATTCACTTGCATAAATGTGAAAATAAGAAATCTCCATGCTATAAATCTCTAAACTGTCAAATATGGTTTTTTCCATGATTTTGTTTTAAAACTTAGCTTCCCCCGATATTAAATAAACAATTGAAAAAATTTTACATGGATATTTCATAGTTATACAATACTACTATGTTTACTTAACACTAATTGGATATTTAAAAATATCTATCTTTATTACCACTTAACCTATTTTTAAAAAAATTTAGTATAATTTTCCTTTGTATATTACATGTACATGTAATTTTATCTTTATTAAATCAATTTCAATTGTTTTTTATAGTGAAAGACTTAGTACATTTGCAATAGAAAAATACTTCTAATCTTGGTGGACTTGTTTGAAAAAAAAAGGCTATGCAGTGTTAATATTCATTGTTAATGTGAATGTTGTTTCATTTTAAAACTATGAAATTAAAATATAAATTCTTCTCTTTAATTTAGACTCTTCATAAATAAAACAATCTTACCAACTGAATGCCATATGGGTATTTGTTTTTGCTAATATTTTTAATGAATGAATAAGGTGTTGTATATGAAGCCTTATTAGTGATCTATATTCACATAATAAGTCCCATTATAAATAAATTTATTTTTTTATTATTTCAAAATTCACATTGGTTAGTTGACTATGCTAGAATTCCTCATTAAATACTTCTCTAGAGATAATGTCTCAACTATGCTATGAATTGATGGAGGCTAGGTGTAATTTAGTATATATTAGCATACATAAAATTATTTTTCATTAAAATATGATAGAATTTTTTTGATTAAGAGAAATATAAATGTAAAAAGAATTAAGATAACTACATCACATTAATTGGAGAAAATCAATGTAGGGGTTTTAAGATAAAATTAGTAATATAGAAAAATACGCCAAAAAAAGCGGCGGGGGGGGGGGGGGGGGGTTTATTGATTGATTTATGTTTAAATTTGGATTTATAATTGGTTTTAATTTGCATATATTCATTTGATTATATGTGATAATTTTCCACTGAAAATAAAATTTGAAAAATATGGTAAATTGAATTAATTAAATAGTTATAGTGGTAATAGATAAAATTAGTAAATATATTCTAAGAAACTACAATGAATCCAAACAAAGATTTCTAGATTTTAAAATAGGGAACTTTATTGAATATCTAATTCCATGCAAAATTATCATCTCCCCTAAAGTTTCAAGT
>JARHVA010000112.1:6635000-6692500 GCA_037957365.1 Torreya grandis | reverse complement strand
AATTGAAGGATTTAAAAACATTCATCATGTTAAACATCACCTTTTAAAATAAAGGTAATTATAATACATAAACTACTCAAAAGTAAGTTTAGGCTAGCATCAACGTGAGACTGCATCTCATAGTTTCTAATGAATAATCATGTAAGCATATTTGGATCTTTTTATAACATAAGGACCTCCATTAAAAAGTATGTTTTTCTATATTGGGTACAAAAGTAAAACTTCCACATGAAGTTTAAGTAAAACTTCCACATGAAATTTATAATAACATAACTGCCACATGAAATTCACAATGTTTTATAATGAAAATAATTATAGAGAAGAAGAAGCAACACATTGCCATTAATAAGTGGCATTGTTATACATGATCTCCTTGAATGAAAACTGTAAGAGGCCCAACATTGCATGAAACTATCAAAAACATGGTAGCACTAAGTAGCTTTATGAAGATATCTACCATTAATTCATATTTGAGATCGAACTGTAAATCTATATCACCATTGAGGACTTTTTCTTGGATATAATGCACATGGACTATAATATGTTTAGTTCTTTTGTGTTGCATGCATACACAAAATATAAATGCATCCAGAAATATATTCATGATAGCACCGTATGGTTAGCATCATAATAACCAAATACATAAAAACATGACATATGTTTTTCTATGGTAATTGATATTTAAAACAATCAAGTCATATTATAAGCAAACAAGTTAACTACTTTGATTATAAAGTTAGTGAAAAAACATAAATTATTATATGCTATTCATTATTAGAAGTCTCTAATATTGACAAGATGATCATCCCCAACTGTCATGTGATGTGCATACTATAATTTACTAATAATATGATACTTACTTAACCCAAAAATTAGATATATTATTATTAATAATTCATTTTATAATTTGAGTCTTATTAAAAAAATTCAAGTTTAATATGCTTCAATAAATTATCGAGGAATAATCTCTCATAAATCAAATATGGATAATTTTAGCATGAAATGCCATCATCCAATCAAACATATATGAATCTGAAATAAATAATTTCATAGAATGCTTAGTAATGTAAATGATGAAGAGCCAATAATATAAACTTCATTTACACTTTGCATTTCATAACATATCTTATTATAAAATGAAGCATATAAGTTTAACATAAACACTCAAATGAGAGTATCTAAGAAATTAAAACACAAATGGTCCAAACTCACTAAGCATGATCTTCTTACCAAATACAATAACTAAACATGAACATCTTGTCAACTTAAGCATGATATTATGCATATAATATATTTCAATGCTAATTGAATTAAAATAATCATAATATCTATATATTTAATTTGATTTAAAATCCAAGATAAATATATCCATTACAATATAATTATAATATGTATTTTTCAAGAATTAATACTAAAACATTTTACTAACAAATATAATGTAGATGAGACACTATCAATGTAGTTAATATCTCTAATGTAACAAAAAAATAGTTTTATCAAAGCAAATAAAATGATATGAGTATATATGCATTTTTTATGTATAAAAATGTAAATATTAATCATGGATTCTATTTAGAATATTCACAACATTATTCATGGCTTTACTCCTTAATAATGAAGAGAAACATTTACAAAATGCAACATTGTTCTAGCCATCTCAGTAATGGTGTAATTTTCCTTATAGCAATACCATTTTACTCAGGGGAATAAGGATTTTTTAATTCCCTTTGAATACCACAACTAATTTTAAAATAATCACACTCTTTAATAATATACTTACCATCAATATCATTTCTTAATCTCTTAATAGAAAAATCATATGCATTTTTAACACCAGCTTTAAATTCCTTGAATTTAGGCAACACATTTTATTTATTTTTAATGAAAAAATACTAGATCATTTTAGTGTCATCATTAATAAAATTAACAATAATGATAAAAAAAAATTAAGAGATATAACTTTAAGAGGTCATATAAAATCACTATGAATCAATTCTAAAAGATGTGAGGAATTCACATCATGATTCTTGTGAAAGGGGTTAGTATGTTGATTACCATGTAAGCAACCTTCATGAGTTTCATGATGATAGGGGATATAAGGAAGTACAATAACAAGACTATTTGTAGAAATATCATGTAAAATTATAAAATTAATATTTCCTAATCTTTCATGTCATAATTGAGATTCATTCTTATTATATGATGAAAGAAAACATGCAGAAGGAGAGAAAATGTATAAACCATTCTTTTGAACCCATTCAACAATTAAAGACCTAGATTGGTTTTTAATGGACCATCTATATTTAAGTAATGCTACATTAAAATTATAATTAGTAAGTTGTGAATAAGATAACATTTTCCTTTTTAAACTTTGATACACAGAAAACATCATTGATAACAATATTTAAAATTTTTGTCTTTCCTTGCTTAGTTACTCCAAAAAATGAATTATCTCCTAAGTAAATATTTTTAAAGATGTCTCTAGAGTCACATAGAATATTGTATAATCAAGTCATATGGTACAATGCAATGCTATCTACAAATCATTTATTTTCATTTGAAGTAAATATAAAAATCTATAAAGTAATAACATTATGATCTTGATTGTTATCCTAATTAGGGTTTTAATTCTCCTACTTTTTTAATTAGATTTATTACCTTTGTTATTTTTATAATATTTATTTTTAACTTTATCTTTGTTTTTATAACAATTTGTCATTCTATGACCAAATTTACCACATATATTGTAATTCTCATTAAACTTATGTTTATTATTCTTATTATCAGATTTATTATTCCTATTTGAGTAAGAAACAAAATTAGAGTTATATTTATGGTTCTTATTATTATAAAAAAACATTATTTAAGGTGAGAAGTATATGAGTAGCATTTTATTTAGAATCAAAATTAGTCATTACTTTCTCTTCTTGAATCATGAGAGAAAATAAGGTGGCAAGATCAAGGATATCTTGCTCAATTTGATAATTGAAAATTTATTTTAAAATGAAATTTCTAAACTTTTCATTAATATTTAATTAAATTATAAAATAAATTAGTTGATCTTGAATCAAATTATATTTACAACCATCTAACCGAGCTTTAATATTCTTAATTTTAACAAGAAAATTCATAGCCTTTTCATCACCTTTCATAGGTGTAGTTAGTAATTCAAGGATTAACTTAATAATTTCTTATAGGTGAGTACCCTCATGAATGGATTCAGGGAGTTTCTAAGTGTCACTAAGAGACCCCTGATTAACAATGCAGAGAATGAATTCATCTTTAACACTCTGCAAGATAATAGACACGGCTTCCTATGATTTCTGTTGAAATGTATTGGTAAGATCAAGGGTCACATGTCATATAGTAGTAGAGTTTTTAGTCCCAATGACAATATTAAATAGATTTTAAGCCACAAATTTAATTTTAACATGAATTTTCTATTTATTATAGTTATTTCCATTAAGTATTTGGGATTTATCTAAGAAAAACTAAGGTTGATAGTAACCAAATGCTTAAAATGAATCCTTTTTAGTGTGAATTTTAATTTTATTTGATATTAAAACAAATTTAAAGTGAAAAAGCACAATAATTTTTCAATTTAATGTTAGACAAATCAAGAAATTTGTAAAAGACTACAACAAAACAAGATGTCACAAGTGTCATAAAAAAAACACTAGTGTAAGCATAACTGTTAACAAAATTTTTTTAATGAGTTTTTAAATTATTTTTATAAATAAATTAAATAAAAAATTAAAATATAATTTATTACATAATTTATATTTCAAATAATGTATAAAATTGAATTAGAATTGTACTAAACTAGGTGTTGAAAGAGTTGTACTTAGAATAACCACTTAGACACTATTATTAAAAAGTTATAAAATTAATAATAGAAGGTTTAAAAACACAAAATATACTACATATATGTATCCAAAAGGTGATAAAACCTAGAGATCAACTGGTTATATGACTGTTTGACAAAGCATCCACTAGGTTGAATGTTAAAACAAGGTCAATAGGTCAACTAGGATTTTTAAAGCATGAGAAGTTAGCACACAAACCAAAAAATAGAATTCAAATTAAACTAAATTTGACTAGACTCAATAATAAAAGGTTAATTTTGGAGTTTTTAACACATGACCTCATAAATTACAAGCATTTAACAAAATAATAGCCTCCAACTCATCTAGAAACTTAATTGAATTTTTAATATGCACTAATTTATTTTTAACTCTTTTCTGATATATATATATATATATATATATATATATATATATATATATATATATATATATATATATATATATATATATATATAATGTGCATGTAAAAACTTTTTATTATATTTTTTTAAAAAAGTTAATTTTTGGGTAAAAAACTTTTAAAATAAAAAGTGGGGACCATGCTTTTTTGCATGAAAATAAAGAATTTAGTAAATCAAAGATTTAAAAAATACTTTCATCAAATATTTATATATATTTACATACTTGTACCATGTTTGAATCATATATATGGTGCTCATGTATATGCAATAGTGCACACATTAGCTTGAATATATGACCATATTGTATGAAATTTTTCCAACCTTCTTGGAATCCTTCCACAGAGCAAATCAATCTTTCAAAATTGAATTTTGAAGACCATAAATTATTGTTTGAATTTTCATGTAATACAGGGGTGCCACAAGTGGAGATAAAATAATTTCAGGAGGTTAGAATTTCCTTCTCAAGGTTTGAAAATTCGTAGCAAGCCTTTAAACTTCGCAACAATGCTACTAAAACCTTAAAAATTCAATTTTGAAGCCAAGAAAAAGATTTTTGAATTTTTTCAATGCCATAAGTTAATACAATGACATTTATAGAAATAAAATATCTTCAAAAAATAGTTATTTTAAGTTTGAAGTAGATGTTAGAATGATTTTAGACCCAAACAAAGATATTTGACCCATCGAGAGAGAGATATCTAAGCACTAAATATACAAAATATGATTTTTTAAAATCTTTTACTTGCCTTAGTGTTGTAGAATCATGCCCAGGTAAGACAAATCTTCTAGAAAAAATTTAGAATTGCTTGAATGGAGTTTTAGACAACTTGAATCAAAATTATAGGTAGATATTGACTCCAAATCATCAATATCAAAGAAAAATAAAATTCTAATAAAATTATTTATTTCCAAGGTCCTACACAAACTTCTTAGGCTTGAAAATATTTCAATTATTGATATTCAACTCAATATATTATTCTTGCCAATTAAATCCATCCTAATTACTCTAATTTCATGAAATAATTGATAGACAATATATATAACAACACACAAGATGAATTTAGGTATGAATTTAATAAGCAAATCACATAATAGTGAGCACATATAAATGTACACAACACAAGAATTTACTATGGGAAAACCTCAAAGAGGTAAAAAAAACCCACTAATGATAATTATTCAAATAATTGAGAAACTCAACTCTGTACCCAATATAATTCTTCAACCTCTCACTTGTCAGATAATATTTCATAATATACTTAGATTGAATATGACCAATAATTTCATATTTTAGGGTTAGTTTTACAATAGGGGCAAAATATTAGTTATAATGAAATACCAAGGGAGGTGACCATTTTAAAAGTAATGGGTCTATCCATCCTGATAAAATGATTTAATTAAAATTTGGTAATAATTAAATAATTATATCTCTAATATTTATTATCATGAGGTTTGTACCTTATATTAATAAATAATATATTATTATTTATTTAATTAATATCAAGGCTAAGGGCCAATTAAGCCCGCTTAGAATCAAATATTCTAACAACTCAAATCCTCAAAGCTATTGTTTCTAATTGAATTATATTATTTTCCCTAACCCTAGTTTTTGACTCACATTAATAATAATGGAAGTTAAGGGCACCTAGAGTTTATTCACATGGATTATATTATAAGACCCATATAATATATTCATTAGAATCATTCTTACATTAACCCATTTCTGAATGTTTTAATTATAATTGTGTGAATCGCAACTTTGTTAACACAATGGTATGTTTCCTTGACCTAGTATTTCATAACTTCCATGAGATCATTGTCATCATGAAATTCTAAGGAAATATTCTAGTTATAACAAAAATTAGGATCTTTTAACTTGTAAGATACTTTGAAAACTAAACCCATTGATAATAACCACTTTGTTTCTCAGTTTTGGGGAAAAAATAACATAGTCCTTGAGGACACATTAAGTAAACAATAATATGTAGAAGTTTTACGCATGGAAATAAATTATATTTCAAAATAACTTAGTGAATACCTACCTTATCCATGGTGATGAAATTATCTTTATATTCTATCTCATTATTAGTGGCATCCTTATCAACAAATATTGATACATCTTCATCTATTACATGAAATAGAGCATTATAATGATCATGCACATGACATTAGGTGATAAATTGGTATATCCAAATTATTTTTGAGACTGTAAGAATATGAGACTAACATATTATATTTTTTGAGATATTATGTCATTCTTTGGTGATCATAATATGCAAACTAAATTCTTTCAATCTTCTTTGGACTATGAAATATTCTTGACTATGTGAAAACTTATTTAATAATGGTGGTCACTTGGGAACAAGTTTTGATATCTTAAATTTAGAATGTAATTTAAATCTCTAGAAGGCACCCTTGTCACATCATACCACCCTTGAAATGTGTGAATTAATACTGAAGTGGGTTTAATCTCACATGTAAGTATCATAATCCCATGGTCTTGTGGTAATGGACTACACAGAGTGTAATTTTAATTGTAATTCTTCCATTAGACTTGTTGAAATATGAATGTAACATATTATTTTAATATATAACTAAAATGAAATGAGACACATGGCATCCATCCACACGTCTTGACCTCATGAAAATCATTGGATATATGAAGTATCAAAGTGGTTACAATGAAGTATGTCTAGTGTACTATAAGTTATTTTTTATATTTACACATGTTCATTAATTTGTACACAAAAAATATATTATCCCATGATAAAAAGTTTTAAATAAAATAAGTGATATACATATTGTCACCAAAAAATGATGTCACAAAAGGAGACATGTGGCCTCTCTAAAACATTATAGAGTTCATATATTTCATGGAGTGTGAATAATGTAAAGTAACCTCATTCAAGTGTTGAATCATATGTATTTTGATACTCTAATAATCTTGTAAAAAAAATTGTGATCATAGTGAACAAATTCAACTCACTTAGTCCTTTGAACTTCTGGAAATAACTTTAGCTATGTGAAAAACTATTATTAGTGGTGCTCACATGTAAAGACTTGTATTTTTATTAAATTTCACATGCATCTTTTTCAAAATTAAAATCTCCAAAAGGTAGCTTTGTGAAATTATATGACATTTGAAATTTTTTGAATTAATAAAAGATGTTGGTATTTTTTAATTATCTCTTAAACCACCCTTGAAATACATAAATTATTAGTGAACAATGGGTTTTATTTAAATATTTTTTATAATGAATTTTATGAGTTTTTTGGTGAATCCCATTCTCTTAATCTCAAAAGGAGAATATTATTCTTCCATGTGTCATAATATCATAATCTTGTAGTCATGGAGTGAAATGACCATTATAATACTTCTCGTGCATCCATTGAATTATGAATTGAACATATTGTGTGAAAATATAACTAACATAAATTGTTACATATGGTAACTATATGATGATTAGTGCTTAATTGAATTCATGAATCTCCTAGAGAACTAAAGTGGTCATAATAAAATATGTTGGTTACATTATAACTTATGTTCAATATTTCAACACATGTGTTGTTCTATACATAGAAAATAAATTACCATGATTACAAATTTTAAATAAAATAAGTTATATACATACGGTCACTAAATAAATGATGTCACAAATGCAGACATGTGGCCTAGCTATGGAATCACATATTTTATATATTATAGATAATGAAAATAATGTAATGTGACCTCATGGACATATTGAGACATATATATGTGAAATTATAGTAGTTTTACAAAAAAAATAGAGATCACATTGCACAAATTCACCTCACTTAATCCTATAAAAAATTAAAATACCTTTGGTCATGTAAAAAATGATTAACAATGGTGGCCACTTGCTTGTAATTATATTTTTATTAAATTTCACACACAACTCCTTCATAATTTAAGTCTATCACATCATACGATTCTAAAATCTACAAATTAATAGTAAATTGTGACCTTATTAATTATCTCTTAGAATGAATATTATATTTTTAATTTTATTTATTACTATGGCATTAATCTTGAATGGAGGATCGAATTCATATTAAAAATCAATTGTATATGTGGAGATTACTAGCTCCATTATCACATTTTCCACTTATAAGGCTCATTAATGAAAGTGTTTAATTCTGATGAGACTATAATGTAGGAAACTCTTAACCATTATGTCACAAACTCTAAATCTTCTTTGAATATCATATGTCATAAATATTGAATTTGTTTGAGTTCTCCATGATCATAATTTGGTCACATCCAACTTAGTACACTTAATAAAATTATTTATTCTCAAATTTTAGATTGTAAACTTGATATGGTAGTGATACTTATTATGTAATCTCTTATTACAATCAGCCACTTCATTTACTTCATAAAATATAGGCCAAATTCCTAGTCATTGACATATCGATGAGATTATGTTAGGTTAACCTAAAACTATTGATCAATTAGTGAAGGACCATGACACAACATTAAATTTTGTGGGGGAAATTATATTTATTATCCTTCCTATTTTATCAATCATTCAATGTATGAAACACTATTCATGGCTATTTAACAAGTATGTGGTTGTGAAGGAAGTGATTTACATTGATAATCTTGTCAATATTCTTCTCACAATGAGATGAGAGGCACCTGAAATGTGATAATTATATACTTGAATTATTTGTGACATCTACGTAATATTGAGTCACAATGTACATATATATATATATATATATATATATATATATATATATATATATATATATATATATATATATATATATATATGTTTTTAAACATTATGAATATAATTATAAATATATTTTATTACCTTAGTCTTCTAGTTAACTCTATTATGCGTACGTTACATGATTTTTAATAACTTTTATGTACTTTGAGGATTTGATTTTTTAATTTTTATTTTCATATTTTTAAAAATTGTATTTCAATTTACTACTTAACAAATATATTGATCATGTGGGATTATTATATTTGACCACCAATTCAAAGTCATCTTTCTTTCTCGCACAAGACTATGCACCAAATCTCTCTGAAATACCTTATCCTTGTCACTTGTTCACAATTATATTATTCACTATTTACACTGATAAAAACACAAATTAGAGTTTAAATAAAAAATATTCCTTCTTAAATGTTTTAGTTAAAAAATCAAGAGCTTAATGCAAATGAGTAATAGCATAGTGGCACCATTTTTTAGATCTTCTATCCTTCTATATGTAAGGCAATTCTTATTCCTTATACTCTAATAAAATAATACTTCAATTGGTTTATGAAGTATTATTTTTATTATATATTCAAAAAAAATAAAAATTTCCTACTCTACTTTCTCCTCTACTTGCTCCTCATACCACCTATTGCTAATTTTAAATTTCCATGAACTAATCCAAGTCCTGTCACAGATTATGTACGGTTCTTATCAAACATAAATACCTTAACTTTATTTCCTAAATTATATTTTTTTTGGAAAGATATAGAGGAAGTTACCAATGGAATATAAAATCATTATATCCATGGCACTACCAAAAAAGGGTTGCAGGTATACAAACTATCTTCAGCCTACATGTATGGTGCAGATGTGGAAGGGGTTGCATCTAGTAAGTTGTGCTTCCGATGCAGGTGCATGTAAATAATTAGTTATTATATATTTATTTTGGTCCTTATGATGTATATTAGGTCAAATATAGTCAATAATAAGCCTTTTCCATGTTTCATTTATCATTTCTAGGTCTTTTAGATGTCTTTTTAGAATTTCAGCAAAAATGAGAAATTCAAAATTTTGAATTTTGTAGTAAGAATATTAATGGTTTTGGCAAATTTAAAATGTCTTGGTCCTATGATAATGTGTTTTTATGGTTTACCCACATATTATAAGTGTCTATCATTATTATTATCTATCTAAACCTATCCTAAAAATAATTTAGATACATCTAACATAAGTGAAAGACTAAATAATGTTTTAGGATAAGTTATAGGTTGTTCAAAGATTATTGTTACATGAAACAAGAAAAAACAAAGTTAAAGAATAAATAACAATAACATAAACCTTTAAATAATAATAAAGGATGCTAAGAACACATATAGACAAGGAGAAAAATGTAATTAATAGGTCGTGGGTGGTGTAATTTAGTGTGATAGTCTATAGGTCTGTGTATCCATTTTGAGAACTAAGAATAAAATAATTTCGTTATGATATTTCACCATTATAAAACATTTTAAACATGTAATTGAATTATCTTGTCTATTATTTGATCCTATTATGAACTTTTATGAAGAATTTTAAGTCATAAGAGTATGTCATAGTCTGCAGGGTTATAGTCTAGGTAAGGAGACATTTTCTTATGCTTTTTATGATTAGTCAAGACTGAAGAGTAAATTTCAAAAAAATAGAAACATGTATAAATATTAAGTAATCCAAAATAATCCCTTGACAATGGATATATTTTAATTTTTTATTTTCTTACTCTCAAGTTATTTATAGTCAAAATACCCTAGTTTAGGGTTTTAAGTCAATAAACTTGAAATATATCTTAGATGAACCATTAAAATCTAATGAAAATTCATATATATGTGTTAGAGAATGACTTTTAAGTTATTTATGTGATTTCATAGGTTTATAGTTCCCATAAGAAAATATATTTATGTTCCTTTATCTGCAGACATGTAACGAGGCCCTAAACAGGGCTTAACGTGAACAATTCAAAGTTTCTTGAAATTTAAAGATTTAGAAGTATTTAGATACTTTATAATAGGATGAATAATGGATTAAAAAATGTATTAAATTTTAAGTATCACCAAAGTCCAAGTTTTAATTCACAACTTCATAAGGAACAAATCAGGCATAAAACAAGGTTGTAAACTCAAATTTTTGATCAGATTAATCATAAAAGTTACCCTATAGGTATAAAATTACATCATATTAGTTTTAAGTCTTATTATTTGGTTACCTAGAGGTATAAAATATCCCCAAAAAGGTAGTAATAAAAATATATGAAACATAAGCTTTTGGGCATGGCATCTAGAGCAAGAGGTAAAGCAGGTCAGAAGAGGCAACCTACTACAACAATGTTACTAGATGAAATGAGAAATATTCAAGCTCATTTACAAGACATGGATCTTGATTATAGAAGATGAATTTATATGAGGGATGTTAGTGATAGATAAGATGAAAGGCCTCAATAAGGGGTATAACAAGAAGAAGAAGGAGAAGAAAGGGTATAAGAGAGCTTTATCATAATAGTCATGAGAGTTAGCTTGAAACCCAAGATAGAAGTATCTATGTATGAATGCAGCTTGAATGTAAAGGAGATGGTTGATTGTATAAATTTCATGGAAAATTAATTTGAATATGAAAGAATAGAAGATGGAAAAAAAGTGAAATTTTCGAGTACAAGATTGAAAGGTCATGCATTACTCTTGTGAAAAGGAATTCAAGATGAGAAAAGAAGGAAAGTTAAACCACAGATCAAGATTTGGGACATAATGGTGGTCAAATTTAAATGAAAATTCATGTCTAAGAATTACCAAACAAATTTGTTTAAGAATATTTAGAATCTAAAGTAAAAGGACATGACTATAAAAGATTACACATATGAATTCAATAGATTAACAATCAGAGCATGTCATATAGAGGAAGATGTGGAAAATATGGCTAGATACATCAATGGATTTAAGTTCAACATACAATATGAAAATATTATTAAATCACCAAGATTAGTAGAGGAGGCATACCAATTTTCCCTTAAATCAAAGGAAATTTTGTCTAGGAAGCAGACTCAAAATTCAAGGGATAGAGGCTAAACTTTTAGAGGTAGAGGATAGCATAGTGGTAGGAATTAGTTGTAGATCCATAATGAATAAGAAAATAGTTATTAAATTTAAATTTAATCTACAAAATGTGCTTAATCATTCATAGGTAGGAGACCTTATACAAGAGGTAGATGAAGAGGCTTTATAGGTAGGTGTTTCAAATATAACAAGTATGCACATAGATCTTATGGGTGCCTAGAGAATCCTTTAACAAGTTAAGGTTGTGGTCAAATTGTCCAAGATACCAAGGAGAGTGTGGGATAAAATTTTCATGAGGATGCACCTACATTTAGAGAGTCTTTACTTATAAAGAGGCTATTACTCAAGTCAAACAAAGAGATCATGGAGCCTGCACAAAGGAAGACATTATTTAGAAACACCTACAAGTTTAAGGGTAAGTGTTGTAAAGTAATTATATATAGTGGAAGTATTAATAATATGTTATCCTTAGAATTGGTTAATAAGTTAGGCTTGAAAAATTTAACACACCCTAATCCTTATAAGGTGTCATTGTTATAAAAAGGACACCATGTCTTGGTAAATAAACAACACAAATTAGAGTTTCAAATAGATAGCTAAAAGGATGAGATGTTATGTGATGCCATGTTTATGGATGTCTACCATGTATTATTGGGTAGACCTTGGAAATTTTATATGAAATCCATACATGATGGGAGAATCAATACTTACACTTTTAAGAAATATGGAAAGAAGCACACACATCTTACCATTGAAAGAGGAGAATGTAGTAGTAGAAGACAATCCTAGATTTTAAAGGGAAAAAAAAGTTATTATATAAAATTAAAAAATAAGAGGTAAGTTATGAATTAGTTGGCAAGCCTGAAATAATTGTTACAACCACAAAACTGATTGATCTACCTCTAGAGATACATAATTTGCTAACGTAATTTATTGGCATAGTTGTCGATGATTTGTCTAATGAACTACCTCCAATGAGAATCATTACCCACCATATATATCTCATTCCATGATATAATATATAAAAATCAATATCTTACTAATGTAGATCAACTCTTGCACACTCTGTTATACCTGGTTCTAACACCTGCAATCTCCAAACTCATGCATTCGATTTACTAAATGTTCCCTTCTTGGTTAACTCTTGCATTGAATCTTACTTTCTTTTATTAAATATCAAATTTATCATTATATAGGCTCATTTAAATATTTATATCTACTTATAAATATCTCTCACTTATTCATTCTTGTCATTCTATTCATGCATTCACTCTCTTTCATTGATCTCAAACACTAGTCCATACTACGCCATAGGTTTCTCTAGGCCAAAACATTTAGATTCTTGAATAGGGTATCCTATAATAAATATTGACATTGGATTGTATTTATTAGGTTTAATATATTTTGTTTCATCCCACTTCAACCCTTCTCTCAACTACTCACTACCTCTTTACTTCTCAAACTTTTAATCCTCCTTGTTACCTAATAGCCTTTTTTCTTACTATTATGCATGGTACAAGCAAATACCAATAAATTTTTTAAAACTAAGTATATATTTTGACATTTGATATCATCATTGAGGTCTCCATGAAATTCTAAACCTTAACTCCAATTTAGACCCCTTTTCTAGCCTCTTGTTCTCTTTAATTAGCCCTTTTAGGCCTTTTTAACCCCTGTTTGCAACTCACACCCCATTTTGTCATACGTATGGTATCGTACATGTTTTAAACCATAAAAATCTTCTTCCTCTCATTATAATCATACTTTTATCCATTTTCACTAGTTAACTTTCTCATTAAAGCTTTTTGAAGCTTGCTACCCTAATATATGGTTTTTAGGACTATTACAAGCCTGTGAGGTCTTATAATGGGTTTAAAAGAGTTTTTGATGCTTTAAAAACTTATAAACGCATTTATAATGTCTATATAACCTATCCATAACCTCTCAAATATTTAACTATGATTGGTTCCCTTTTAAACATGTTCAACATATAGATTCTACAACGTTATTTTGATACAGTCTATTTGTCATGAACTAGAACAAGGTATAAACACCTTTTAGCCTTATATGAAAATTTTCAAGGTTTGTTTCAAATTTTTCACCCCTATGATTTAATATCAACACCATATTTTTTATCCTTAACTTCCATCATGTTTGAAACTCATTATGTAGGTCATATACCAGTCTCTTGCCTATTTTTTGTTAATAGGGTATACACAAAGTTATTACATAGAGAACTTAGAAACTTTATTAACTTGAACCTCTATCTCTTGTTGAAAAAAAACAATATTTTAATATAAATAATATCACTTATATTCCATTTCCATTGCATCTAAACTTATTTAACATATTCTTGAATAGTTCTTTCTACATGCAACACAAAATATTAACACAGTCTAATTTGGACACCAATTTGTCCTTAATTTGCATGACAAGATATTGTTATAATTATTAAAAGGATTCCAATGAGAAAATTCACAAAATAAAAGAAACATAAAGTAATAGAAACATCATTATAAACTTATTATTATTATTATTATTCATTGATCCTTTTACATACATAGTCATCACTATCACTTTGAGTAGATTACAGGGTATTTTGTTTTCTTTACTCCACTTCCTCTCCCTCCATACCTCTACCTCTACCAAAATTCAAAAATTCCTCCTAACTTTATACCTATACTCTATCTATGATACTACTATCTAACTCAGGCCAAAACTTATTACATAACATGAGAAACTACCTTTGGCAATTACTTTTCTTAGCAACTGCATTTGAGACAACTACTTGAAATGATATGAAATTGCATTTGTACATTGTCATAATAACCATACACCTATATAAGACTCATTTAGGACCCTTAAACAACATTTGACAACTTGACACACACTAAAAATTCTTTATAACTCACTCACATAATTCAAATTTTCAAACGGTCAATTTGGTAGGAAAATGCCAAAGGCATCTCTAGACACAATACCAAACCCTTATAAAAGATAAAATGCCTTCTAAGGAATGTTTAAAGACATAATAAACATATACATCCCATAAATACTTCCCACATGACTAATTATGAACATGTTGTTTGATGCCCCTGCATTATACTCCTTGTGAAGAAAGAAATTGAACTCAATTGAATTGTTGCACCTTTCTTCCTTGTCTTATAATTAAGGTTTATGGGATCATCTTTGTATTCTACTACTCCAACATGCTTTATATTCTTATCTTTATGCTCATGCTTGCCTCAGTCAAAGACTATTCTTCTTCCTTGCTTGTTTTCACCAATCATTACTTCTTGTGCACATCTTCTTTCTTATTTACCTATGTCATGTGGGATGATAATGCCTACAAGTACTATTGCACCTATACTTGTACCTTACCATGATATCATCACCATGCTCACAATAAAATATAAGATAATTTCATGCATAGTTGTTTCAACTTGTACTGCTGTAGTTAATATTCTTTCTCATGTTCTTTGTCCTCCGTTACAAACTTCTCAACTTATGAAACTACCTTTTCTTCATTCACCATAATTTCACCATATAATGATTCCTCTAAGGCTTCCATCTCATTATCTAACTGATCATCATTCACATAAAAAAACTTACATTTAGTTTGCATACCTTCTTCATAGGATTGTACCTCTTATTATAAGCCTTCAACAAGGCTTTCAATATGATCCACTTCTTCCTTATCCTTCCATTCATATAGATGGCTACAACTATCTTCCTTTTCTTCACTCAAGTTAATTTCATGGTGTTGTTCATCCAAAACCACTTTTTTTCTCATGTTATACTTCTTCATTTATCTCTTGAGTTGCTTGTAAAGCAACCTCTTATGTTTCCTTTCCTCTTTCTTGACTTGCATATTTCTTCTCTTTATCTATTGCTTGATTGGCCACTTGAGTGGCTTATTTCACATCACCAATCCATATTATGGGCTCTCTATTTCTATTATCTACTTATCATGACTAGTAACTCATATATTTACTACCTTACCACTTGCATTTCTTTCTCCATCTCTATCCTGTTGGTGTCATCTTGCACAATCTTCTTGTGGTAGTTCTTCTTTCTCATGCCCTATTGTTTATTTTATCTATATTTATAAATCTTCTCTAATTTTTATATCAATATCTTGGTATCATTTGGACCTATTATATCTAATAAGCCTTCTCTCACTCACCACAACATGACCATTCACTTGGTCTCTCTCAATCTCTCATGACTTCTCACTGGGTCTATCTCCTCTCTCTTGTCCTTTCACTAGGACTTATTCTCTCTCTAAGATCACTTTTGAGCTCTATCTCTTGATTTTCTCAAATATCTCTCACTCTCATCAGGCCTTCATTAGATTCAAGTCTACCTATCACTCTTAACCTTCATGAACACTTCATGCTATCTCATGAACAAATCAAAAAATCAAATGATAAACAAATTAAATAAGTACCTTGTGCTTGTAAACCATCTTTGATTTATCTTCCCATGAACTTGTTTATGCTCTAATACATAATTATTTAGATCAACTCTTTCATACTCTATTATACCTGGTTATGACACCTACAATTTCCAACAATCATGCATTTAATTTACTAAATCTTCCCTTTTTGGTCAACTCTTGCATTGAATCTTCTTTATCTTTTCTTAACTATAAACTTTCTCATTCTCTAGTCTTCTTTAAAAAATTATATCTACTTATAAATACCTCTCACTCATTCATTCTTTTCATTCTATTCATGCATTCACTCTATTTTATTGATCTCAAACACTAGTTCATATTAGGCCATAGGTTTATCTAGGCCAAAACATTTGGATTTTTGAATAGGGTCTCCTATAATCAATATTGACTTTGAATTATCTTTATTAGGTTTAACATATCTGGTTTCATGCCACTTCAACCCTTATCTCAACTTCTTACTACCTCTTTACTGCTCAAACCTTTAATCCTCGATGTTACCTAGTAGTATTTTTTATTACTATTCTGCATGGTACAAATAAGTAGTAGTGAGTTTTGTGAAACTAAGTATATCATCTGACACCCTCTATCATCCTTTAGGTCTCTATGAAGTTCCAAACCTTAAATCCCTTCTTATACCCCTTTTATAGCCTTGTGTTCTCTTTAATTAGCCCTTTTAGGCCTTCTTAACACTTATTTACAATTCAGATCCCATTTTGTCATTCATACGGTCCCGTACACGTCTAAAACCTTGAAAATATTATTCCTCTCAGTATACTCCTTCAATTTACAAAATTTTATCCATTTTAATTAATTAACATTCTCGTAAAATATTTTTGGAGCTTGGTGCCCTAATCTAGGGTTTCTGAGATTGTTATAGGCCCAAGATGGCTTGTAATGGGTTTAAAAGAGTTTTTGATGCTTTAAAAATTACAAAGGCATTTATAAGGTCTATATGACCTATCCACAACCTTTCCAAGCTTTAAATATGTTTGGTTCCCTTTTAAACACGTTCCACATATGTATTCTACAATGTTCTTTTGATACAGTCTATCTGTCATGAACTATAACATGTTATAAACGCCTTTTGGCCTTACTTGAAAATATTTAGTGCTTTGAATTTCTCACAAATTTTATTTGATATCAACACCATATTTTTTATCCTATAACTTTCATCATGCTTGAAACTCGTTATGGAGGTCTTATACTTGTCTCTTGCCTATGTTTTGTTAATAGGGTATACATAGAGTTATTACATAGAGCACGTATAAACTTTCTTAAATTAAACCTTGGTCTCTTTTTGAACACAACATAATATTTCAATGAAAATAACATCACTTTTATTCCATTTCCATTACTTTTAAACTTATTTAATAGATTCTTGAACAGTTATCTCTCCATGCAACACATAATATTAACATAGTCTAATTCAGACACCAATTTGTCTTGAATTTTCACAATAGGATATTTTTATAATTACTCAAAGGATTTCAATCAAATCATTAAAAAATTAAAATCAACATAAAGGAATAGAAAAATCATTCTAAACTTATTATTGTTCATTGATCCTTTTACTTACATAGTCATCACTTCCATCCTAGGTAGAGTACAGGGTATTTTTTTTTCCTTTACCCCACTTCCTCTCCCTTTGTAACTCTACCTCTTTCAAAATTTAAAATTTCCTCATAACTTCCTAACTATCCTCTATCTATAATACTAATATCTAACTCAAGCCAAACCTCATTACATAACATGAGAGATTACCTTTGGAAACTACTTCTCTTATCAACCACTGTTAAGACAACTACATGACATGATAGTACACTACATGTGTACTTTGCCATTATAGCCTTACACATATCTAATACTCATTTATGACCCTAAAATAAGATTTGAAAACCTTGATACACACAAAAAATGCTTCAAAACTCACATAATTCAAATTTATAAATGCCTAATTTGGTGATAAAATGCCAAAGAGATCTCCAGACACACAACCAAACCATTATAAAAGATAAAGTTCCTTATAAGGCATGTTTTAATACCTAAGACACCTATACATCCCATAAATACTTCCCACATGATGTATGGTGAGGGTTAATGAAGGAGTGATTAAGGATGATGAAGGATGAAGAGTGAGTGATTAGGGATGATGAGGGATAGTGAGGCTTAATGATGGAGTAATCAAGGATGATGAGGGAGTGATTAAATATGACTAAGGAAACTACATGTTGTTTTATGCCCCTAGATCATACTCTTGGGGAAGAAATAAATTGAACTCAATTGGACTACTTCACCTTTCCTCCTTGTCTTCCAATTTAGGTTTCTAGGATCATCCTTGTATTTTTCTACTCCACCATGGCTCATATTATCCTCTTTGTGCTCATGATTTCCTCCATCAAAGACTATTCTTAATCCTTGCTTACTTGCACCAATAAGTATTTATCATGCACTCCTTTCCTCTTCACCTGTGTCATATGGGATGATCATGTCTCCATATACAGTTGCACCTGTAATTATACCTTCCCATATTATAATCACCATGTTTGCTAAAAGTTGAGACAATTTCATGCCTAGTTGTTTCAGCCTATAATACTACTACAACTAATGCTTCTTTTTCATGTTATTTATCCTCCATTATAAACTTCTCAACTGACGCAACTACCTTCTCTTCATTCACCATCATTTCACTATACAATTCTTCCTCTAAGGCTGCCATCTCCTTCTCTAACTGATTAGTATTCACATAATCAAACTTTCATTTAGTTTGAATACCTTATTCATAAGATTGTACCTCTTGTTCTAAGCCTTCAATGAAGCTTTCAATTTGATCAACTTTTTCTTTGTCTTTCCCTTCATCTGGCTGGCTACAAGTATATTCATTTGCTTCACTCAACTTCATTTCATGGTGTTTTTCATCCATACCCACTTGTTGAATCATGCTATAATGCTTTATTTCTATCTTGGGTTGCTTGCAAAATAACTTCTTCTGCTTCCTTTCCTCTTTTTTGGCTTGCATCTTTCTTCTCTTTATCTATTGGTTGATTGGACACTTGAGTGTATTATTTCTCATTACCCATCCATATTATGGGCTCTCCATTTATCTTATATTCTCTATCATGACCAGAAATTCACCTATTTGATACCTCACCACTTACATTTCTTTCTCTGTCCTTATCCTCTTGGTGTCATCTTTCACCATCTTCTTGTGGTAGATCTTATCTCTCATGCCATGTTTATTTTTTTATATATCTTTATTCATATTCTCTAAGATTTATATAAATATACTGGTATCATCTAGACCTATTCTATCTAATAATCCTTATCTCACTTGCCCTATCATGACCATTCACTTGGTCTCTCTCAATCTCTCATGACCTCTCACTGGGTCTATCTCCTATCTCTTATCTTTTCACTAGGAATTCTTCTCTCTCTAAGCTTAATTTTGACCTCTCTCTCTCTCTCTCTCTCTCTCTCTCTATATATATATATATATATATATATATATATATTATTAACTATATCTCACTCTCATCAAGCCTTCACTAGCTTCAGGGCTGCCTATCATTCTTAACATTCATTCACACTTCATGCTATCTCATGAAGAAATCAAAATCTCAAATGATAAATAAACTAAACAAGTACCTTATGCTTGTAAACCACCATTTGTTTCTCTTATAATGAAATTTATACTAATAATATACCAAATTATGTAGATTAAATATTTCATACTCTAATATACCTAGTTCTGACACATGCAATCTCCAACACTCATGCATTTAATTTACTAAATCTTCCCTTTTTGGTCAACTCTTGCATTGAATCTTACTTATATTTTATTAACTGTCAACTTTCTCATTCTCTAGGCTTATTGAAATCTTGTTATATACTTTTAAATACCTCTCACTCACTCATTCTTATCACTATATTTATGCATTCACTCTCTTTCATTGATTTCAAACACTAGTCCATATTAGGCCATAGGTTTCTCTAGGCCAAAACATTTGGATTCTTGAATAGGGTCTCTTATAATCAATCTTGACCTTGGATTATCTTTATTAGGTTTAACATATATAGTTTCATCCCACCTCAACTCTTCTCTCAACTGCTCACTACCTATTTACTTCTGAAACCTTCAATCCTCCTTGTTACCTAGTAGTCTTTTTTATTACTATTTTTCATGGTACAGATAAGTACCAATGAGTTTTGTGAAATTAAGTATATATTATAACACCATTTAATTTCCTTGAGGTCTTCATAAATTTTAAAACCCTAAATCCCTTCTTAGACCCCTTTTCTAGTGTCTTGTTCTCTTTAATTAGCCCTTTTAGGCCTTCTTAACCCTATTTGCAACTCATACCCCATTTTTATCATATATACAATCTCACTAAAGTATAAAAACTTGGAAATATTCTTCCTCTCATTAGACTCCTTCAAATTACAAAATTCTATCCATTTTCACTTGTTAACTTTCTCATAAAATATTTTTGATGATTTTTGCACTAATCTGGGGCTCAAGGACTTATACTGGGTTTAAAAGAATTTTTGATACTTCCAAAGGCCTTTATGAGGTTTTTATTACCTATACACAACCTCTATAAGATTAAAATATGCATGGTTACCTTTTAGACAAGTTCCACATACGGATTCTATAATATTCTTGTGATATTATCTGTCTGTCATGAACTAGAACAAGGTATAAATGCCTTTGGGCCTTACATGAAAATGTTCAAGGGTTTCTTCAACTTTTTCACCATTTTTATTGAATATAAACACCACCTTTTTGATCCTATAACTTCCGTCATGCTTAAAACTTGTTATGGAGGTCTTATACTAATCACTTGCCTATGTTTTGTTAACAGGGTATACACAGAGCACTTACGAACTTTCTTAACTTGAAACTTTATCTCTTATTGACCACAAGACAATATTTCAATGTAAATAAAATTTCTTATATTCCATTTCCATTGCATTTTAACTTATTTAATATATTTTTGAATAGTTATCTCTCGATGCGATACATAATATTAACACAGTCCAGTTTGGACACCAATTTATCTTAAATTTGCACAACAGGATATTATTATAATTACTCAAAGGATTTTAGTCAGATTATTCACAATATAAAATAAACATAAAGGAATATAAACATCATTCTAAACTTATTATTCTTTGTTGATCCTTTTACTTACACAGTCATCCCTGCCACCGTGGGTAGAGTATAGGGTATTTTGTTTTCTTTACTACACTTCCTCTCCCTTTGTACCTATACCTCTTCCAAACTTTAGAATTTCTTCCTAACTTCCTACCTGATCTCTATCTATGAGACTACTATCTAACTCAAGCCAAAACTTGTTAAATAACATGAGAAACTACTTTTGGCAACTACTTCTCTTAACAACCACTTTTAAGACAACTACTTGATATGATAGTACATTGCATTTGTATATTTCCATATGAGTTGGAGCTCCTATTTGACATTGAAATATCACCCACATTTAATGTATGAGACCTATGTGATTTCAAAGGCGATTAAAACTTAGAGAAGACACCCAAATATAAATATGATCAGAGATTTAATTGGGAGCAACAACTACCAAAGGCACAACCATATCAAATTGAATCCATTCTAGACAAGAAGGTGGGAAAAAAACTAGAGATAAGAAATAATTTTATTACTTGATCAAGGGGAAAAACTATCTACTTTAGGATGAAACATGGATAACAACTTCAAATATAGCAAAGCATGGAAACAGTGTTGAAGAGCTCATGAGTAGGATCTCATGAACAATTTTATTGTTCCCTGGTAATTTGATGCAGGTGTATATAAATAAAAAGTTCAATTATGTTTATTTTGGTCTTTAGGAGTTTTAAGAGGTCATGTCTAGTCAATATTAAGCCTTTTCTAGGATTCATCTGTCATTTCTAAGTCTTTTTAGATTTCCCACCAAAATGAGAAATTCAAAAATTTGAATTTGTTAGTGAGAATATTGAAGGTTTTGACATGTTACAAAGGTTCTGGTCTTATTCTAAGGGGTATTTAGGGTCTAGACACATGTTCTAAGTGACTATAAGTATTCTAATCAGTGTAAACCTGTCCTAAAACTAATCTAGATGTATCCAATGTATGTGGATAGATTAAATATGTTTTAGGATAAGTCATAAGTTGTTGACAGATTATTATTACATGAAACAAGAAGAAATTAAATTTAGGAATCAATAAAAATAAGATAGAACTCAAACTGAGAATTAAGGAGGATAGCAACACATGAAGACAAGGAGAAAAATGCAATTAGTATGTCATTGGTGGTGTAATTCAATGTGATAGTCATCAAGTTTGTATATCAATCTAGAGTTCTATAAATAAAAAGTGTTTTCTTATGATCTTTTCACCATTATCATACCTTGTAAACATGTAAGTTAATGCTTTTGTATATTATTTGATCTTATTATGTACTTTTATGAAGACTCTTAAGTCATAAGAGTCTACCATAGTCTACAGGGTTACAATCTAGGTAAGAAGACATTTTCTTATACTTTTTATGATTGGTCAAGTCTCAAGACTAATTTTAAAAATAACAAAAATAAGTAGAAATATTAAACAATCCAAAAAACCCTTTTATAGTGGATATAATTTAATTTTTATCAAATTTCATGCTCTCAAGTTACAATCATAAAACCCTAGTTTAGGTTTTAAGTCACTAAAACTATAATATCCCATAGGTGAACCATTCAAATCCCATTAAATTTCATAGATATGTGTTAGAAAATGTGTTTTAAGTGATTTAAATGGTTTTAGAGGTTGAAGTTTCCCAAAAGAAAATAATTTGTGTTTTTCTATCTACAGACTTGCAACTAGGCCTAAAACAAGGTGTAAAGTGTAATATTCAAAGTTTCTTGAAATTTAAGGACTTAGGAGGATCTAGAAATTCTCTCTTAGGATGAATAATAAAAGAACAAGTGTATGAAGTCATTTTTAAGATCAAAGTCTATGTTTAGTTTTAAAACTTCATAAGGTACATATCAGGTTTAAAACAAGAATACAAACTCAAATTTTTATCAGATTAAGCATGAAAGAGACCCTATAGGTATCACCTTACACTAGCTTAGCTAAAAATGGAAATTAGGTGACATGGGATATTCAAGGGTATACTCTAATTCCTAGAACATGGGGTACATAAAATAATTTTTATAGAGGTAGTTTCTAGACCAACATCTAGGTCTACTCTAAAGCCACTCAACCTTGCTAATTCAACTCCAATTATGTTATTTAGTGAATAAAAAATCCAAAGTGTCAGAAGAGGAGGAATAGTTCTCTTCCAGGGGTCTAAATTACAAATTTACTACTCTTTGGCCTAATCTCTTAGACCTCCATGCATAGGTTTCGAAACTATGGCTACCGTTTAGGAAAGGTAGGGTAGACATTTACCCGAATGCTAAAAACTTTTTCATTGCACAGTATTTATTGCATTGAGGGTTTGGAATAAATCCAATATATGAGTTGGAGTTTTGAACATCATCCATTATTAATGAAACCTTAGTTCCTTAACTGTAACCCACTCACTGAACCCTTTAATATCAGACCCATTTGGGTTTGTGTTCCTCACCTCTCATTTTAATTTTTGTCAAACATCTATTTTAAAGCAATAGGGAATACCATAGGTGAATTTCAAAGTGTTGACGCTAACTCCTCCCAATTTTCTCATACTACCTATGCTAGAATGTTATTGAATATTAACTCCTCCAAATATTTAATTGATAAAATCAAGCTAAAAGTTGTTGACCATACTTGGACCTGACCCATTGACTGTAAGTACTTTATTTTCCACTACCTTAGTTGTTACAAGATGGGCCATTTAGCTAAAGATTGTAGGGGAATTAGGTCTATTTTGATTGGGCTTAGCTATCAATGTTTACCATTCTTATTACACATATACATATTCCAATGAAGGAAATGAATCCATGGTTAGGTTATACTCACCATGCCTTTCTACCCTTTTATGGATTCTCATGGCCCTTCCACTATCCTCCTATCTATGTCTAGGATCACTACCTCTTATAGCCTTATGCCTGAATTCATCATACTTATGTTTCCATAGTTATCATTATCCAACTTCCATGTTCAACTAACAATCCCATACCATTGCATACTCATCCATTTCCCCACTAGTCATGTTGCTTATGTACAAGAGAGTTTAGCCATCCATGGAGAAGTTCTCAAATTTGGAATCAATCATAAGCTTATTAATTTCTAAAGGATTTTTTTGAGATACCTTCCATGAGGTTCCCTCAAAAATTTGAACTATGCTTCTTTTGGATAAGATTATTTAGAGACAACATATTCTAAAATGTAACTATTGAGTCCTCCTTTACATTACACATCTACTAAACATGTCTAAGTAGTTTTTAATTTTAATAAGGTTATATGTTTCTTTACTAACCAAGAAGCCTTCGGTCTATAATTTATTGAATGGTAATGCACATATGCAAAAAGCCAAGCATGAAAGTGAATATGTAATTCTACAAAGAATGTTTCATATAGAGAATCATATAAGTGTTACTCTACCCATGCGGGTACATAAAATCTTGGGTCAATATGCTGAAGCATAAATTTCTCCTCTATTATACCAACCCAATGCTTGATATTTTCCAAATATAGTTTCTCAAGCATCCTTTTACCATAGTGATAACAAATACAATGTGTCCTAATAACAAAGCTAAAATGTTGGGTTTTTTTCCATCCATAGTTCCACATGACTAAGTAATAGTCACATGCCTATAATAAGGTATAAACCAACATTCTTGTGTGTTAGCATATCATGTGAGTCACCTTGCACATTTACACGAGGCATGCAACCTAGACCAGTTCCTATCAGTTTTATCACACAATGGTGGATGAAAAAATTTTAGGTCCCTGAGTTAACATAATTAGTCATTATTATTACAATCATCATTCTAGATTTATCCATTTATTGCATTCACATAGTGTAAGTACTTTAGTATCATAAATCATAATTAACACCAAATATATTCAACACATCAAAGTTCCAAAGATATCATTTCCATTGATCTCATTTGATAATATTGTAAAGGTATTTCATTTAATACATAATCTCTAGATGTCTACCTTAATTGTAAAAACACATCTATATTCAATAAAAACCACTACAATAAAAATTCCATATATTAAAAGCCAAAGGGGTATTTATACATAAGTGAACCCATTTTCGGGTTGTAACATTAATACACTAAAGATGATATAACAATGAATGTTTGAAAGAAAGAAGTCATAATGATACATTAGAGTTAAGATCCTCTTAAAATGGGCCCAATAATCCCTATATACTTTATCTATGCTAGATATTAGTATTCATGTTCCTCCTCTTCCATGATCCAATGCTAGATTCATGTTCCCTTTAATCTTTGATACTCCCATGAACTAATTTGTAACCACCTCCACTTCCTTTGCCCTTATCATATCTTTCACTTATCTGAGTCCTATGTCTTGTGCTCCTTATTCTCTATTTCCTTGTCTTTCCTAACACCTATCCATGTCAAGGTCTTCTATCTTATTCCCTCATGTTTTCATCTTCCACAACTTTCTCTCCCACACCATGGTCTTCTACACTCATCCCATGCCCTTACATCTATATGCCTATGGCTCAAAAATACATAGGATATATTATAAAATTTGTGTCTAACAAAACACAACACCTCACTCTAGAGATAAATTACTATTATTTATCTTGATTTCCTATTATCTTTCAAACTTGATAATTCCAAATAAACAATTAATTAAATATTTATTTCAATTTTCTTTCCCTTATTCTATGTAATTAAAAATTGGATTAATTAATTATTAAATGGAAATTAATTAGAAAGGGTACATGGTAAGTCCTCCATCAAAATTATTTGTCCTCAAAAAACTCAAACATGGATAATTTAAAATATATAGACCTGCCCAAGTGGTATCCTCAATTGGCAAGCTCTTCCAATAAAGCAAATATTCAATGATATCTATTTTCCTCAATATTTTAACCTTGGTATCTATCATCTATTCAGGAATTAGGATCAATTTTCACTCAACCAAATGTGGAAAATATGTGGAGGGTGTAATATAATACCCCAAATCTCTCTTTAGGTGAGAGAAATGGAAAACATTATGAATTTTACTATTTGTAAGAAGTTCAAGTTCATAGGCTACCTCACCAACTTTCATTAAAATTTTATAGGTTCTTTAGAATTTGGTCTTGAGTTTATCTACTCCACTTATCTTGATGGATGATCACCTATATGTATGTAACCTTAGATAGACCATGTCACCTACCTCAAAATATATTACTATGTGGTTTTTTTTTGCATAATACTTGTGCTAATTTTGTGCTTTCTGTATATGATGCTTGAGGTTTTTCAATACTTCCTAGTGATGGTAATTGAAATCACTTATTGATGGAACTCTATTATCTATAGAAACCAAATCAATAAATGACATTGCATCATATCCATATAAAGGTTTGAATGGGGACATACCAATGGACATATGTTAAATGGTATTGTAGCATAATCCTCCTATTTGTAGCCATTTAACCCATACAAATTAATTTTTTGAGACATAATCCATTAAGTAACCCTCCACCCATTTGTTTAATATTTTTATTTGGACATCAATTTTATGGTGGTAGTTAGTGCTAGGGCTGAATTTAATACTTGTCAATATGAATAACTCTTTATAAAAAGAGCTAAGAAACCTAGTATCCTTGTCTATAATAATATTGTGTAGTAGTTCATATAATATAAACACTTAAAAAATAATTCATCCAATTGAGGGGATTTAAATTTTTATGATATAATAAATAAGTGTGCAAACTCAATTAATCTATCCACTATTACATAGATGTAATCTCTACCATTTACCTTGGGCAAACCTATGATAAAGTCCATTAATATACTCTCCCATTTTTTACTAAGAATGGGTAAAGATTGAACTAATCCCACTAGAAACCATTGTTCCCCTTTGTTTTGTTGACAAATGGTGCACTCCCTAACATGTTTGAGAACATCATTCTTGAGGTTAGGCCAGAAAAAACTTTAAAAAATATTAAAAAATAAATCTTAAAAAACACTTAATGATTTTTAAAAAAATTGGAAAAATGTATATGCACTACATATTTGTATATATATTCAAAAACATATTTTTTGATTAATTTCAATGACCCAAACTCAAGATATTTTGAGGAAAAGATGAAAGTGTATGTGGCCTCTTTATACCAAAAAGTGGGATAGACTATTATACTTTGACCCCCCTTCCAAGTGAATCTTTCCTAAACTTTCTTATATGCCTTGTAGTACCCTGGGTATCCTACTAGTATCACATCATGCACTACTCTTAAAATATTTTACTTCACTGTAGATTTAGGTACTAAAACGACTTTGTTTTTATACAAAATCAACTCATCACATATTGTATGCATGTCAATCATTACCAATCCCTTAATAATTTTAGTAGTAAAGACATTATTTGTGATGATTGGTATTGTACCTAGTTCTAATTCTATTACATGTTGGAAACCTCTATCTATGGGTAAACTAGGTGGTAAATTAGTGAAAATTTTACTATGTGAATGTAATTTTTTTTATATAAACATGATAAGAATTAAAATTAATTTTATATAAATCAAAACAATTTATCAAACAATTTGTTGCCCATATTGTTTAGCCTCTTCAGATAATCCTCACCATTATTTTTATTGTGACAATTTGTGGTGATCCATTGGACAAGTCCTTTAAAAGCATCTCCTTCTCATTGGACTTAAATTTAAATTCCATATTCTGGTAATTATAGTGAAAACACCCCAAAGAAGGTAGCCATTTCAGTCCTAAGATAATACCTATTCCACTCAAAATCACCACATAAAAGTCATCATATACCTTATAGTGTCCCACAGTAACATTGATCTATTTGATCACTTTTTTACATGGCATTGTGAATCCATCTACGATAACAACATTGAATCCTTCAAATTATTCCTTCTATAACCCTCTTTCTACCACCAATCCTTCATAAATGAAGTTGTGAGTGGATCCACTATCAATTAATATTATCATTATTTGTCCATTAAGAACTCCATAAACTCAAAAATAACGATAGTTAGGTGCTCTTGATAGGGATACTAGAGTACCTCCACCTGTGATTTCATTTACCTCATCTTCTATTTTTGGGTTTTCCACTTATTCCAAGGTTTTAGCTTCTTTTAAACCTTGTTCATCATTTTATATCACTTCAATATAGTTTACATTCCCTCTACTTAGACATCTATAACATGGTCCTCACAAGTCTTTACGTGTGAAAAAAAGATTCTTCCTTCATAGTTCATTCCTAATATCCTCATCCATCCTTTTTGTCTTAAAAAGAAGCATGGATTTTTGAAGAAGAGTATGAAATCCTCTCTTGTAAAAATTCCCTTATTTTGACAAGGAAAAAAATTTTGTTTGGAAGGATAGAACATATTACTCTTTTATGTTGATGGTTTATGAGTTAAATCTCTTCTTATATCATCATATAAGGTGACTTATACAAAATCCTTGACAAAACCTCTAAGGAACTCAAAAATTCCATCAATAAATATAAAAATAACCCATTTTTATAAAATATCACTTACCATTACAGCTATGTTTTGAAATTATGATACATAGGCACTTACTAAGGTTTGTTGTTTGATTTTAGAGAGATCTTTGAAGTACTCTTCTTCATTCTTCATCTCAATTATATCAAGAAGCCTTTGGATAAATTCTTAAAAGGTATTTATTTGATCATACCATTATTTTAATATGTCATGATACCACTAATAATACATAGCACCCTCAAAATAAAGAGTAGAAAATTGAATATCTTCATCCTCCTTCATAGCCCTGATATTAAGGTAGGTATGTAATTTTTACAACCAAGCCCATGCTGAAATTGTATCACCACCATCATCACCATTATAGGTAGGAGTTGATAGTTTCATAAATTTATTCTTTATATTATTACCTCCACCATATTTCTGATTTAATTTTCTTCTTTGGTGTGTGGATCCTTTTGACATTTCTGTAAACTTAACATTAGAAAGGACAACTTTGAGACCTTCATCTAAATTCATGTATGCATTATATATCTCTATTGCTTCTATTGAAACTACTATAATCAACTGAGGGGGTAAAATTTTGGTTTCCTCCTCTTATGATATGAATTTGGGTTTTTTAAATGGATGACCTATAGATACACTACTCATAGGTGAGCCATCCCTTACAGGATTAGCCCCAAGGCTTAGTTGATCCACTAGTTTCTCCATCACCTATCTCAACTCTCTTTGACCAAAATTTATGTTTTACAATGTGTTTTAAATTTCACCTAATATTTATTCATATGTTGATAGTTTTTTCCCCTTTCATTTTCATCCATGGTTTATTTTGTAGAGTTTAATTTCTCTACTTGTAACTTCTTTTTTTTCCTTCTAAAATACCTTGTTTTTTTCTCACTATGAAGCATTTGCTATTAAAACCTATATGATAGAAATATTATGGATCTAATACCACTTTCATGATACCTTAATAAATTTAATAGATAAATATAAGATATAAAATTAATTTTAAATTGGGAACAATTTTTTTAAAATTTATGTCATTCTCTACACTAGCTAGTGAAACCCAAATTTGATAATATTTATGGAATAGCATAGTAACTACAAACTGAAACATATGGGAAATTATATTACATTAAAATGAGTCTAAAAATATTAAAAATAATTATAATAATAAATACATAATTATTTTGGGGTAGAATATAAAGTTTAGGCAAAAACCACTGCTAGAACTACATAGTAACATTGTCAACACTACTCAAATAGAATATAAAATTACAGCACTAATAGGTTGATTAAAAAATACTGGAGAATAATTAAATAACCTAAAAATAAGGTCACAATGCACTTTATATTTATTTTAACAAATCCACAAATCTGAAAACACTTATATAACCTCTACTCACACCAACTGCCTACATAAAACACTAAATATTGGATTAATCGACACTCTTTGAAGCTATATTTCAATTCTTATGTAAAATTATATCCTTGGATCATATGGGTTTATTTATAAATACATTCAACATTCAATATTTTTTATTCCAAGATGATTTGGTGAATAATATTTAACAAGAGAAATAAATTAGTTTTGCAAAATATTTCCCAGGAAGAAATTATGGCATATAAATAACCAAGAGGGCCAAATAGGGGAACCAAATTCTAACTCAATTATTTATAAAGATAGAAAATAATTATCAAAAGTCATTAGTTTTTAGCTTTCTCTAATTTCTCATAATTTACTTTAATCCTACTTTTTTAACTTTTATCCTATTCTATAAATTTTCCAAATTCAACCAACATTTTTGAGAATAATAATGTAAAAATAATTTATTAATTTGATTTAAATCCTCATCAATATCTTTCTCCTTAAAAATACTATGCTTCACTCTAACAATAAAGTATTATTATTTATCTTGATTTCATGTTGCTTTTCAAACTTGCGAATTTCAAATAAAAAATTAATTAAATACTTGTTCCAATTTTCCCTCCTTATTCCATGTAATTTAAAATTGTATTAATTAATTATTAACTATAAATTAATTATAAAAGGTACATAATACAACATATACATACCTACTTTGACAAAAAAAAAAATTAAAATACAATATTTTATGATTTTTATTTGGTATAATGGATGTGTTTAGAAGACTCAGTATGGAGAACTAAAATTCATGTGGTCTTCAAGACTCTCCAGAGTCTCTTATAAAAACTTATAATTTCCTTAAAATTAAATAATTATTTTCTATATTAAAACATAAAATTTTAATAAATAAAAAAATTAAAATATAATTATGTGAAGAGAAACAATAAAAAGGTTTAGAGCAACTCCATTCACCTGATTAATTTTTATTTGAAACAAACAATAAACACTAAATTTGTTAAATTTTATTTATTTTCAATAAAATAAAATATATAAATATTATTATTTTATTTCTTTTGTTGTCTCTCAATATAAAATACTGAATATCTCTTAATTAGTGTCAATGCCTTCTAAACCCAGTGGTGTGTAACCAATCACTATCTAGTATACCTAAACTATTTTTATATTTTATTTTTTATATTAATCACATTATTAATGTTATTACGGGTGGTTATCTTGCTGAATTCTAATAATCCTAGCTAATTATATTTTTATTTTACTTCTATTAATGGTTGCAATCACCTTCTAGGTGCTTGTTTTTTTAAATTTGGCTTAATAATATATAATAAATAAGATTGACCCCAAAAAATTGAGAAAGTACATTCACTTTTATACTATAAGACCATGCTTCAAATTTCATATGTCAAATTATAAAATAGCTTATTTTTGTTGACTCTCATTCTAACATAAAAATACATCTAAAAGTATTGAATATACAAAAATTTTAACCTTAACCACTTTAAAGTGATGACGTATTATCAAGGAGAAAAATTCCAAGAAAACTCTTGATCATTGATCAAACATTTTAGTTTCAATCCATTTGGATAATTTAAATGTTTTTTCCACTTGTTGACAAGACGTACAATAAATGCATTTGTAGAAATTGAATTGTGGTGTTGTTATATACGGCTTGCCTATTATATGTTGCTTCTAAATTAAATATTTAATTTAATTTAGATATGAATGTCTATAAGAGGTTAAGAATGGTCGATGGAATTGAAGAACATATTAAATAGATCCAATATAACCAAGGAGTGACAAAAACATATCCAAAAGATAAATAATGAGAAACAAAACTAATGAGAAATAATAATTCTACTATTTGAGGTCCTTGAATCTTGAAACTAGTAAAATGTATGTTGCATTATAGATCTAGACTAGGATGTTTGGGAATGTGGTATCTTGAGGTTATTTAAGTATGTTAATTATAATTAAGAACTTATATTCCTATAATTATCTATGTGAGGACATTAATGTGAGTGTTGTTTGTTGAAATTGAAGTGTTTCACAAATAAGCAAGGCTAAATATTACTGATCTTCATACTGAATAAAGCTCCTTAAGGATTCGTGGGAATATATAAAAGTAAAATAGTATATTACATGAATCTCATAGTAAATAGGGTACTTTAATATAAAATGGTATCTACTTTCATATTCTATAAAATAGAGCACCTTAACTAGCTGATGCATTTATATTTCTGGCTAATGTGTTTGTGGGGCCCACCAAATTGGTCAAAGTTCATCGCTCATAGTTGGGATAATGTATATTAATAACATGTTAAGGAAAATAAAATTGGTTAAGGAAAACAATATAAGTTAAATCAAAATAAAATAGCCAGGCAAGCATCAATGGTTAAGCCAAATGCTATGGGTTAAGCCAAATGCTAGTTAAAAAATAAAATGCTAATATCCATTGAATAATGAATTGTTACTTGTATGCCTTTCCAATATTAAAATAATATATGAGGTGTTGTTTTAAATTAAAATATTTATTCTCTACCTATGTAGGAGCCCATTTACCATTACCCAATTCCATAAGCACGAATCATAAGATCATCCCTAGGGAGGCATTTTACTATATAGGTTGGTTAGCTACAATAAATTACATTGTCTAAATTTTTGAATTTCCAATGCTTGAGCATGATATAATTTCAACATATTATAAGAACATATTGGTTTAAATTTCATAATACATTTGGGTTTTTTTTGTCTTGACTATATTGTTGACTACTTGAAGGAATTAATGATTAGTTAGGGCATAATCAATCATGCAACACATACATTATTGAATAGTTTGTGTAATTAGGATATGATACATATAATTTAGTGAATGGTTATGAATTAAAATCATAATAATTGTTAAATATACTACATATAAATTAATTTTAACTTTATACCTTTTTATTTTAGCTTTATATTGTAAAAGAATTTGAATGTTTGAAAATTTGACCCCTATTGTGTACATACAGTCAAATATAGTTATAACCATGCTTAACATGAATAGTGTAAGATCCTAAAATAATTAAAAAATAGGCATAACATTAGGGGTTAAAATAGTCAACAATACAATCAATGCCCTGTTCTAGGAGGTAATGTATAGGAGTGTCATTTATGTTTCAATTAGTAATTGACATCAAATGTAATATCCCCTTCTAAACAGGAAATATAGCAACACAAAAAAATCTGAACCAAGATATAATCTCTGTTGAATAAATTCAGAAAGATCACAATAATATAGTCTCTTAATAACAAATTACAGATTGTATCACTCGTCCTTCTAAATTATTACAATTGCAGTCCTCTAATATGCATATAAATATGAAATACAGTCTTGAAAACCCTAGCTTTGCAAATCTGGAAGTGCAAATTGAGTTCTGGAAAGTCTCAGCCCTTATGTGTCAACACACAGTCGCCATCGTCGGTCGATATCTCACCGACGTTGGTCTCTGCCGGTCGGATTTCTGCCGACGTCGGTCTTCAGTCGACCGATGTCGGTCACTGAAACCCTCTGTCTGTCGAGGTCAGTTCCTGCACTGATCTGTACGAACCCGTACGGATTCTGTACGGCTGCAAGTTAAGCACAACTTCCCTGTTTTCAACCCCTGATCTGAAGATATATGTCTCTAGCATAGTAGATCTCTAGCTGTATAATTTATTGAATCAAAACATAAAGCAATAAATACCTGGAATATCTGTGATAACTTCTATGTGAAGTTATCTCTCAAACCTGAAATTCTGTGATAACTTTTGGATGAAGCTATCTCTCACTTTGGCAATAGATCAGCTGATATTCCACAGCCTCTTAATTGCACACACTGAAGAGGGAATGTTCTCCAATGCAAATGGAATCCTTGAACCCTAGGCTCAGTCTTCACAGAAGAAATTCTCAAAATCAATATCAATATTCAATAGCATAATGAACAATGGCCTCCATGAGAAACCCTTATACCCTCAAAAGATATGCTTGCCCTAATTAGGGTTTCTCAAATTAGAATTAGGGTTTCTAATTAAAAATAGGCTAAATAATTAATATTTGATTAAATCAATCAAATATTAATATCTCCCTCAATACATGTCGGATCCACGAACCGATCGAAGCTAGTGAATCAGGGAGTGATTCCGCACATAACCATACCACAATAAAGGCACTCCGCTGCATATCAAATATCCCTAAAAAGTAGGAGCTCAAGCCAAATGTGTCTGAAATACCCTGAATGAAAATCAAATGTAGAAATCTTGTGAATCAAAGTCGAGCCAAGCTCCATTATGACCCTCTATCCATCTTATTAGCCTACGAAGGTCGCATAATAGGCTAACCATGAACTCAGAACATGTCAATTGAAAAGGGGACATGACAATCCACCCCTCCTGAAATTGCTTGCCCTCAAGCAATCATTGAATGACAAATCAATCAACCCACCTGGATCCCAAATGTAGTTAGGATCTCCACCACTGTCAATTAACACGAACCCCATGCCATGTCCATCCCAACTCTCATATAATGGCGTCACATCATCTCTTGTACTAAGATAAGCATTCCAACATCCAATCCATAAATGACAATCAGCAAGCAAACTCCGTACCTGAATAATATCTAAAACTGGATTGTGAAGGCTAGACATAGTCATATCATCATCAACCTGTGACCCGACTGTAACAGAAAGTTGAGTCCTCACCACATGTGACAACTCCTGAACTGAACTCACCTCAAGACCAAGCTCGTCCTCGTACCTCTCCTGTACTGGTGCCATTGTGCTCTTGTCATCACCCTCTATCATGTTATGTGGTATAGGTACCTCCATCCGATGAAAAAACATATATCTGAAGCTGCTGCCCCATATTGCCTTAAGAATATGTGTCGTCCCATCAACATTAAAGAGAACCTCCATGTCCTTGAGATGAAGAGTAACTTCCTCAAATGAATGAAGCCACTTCATACCCAAGACTAAGTCTATATCCCCCATGTTTACCACATAATAATCAGCGTTGAACTCATAGTTGTTCAAACGCAATGGGAGGTCTCTAATCATACGCTCACACTTAAGAGTGTGACCATCGGCTACCTTAACTCTGATGCCCTCAAAACCTTCTGTAGTGAGTCCATGCTTCTCCACAAATCTAGCATCTATGAAATTGTGAGTGGCTCCTGTATCAAGAAGGGTGATAACCTTCTGCCCTGCCAAAACTCCACGGAGTCTGAATGACTCATCTGACTGTATGCTAGATATGCGGGCCTCCTGTAGGTGAAGCTCTAACTCTGCCTCTACATTAGGCCCTGAAGCCTCTGCCTCTGCCCCCTCAGCACTGTTATGCTGTTCGGAATCCTCAGAATCTGACTCCTCATAATATATCCACATCATACGATTCGCCTTGCCCTTAGGCCTCAAAGGACAATCGTGATGGATATCATATGGTCCTTTGCAGTAGAAGCAAAGCTTCTTCCTGCGTAGATCATTAAGCACCTCACGATCCAAAGGTGGTGCTGCTGGATTGGCCTTTGAATCATTTTTAACTCCGGATTTATCTATGTTGAAATCCGGTCTCTCCGTATCCCCGTGGGAGTGCTTATGGTCTCTAGAAGAAGAAGTACCTTTGGTGTTAAATTTATTGGATGGGGCTGCCATATCCATATCACGTGCCTTCCTCATAGCTACCTGTAATGAAGGAGGATCAAAGGCTTTGATCCAACCCCTCAATGGCTCTGTCAATCCCTCTATGAAGAGAACTACCAATCTACGCTCTGAAATATTGGGTACCATGACTGCTAATCTCTGAAACTCACCAATGAAGGACTCCAAGCTACCTGTTTGTCTCAACTGTGCCAGATCTCAAAAGTAAACCTCGGGATCTCTCCTGTCAAACCGCTCAACCAATCTATCCACAAAGTCCTGGTACTCTGTCACTTGATTATGCTGAAGTGTTACCATACCATGGTACCACCAATCATGTGCTACTCCATCTAAGTGCAAAGTGGCGTATTTGATGGCATCTATCTCTGACATTGGTCTCAATGCCAAAAAGGTGTCAAGCTTATGAACCCAAGCTTGAGCTGTCATCTTACCGCTGCCATCAAAAGTAGTCAAAGAAAGCTTACCAGTAGCCTTCTGTAGCTCACTGAATTGGACTCTAGGTCTCCTGTCCTGTCTAGCCAATCTATAGTGCTCTCTCCTCAAATTGACAAAATGATCAAAGGTTGTTCTCTCCTGGATATGAGGAGGTAATAAGTCCCACTCATCATTTGCAGCCATGTAAACATCTGCAAATGGAGAATTCCCTGCCTCCTCATCTGCTGGTACCTCTGGTTCTTCTTGAATAAATGAAGGGCGTGTAGGTCTATCAGCTGTTCTGGAGTGAGTCTATTGTGGTCTCTGATTAACCGTAGCACTCCTATCATCTCTTTGGTCCCTGTTCTGTCCATCAGGTGCATTCATTCTCTCTATCATGGTCATAAGTCCCTGTAGTGTCTGAGCCATCTGCTGTTGGCTTATCATCATAGCACGCTGAAACTCTCTGGTGGCCTGATCAACATCATACCTGTGGCCCCTGGGTGGGCTGCCCTCACGTCTGTCACTCATGATGATCGGTCTCTGATCTAACAACTGGATACCTTCAAGCAAGGCTCGGCTGCGTGTGTTATACCTATGTGGTCCCAACTCTTGTGGCTGCATAAGATCTATAGACCCTCAGGCTGGCAGGATTTAGCTCTGATACCACTGTAATTTCCCCTTCTAAACAAGAAATATAGCAACACAAAAAAATCTGAACCAAGATATAATCTCTGTTGAATAAATTCAGAAAGATCACAATAATATAGTCTCTTAATAACAAATTACAGATTGTATCACTCGTCCTTCTAAATTATTACAATTGCAGTCCTCTAATATGCATATAAATATGAAATACAGTCTTGAAAACCCTGGCTTTGCAAATCTAGAAGTGCAAATTGAGTTCTGGAAAGTCTCGGCCCTTATGTGTCAACACACAGTCACCGTCGTCGGTCGATATCTCGCCGACGTCGGTCTCTGCCGGTCGGATTTCTGCCGACGTCGGTCTTCAGTCGACCGATGTCGGTCACTGAAACCCTCTGTCTGCCGAGGTCGGTTCCTGCACTGATCTGTACGAACCCGTACGGATTCTGTACGGCCACAAGTTAAGCACAACTTCCCTGTTTTCAATCCCTGATCTGAAGATATATGTCTCTAGCACAGTAGATCTCTAGCTGTATAATTTATTGAATCAAAACATAAAGCAATAAATACCTGGAATATCTGTGATAACTTCTGTGTGAAGTTATCTCTCAAACCTGAAATTCTGTGATAACTTCTGGATGAAGCTATCTCTCACTTTGGCAATAGATCAGCTGATATTCCACAGCCTCTTAATTGCACACACTGAAGAGGGAACGTTCTCCAATGCAAATGGAATCCTTGAACCCTAAGCTCAGTCTTCACAGAAGAAATTCTCAAAATCAATATCAATATTCAATAGCATAATGAACAATGGCCTCCATGAGAAACCCTTATACCCTCAAAAGATATGCTTGCCCTAATTAGGGTTTCTTAAATTAGAATTAGGGTTTCTAATTAAAAATAGGCTAAATAATTAATATTTGATTAAATCAATCAAATATTAATATCTCCCTCAATACATGTCGGATCCACGAACCGATCGAAGCTAGTGAATCAGGGAGTGATTCCGTACATAACCATACCACAATAAAGGCGCTCCGCTGCATATCAAATATCCCTAAAAAGTAGGAGCTCAGGCCAAATGTGTCTGAAATACCCTGAATGAAAATCAAATGTAGAAATCTTGTGAATCAAAGTCGAGCCAAGCTCCATTATGACCCTCTATCCATCTTATTAGCCTACGAAGGTCGCATAATAGGCTAACCATGAACTCAGAACATGTCAATTGAAAAGGGGACATGACATCAAATGAATTATGTGTTAAATGAAATCTATGTAGCATATCCTAATTACAAAAAACATTGAATAAATTATGCATTGAATGAAATATTATTTCCTAACTAATCATTAATTCTGTCAATCATTCAATAATATAATAAATTTAAAATAAACTATGCCCTAACTAATAATTAATTCCTTCAACCAGTCAACAATACAATTGGCATAGTACTTACTAATGCCCTATTAATTTAATACTTGACTATACTATTATAATTCCCTATGTAATAATGCCATATTCTAGGAGGCAAAGTATAGGAGTGTGAGTTATATTTCAAGTACTAATTGGCATAGATTTCTATAGTGTAATTGGAAAGTATAATTTTTAATTCCACATTCACTATACTCATTATACTAATGCATATAATCATTGAAATAAGATTTTATTTTTATGCATGGTTCCCTTGTATTTGGTGTGTAACTACCTTGAATGTTAGTTCTCTCTTTCTAACATAGTTAAGTTAAAATGAAATGATTGGCATGTGAAAGTTTTCTCCACTTATTTAATGGTAATTGTCTAATGTGAGGGATGGGGATATATAACCATTTCTTGTGGGCTTGTAAAACGCTTTTTGTGTTCATTTTTATTGATAACCTAGTGAAGTTAATAATAAAAGGATCATGAAAACCCATTGAATATATTGTTGACTAATTGAACCTAATGGTATACTTATTTGAGAATGATTTTAGGATCTTACCTTGTTTTGTCTTTAAACTTGCATCTATCTTTTATGACTTAGCTCATGTTGGGGGTGGTTATAACTATTCCCTTAAATGGTGATATGAATGGATGTTTAGAATGTTTAATTTTATGTTTCTAATGGAAAGAGTGACATAGATGGTGGATAATTTAGTACTATTTTTCTGTCAATGTTATTTTTCTCTTAACTCAATAATCAATATTAGTGTTTCTTGTGAGCTTGCAAAATACTTATTGTGTTTGTTTTTATTTATAACTCTATCAAGTTAATATTATAAGTATCATGGAGATCCATTTAATTAATTCATGACTACTTGAACCTGATTGTATGTTTATTTGGGAATGATTATATGATCTTACCTTGTTCTATCTTTAAACTTGCATCTATCTTTTATGACTTAGCTCATGTTGAGGGTGGTTATAACCAATAACTATTACCTTAAAAATAGACTTATTCAATTATAAATTAATGTGTGACCAAATTCTAGTAAGATTTGTGTAAGAGATGAGAAGTTAGTCATAATTCATAAACATGAAGTGTCACTTGTGCAAAAATTTTCAATTTGAAGATCAAATATGTATAGGATATTGGGGATGTGAAATAAATGGAAATTTGGGGTAGATAAAGTACTAGTTGTGCTTCATCCAATGGTACTAGTGAGGTTTCACCACTTATGAAATTACAAGACATTATTAATGAGCCTCTCTTTTTACTTTCCAATTCAGAGTTGAATACAAATGATGAACAACATATACCATCATTGGCACTATGACCATGTCATGTTGATAATGATGCCAAATCAAATATTTTGAGATGTCAAGCATAAAACTCTATTTTAGAGTTAAGGGGGACTCAAGAGGGCATACATGTTAGTTTTTGGGAACTAATTTTATTTATTTATGGTATTTATATTATATGTGTTATATGTATGATATTTGGGTATTTCATGGGGAGTAGGAATGAGCAAAATACTATATGTAGAATCAATAAAATAAGAAATCTCTCTTAGTAGATATTACTTACCACGCAAAGTTATATTTATTTTTGTAAATGAATGAAAGTTTCTTTATACTCTTAAATTTTTTTTATGTGATTCTTAAATGTTATAAGTGATATTAGTATGTCTTATTCTATGTGGTTAGGCTAATAATGTTATAAATCTAATAGATGATAATGATTGCATCATTACCAAGTGCTTAAATTGATAAGTAATTCCATCATGTAAAGTTAATAAGTATGTGCCTTGTATCAAGTATGTAATCACTTAGCACATACATCTTATAATTATCACTTTGCACATTTTATAGAATCCCCAATTTGGGATTCATTTTGTTTTTGCCAAACCCATTAAGATTGCCAACGAACTATAATATAATTTAATATTTTTTTATAGATTTTATATTACTATTGATAATAAATTGACAACATAAATAAAATCTAACTTAATTTTTCAAGTAAATCATTCATGATAAATATTTCATGTGTCAGTCTCTACAAGGAAGTTGTTCAATATTCTTTATGCATTTATAATTTGTTACATTGTATGATTTCAGGGAAATGCTTCAATACATATGTTTGGTAATTGTTATCTAATTTTTCATATATTTTTATATGCTTATCATTTCCACTTGTTTTTCAATGATAATTGTTTATCAATGTTGAATTTTTATGAATGCCAATTTTTTTTTATCAATGCTCCTTTTTATGTATAAATTAATAAGTCTATTTTTCTAGCTTGTTCGCTTCATATATGACATCTAAATGGAAGAGATTGTTATATCTTATAGTTCAAAATCCACATCTTGGGGAGTCATCTTCCAATGAATTCTAGTGGAGCGAGGTGAAGTATAATGTGTGAAATTATAAAGATATTATTGCATAGATATAAAGAGATCATATAAAAGACTTCTTAAATAGTGAATGTAAGAGATCAAGGTATCCAAATACCTTGTGTATCAATGATAGTAAATTAAATATTATGCCCTCTAAATTGTAAATAATTAGGATTTACATATCTCTCCAATACATATTGTAGGTATTATTTTTTGTAATAGTTCTTTTAAATACAAATTGGTATTTTTTAATTATAATTTATGTATGTATTATATAGGTATTGGTGTACGTATGGATTCAAAGATTATATTATTGAAGATGGCATGCATTATGACATTTTAATTTTTATGAAGGTTGGTATTAGTATTCAACATGGACATAATCATTTGCATCATGGATGTTAATTTCACCTTTTTATCTATGTGTTGATGAAGATGTGAGAATAGGATTTGATTATGTATAACAACATGGTCGATATGAATCAGTGGGGCATGGTTTTTCATGGGAAAAATATTGATGGATTTAGGGTAGTCATTATACTCTAACACCATTTGTTAGTGATTCATTGAAGTATTGGGTAGAGAGGTTGTTGTTGTTGGGCTTGAATCTTAAACTTGTTCACCAAAAACATCGTGACATTGTCTATGAAAAACTTACAGTGTTAAAATGTTAGATGGAGAGGGATGATTTCATGACTAAATATGACATCTAAAATATTTATAGAAGGATGAAGGAATAAAAATAAAAATTTGATCTTAATGATGCAAATACTATTTGAACATTTACCATTAAAATTCTTGAAAACATATTTGTGTATGAAGAATTAAAAAAAAAGGAATGGAGGAGAAAGCCTTTATTTTAGGCCTATAGCTTCTTCAATAGTGTTAGTGGATGTCAAAGTATGTACACAATAGTATACTTTTAATGGACTCCACATATGGGATAAATACGTAGAAGTTATGTGCAAATTTCAAAATTTTAAACTTCACACTTATTATTGTATACGACTTATCTTTATGTTTTGAGATGTAGTTCATATTGTACATGCTTCTTATATTTTATAATATGTACAATGAAATTTCTATTGTGTAGGTGTTGATATCGAGGGCTACAATTTTGGACCTGAAATCATGGATGAAGAAGCTATTAGTCAGTGTGCATTGTCACATATTGGAATGAAAATCAAATGCCTTCAAGGTCACTCTAAAATTATTGCTATTAGGTAAGTTGAGCCCATGCCTATTATAAATATTTCTTATTGTTAGTGAAAATAATTATTTGTTTGCTAATTTTGTTACATTTAATTTTTCATTACGATTCTAAAAAAGTGTTTGAACATGAGGTCTACTTATGCAGTTGGCACATGAGGAGAGCGTGGATCGAAAACTTGATTTCAAAGGTCATTGATGATGAAATAAGGTAGACAATGTCTATGAGTCTAGGTGAAATAATGCATAATTCACCTACTGAATAGGAAATGGTTTATGATGTGAACCTATTCATGTAATAATTTTTGGCTCAAGAAACATTCATAAATTATTAGAAAGATCAATGGTTCCACCATAATGCCATGTGGGCAAGATGTTTGCATATAGTGCCACATATAGGTTAAGAGACAAGTTTAGCCATAGAAGTACATTACTCTCATTTGAAACATATGTTTATAAATGAAATTAGAGTTTCATCCCATCAAAAATTTGATTTGTTGGTGAATAAGTTGGTGTTCATTATATTTTTGTATTATTGGTAAATCCAAATGTGCATGAAAAATAGGTTTTAGAGGAAGTTCAAGCTTGATCACTTGGATAACAGGTCATGTATGAAATCATAAAACATACCTAATGGCGATGTGATGTTCAATGAGATTGAACATGATGTTATATGGGTGAGAAGCCAAAGTAAATAATTTTTTTTATAAGGTTAAAATGCCAAGTCAATATTTTGTAATGTGTGAATGCATGTGATCAACTCAAGGCCATGTGTACAAGCACATGTTAAAATTCAATGAATTTTTGAAATAAAATTGGTAATTAATTTTCATCTAGAGGCAATGTTGATTTCCATGTAAGTATTATTTGTGTATTGGTTATTATTTGTCCTTATTTTGTATTATTTGGAAATGATTTTCATGGATTTTCATATAATTATTGACAAACATCTGTCTATGACTTGTTTAGGATGATGCTGACAAATTTTTTTATGACTTTTGTCATGAAAATTTTGTTGATTTTATTTTAAATAATAATATTTTTAGTGATTTGGATAACCCAAATGATCCAAAATTCTCAAGAGCCACAAATTGCAAGACAAAGCACTTCTCACTCTTACACTTGATAGGAGAAGTCTTTATTTCCTTAGGAAGCTTATTAAATATGGTTGTAACAAATTTGATTAACATCAATTTTGAATAATGATGAGGTGAATCATCCCCATGCACAACCTTTATAATGTGTACAATATGGTTTTGGGATCAATCTACATTTTTTAATATATTTTATGGATAATAGGGCAATCTATAGGCATGCATAACATTCAAATTAAAATGATTGATTCTATTATAAACGTAAGGAATGATCAAAGTCCATTACTTTTCATGATGAATTAGATAGGGCAATTATAAAATAAGTAGATTAATAATAGTTTACATGAATAATGATCTTTATATGTTGAACTCAAGTTGTTTGGTTATCTTTTATTTTTAATGAGATGTTATATGTCCTAAAATATTGAATCCTTGTAAATATAAATGTTGGACATGTGAAAAAACATTAATGGTGATTGAAATATAAAAGAATGTAATTATTATTAAATGATTTGACATATAAAATGTGCAAATATTCACAATTGACTTCATTACTTTTTTTGTTTTTTAAAGGTATTTCCTCAGCCAATTTAGCACACATGGTTTTAGGATTTTTTTTCAAATTTCACATTCTTGTGAGCCATGCATATTAATCTTTTACAAATGTCACAAATTAGAATAACTACAATGTTACCAACTACTATGAAATGAACCATATATATGTAAAAATAAACATCTACATTAAAATGAACCATAGTAAATGAACACTCTAATTATAATAATTGTTGTCAACATTGGACTTATGAAGTATAAATGTAATAGGGGGAGTTTTAGGGAAAGTAATAAGATGGATTGAAATGTTTTTCCATGCTTTGATATCTTTCTCATAAATTTTATTTTGTCTTACATTACCATAATGCTCTGCTTCCAAAATAATATCCCTAGTAGTTGGAATAGCTTCATAAAATCTTAGTGATGAAATTTGATCCTTGAGTGACATTTGAGGATATAGTTTTTATTTCCTTACATGTTCAATACAAATATTTATCTCCTTGTTATCATTTGTCAAATAAGATGTGCTTGTATTCATTCCTTCAATGCTTTATTTCAAGTTATCATGCATTTTTTTCCTGACCTTTTCCCATTGATGCCATAATCTAACCTGATCTTCAAATAACTTAGTTTTCATTATCGAAGGTTGTCATCCACCTTTGCATTAATTTATTAAATACTTTTAGATTGGTCTTCAAAATTTTTTAGGGGAATGGGACTGGGATTCTTGAAAGCTACATAGAATCAAAACCATGGATATTTAGTAATTATATGACACTAACAAATTAAACAAAAACCTAGTCCTATGAAGGGTTGTCACCTACAGCCTAATTATTAAGATCATAATTTGCACTCAAAATGTCAATCAATTTTATTTTGACATGTTCATTGGTTCCTTTCTTTTTATATTTATTTTTATCAATTACTGAACAAACACAAACATTGTGATATAATGACAAGAATTTTCATTGGTTCCTATACTTTTTATAGAAAAATGGAAAATAGTAGACCATTATAAAATTTTTAAAGGGTATTATAAAGGCAATCAATATGCAGGGCATTATATAGACTATACTAAGATGGACAATAATATAGCATTATTTAGATCGATGCTTCATTAGTTCATTTCCTATATGTATCGAAATGGACAACAATATACCATTACACATAAGGTAAAGGGTATAATTCAAACAAGTAAGATGTAGAGCATTATACATAGTTAAATAATATGGAAAATAGGACACCATTATACAAATTGATGCTTCATTAGCTCCTTTCCTTTATGCATCAATATGGACTATAATAGTCCATTAAACATAATGTATAGGGTATTATACAGATAAGAAAGATGTACGGATTTATGAAAAATGTAATAATATAGACAATAATAGACCACTATACAGATTGATGGTTGATTGGATCCTTTCCTTTATGTATCAAGATGGACAATAGTAGACCATTACATAAAATGTAAAAGGTATTATACAAATAATCAAGATGCAAGGAATTATGCATAATGTAATATAGTGTTTAGGTTTCTCTCTCTCTACATACACACACAAACACACATACACCATTATAAATAATGTAAGGCTATGAGTTTTCCTTTACCTCCAATAAAGTGGATAAATGTCCTTTCCATTTTAATGTTGTTAGTGTATAAAGTTACAATGTCAATCTATACATGAGGAAATATGGATGTTATCTTATGGAAGTAGTAGAGGGGTCTATATCATGATCACTTTCTTATTGTTATTCCATTTTATAATAATGCATTTTCATTATGACTTGCAGACCTAGCCTTTGAATATAAATATAACAACTCATTATCATGTGCCATGATGAATGAATCCCCATTAAATTTCACTATGATTGATACACACATGGAACTCGTAGATGCTACATTTCATATGGCATACACAAAGTAAAAGTCATGGGGTAAATTAATATTTGATTTCAATAAAGAAATTGTCAATGCAATTTGTTTTCCCTGGTATATAACATGGTTATATGTATCATGTAATGGTAGTAAAGTTGGGATGGAGCTGATGGGAATCCTAGTTGATGAACACATATATTTTATGAATCTTTTTGTGTCAAAATATTAAGGTTATGTGTATGTTAGTTTATCATACCTACAAAAATAAAGAGTAAGAAAACTTTTAATTTGTCTTAAAAAGGTATACAGTTAAAAACATTTTCATATTCACATAAGAATATTTTCATTACGATGTAGAGTTTATCATACTACCATGCCTTTAGATTTGAGTGGGAAGCCATATATTTCAATAAGGTATTCTTAGAATTATTCAAATAGAGTTAAAGAGTGTAAACCTTCATAACCCACAATGTTAGCAATACTTATTCAACTAATTTATCAAGGTTAATAAATATAGCTTGAATATTAATCCACATTCGAAGACATAATTACTTTTGTGTCCCTTATATGCATGTTACAATCATATTAATGTTTATCTAAAGATTTAGAAGCTAATCATAAATCCAAATTAAAATAGAAATGAACTCAATAATCTAAAAGCATTAGGATTAGTGTAGATCACCCTTACACAACTGAAGAAAATATTTATGGTTATATCCTACTCTTCATTATAGTTAAGTGATATATTTTAGTCTTCAATTGTTTATTAAGTGAAAGTGAGGGAAAGATGCACATTTATTTGTATTTTTATGGTTACTAATAGCAAATGACATCAATCATATTCAAGGATTCTTATACTTTGTATTTATGTTGTTCCTTTAAACGTACAGTTTCAAGAGCATTTTAATGTAGTTTAAGTCCACTATGCAATTTTTTCATTCATTTTTTATTATTATCTAGTTTAAAAGTAAATACAACCCTAAAATTGTAAATGAATTTTTTTTTATCCAAAAAAAAACTAGGATAAGAATGTAGGGTTCAATGGTATCACCAAATACAATAATAAAAACACTATAAGAACATAGGTCATCCATTATGAATAATTGAAACATGTTTTTTAAATTTTTGGGAAATGGTGTCCTAGTTCATGAACACATGTATTGTATCTTATAATTTTTCATGCTCTCTCTCTCTCTCTCTCTCTCTCTCTCTCTCTCTCTCTCTCTCTCTCTCTCTCTCTCTCTCTACACACACACACACACACACACACATGAAACATGTTGGCATACATGCATGGATGTGGGAACTTTTGTGTGTTTATCTTTTTATTTATATAATTTTTTTGTAACATAGTGTGAATTCTATTAACATCTAAATGGAACCTATTTTTAGGTCATTATTCCTAAAAAAATAATATGTATTCCTTACAAATGGAATTGGATAAATCTTATTAATTAGACATCTCTATTTCTGTAAGTTTTTAAACTCGATCAACTTCACACACAATCAAGACATAGTAAAATAAAGGACAATAACATAAAATACATGCAAAAAAATCCCCTTAATATGGGAATACAAGAAAATTTATTTATTGAAGCTAAATATGTACATATAATTCCCTAATAGCAAAATTCTCATTATGTTGAACAAATTCATTCATAATATGATATGGAAATATATTTCCAATCTCTTCTTTGTATCTTATTTTATATTCATGAATAATATGTCATAACATTTGACAATATGTATCACACAAATATAGTTAATCTCCACAAAATAAATAAGCCATCAAACATAAAACATTTATTCAAACATTTCTTATCATCTCTCATTCCTTATTTTATGTTGAACCATCCTTGTCTTACTATCAAAAAAATTAATACAAATACTTTCACAATAAAAAATAAACCAACATCTTTCATTTATTCTCCTCTTGTGTTCCTTCTTTTGTCTTGCTAAACCACTCTCATCTTCTCACCTTCAAATTCTTGTTTGCAGCGAAGACATTTTCTTTTTCTTGTCAATTTTTGTAACTCATGTGTAAGAATAAGATTTCAATGTATTGGTGAACAAATGAGTATAATGGAAAACATATAATGTATCACTTACCTTCATATAATTTGAATTCTTCTTAAATAGTTGCCAAACCTTCGAGGTTCAAATCGTCAAAGTTGTAAATCATGTGGCAACTAAAATTCTACATTTACATCATGTTCATATGAAACATGTGAGTGTGATTATTTCTTGAATATGGTACCATGTTCATATGCAAGTAAAATCACATAAAAGAATATTACAATCCCATTTCATAGCACTATAAAAATTAATTGTGAAATATGATAAAATCTTGACAAAATGGTTTAAAATGTAATTTTTAAATAATTTAACACAATATTACTTATAATATAGTAGGAAAATATTAACCCACTTCAACATTGTCATTATGATGATGCATGTTATTAAAATATTAATCAGTAAGGTAATCTATGTGTATAAAAACTATTTAAATAAACCATCATGCTTCAGTACGTGAAGTCAAAGATATCCCAAATTAACCTATATATTATCTATGAGTAAAGAGTTTTTAATTATTAATAACATACTTATTCCTCAAAGAGTTTATTATCATTCTTGGAATTTTAAATGAGCCCATCCATATAGTGGGTCCCTACCCAACCCAACCATTGATTAGAGAGTGGAATAGTGTATTCATTTTTGAACCCAACACATAAAATAACATGCCTAAATTATTTTATGAATGAGATATGAATAGAGTTTCAAAATAGACATAATAAAAATTAAAAAACACTCAACTTGGTTTAAATCACATTATCTCATTAATTCAAAAACCTAGTCAATGGACCAAACACATGATTATGAACAAAACATAATAACCAACACAAAAAGACAAAATATTAATAATATATAAATAATGTAGTAAAAGTATAATGTAATAAGATGAAAAGCAATAGACCATTACATGGAATGCAAATGGTATTATATAGACATAAAATATTTAGGGAATTATATATACTACAATAAGATGGACAATAGTAAAACATTATACATATTCATGATCCATTAGTTCCTTTTTTATGTAGAAAGATGGATAAAAATAGAGAATTACACATAATATAAAGGGTATTATATAGACAATCAAGATGCAAGGCATTGTACAGACTACAACATAGGGTTTAGGGTTTCCATATATATATATATATATATATATATATATATCAAATTTGTGTAAATATTTTAGTCATTCAATATGAAATTTGGAGTGAACAATGATCTATAATATTTGGGCTTCATGAACCATAATGTGCCAATTATTTGTTAAATTTATATTCAAAGGCCGAGTGTGCAAGTTAACGATAAAATTCATTATTTTAAAGTGGAATAATACTAAGAAATTGATCATGACAGAGATCCCTCTTCTCCCTCCATAAGACACCACCCATATTTCATCATTTTCTCTCACTCTATGGTCACACTATAACTTTATAAAACAACAACATCAAATCTGCAAAGATGCCTATCAACTTTTTTGGATGTAAGGGAAAAATCAAAGTCTTTATATTCTTTATAATGGTATACACAAAGTCTATATATATATATATATATATATATATATATATATATATATAGACTTTGTGTATACCATTATAAAGAATATAAAGACTTTGATTTTTCCCTTACATCCAAAAAAGTTGATAGGCATCTTTGCAGATTTGATGTTGTTGTTTTATAAAGTTATAGTGTGACCATAGAGTGAGAGAAAATGATGAAATATGGGTGGTGTCTTATGGAGGGAGAAGAGGGATCTCTGTCATGATCAATTTCTTAGTATTATTCCACTTTAAAATAATGAATTTTATCGTTAACTTGCACACTCGGCCTTTGAATATAAATTTAACAAATAATTGGCACATTATGGTTCATGAAGCCCAAATATTATAGATCATTGTTCACTCCAAATTTCATATTGAATAACTAAAATATTTACACAAATTTGATAAAAATTTGCATAAATATTTCATTTAGTCAATATGAACTTGGTGTGAATGATAATATATAGTGAGATACGAGTTAGTAATTTTAAAACTAATAAATTAACCATTGAGAACACAATCAACTATATAATTAGATAAATAGACTACACAAAACTCAAAAATCAAACTGCAAGATGGGGTATGAACATAAGAATAAACAAAAGGTAAAGGTGTGTCATATTTAGAATTCACTCATACTATATTATCAACATATAACTGTATACCTTACATTTGAATCCAAAAAAAATGTTCCATTTTACAACCTATTTCATATCGAGGCAACACCTATAATCAAACAAAATGACATCAATAGTACCTATCGAGTATATCTCAAAATAAATCTAATACAATAATTCTGAAATAACATAATGTAAATGAAACATGTTGTAGTTGTCCCAAGTTATTAATACATTGAAATGATTCTCAAATCATAATGAAAAACATAATATCAAGTATTAGTGGTCATGATAATTATTAATCATTATTTTCAAGAAAGAAGAAAATATCCCTTATGGTTGTTCTTTTATTTGATGTTAAACCCAAATTATGCTAAATGGGGTTTGAGATTCAATAATGAAAACAATCAAATTCATTATAGGTAACTAACCAGTATAGTAAATGCCTACTTTGGGATGCTCCAGCTAATGCATACATGTTAATCAGACCACTAATGCCACACGAGCTCATGCAAAGGTCGAAAAGTACCAGGGTAATGGAAAATAAGAAATGAAACGAGGGAAAGGCAAGTTCATTATGTTTGCCTATTATCCCTCTAAAGATTTGAGTGCCTTAACTAGATGGTGCATTCACATATCTGGCTAATGTGTTAGGTGACAAAAAATTATCAAAATCCAATGCTCAAGGCTTGGCTAACATCCATTCATAACATGTTAAGGAAAGCAACAATGGTTAAGATAAATGACAACAATGGTTAACACAGATACTAGGGGTTAAGTCAAATATAGGCTGAAAATTAAATATTAATATCTAATAAAAGTTGAGTTATTACTTTCATACCTTTCCCCTATTGACTCTCAAAGTATCTAGCATCCACATGGATGTTGCACTAATAGTTGAACTCCACTATCTACCCTTAGAGTATCCAACATGCATGTCGAGGTCATGCTAACCATTGACCTCCATATGCCTATTGGATAATTCTTATACCCTCAGAGTATCCATTAGGCATGTGAAGGTCATGCTAATAGATGACCTCTATGTGCATGTTGGATGTTTCATCTATCCCCTCCTCGTCTGTCCATTCTATTGGCCCGTTAGCCCTTCAATAATGGAGCCCACTTATTTCATCTTTGATTTTGAGCATTACTAGTTGGTTTTTTTTATTGTTAATCTACCACTTGCATTAACCCATTAGCATTCTATCAATTGTCACAAATGATTACATCCTTGATTCTAAGCTCATGTTGAACATTGACACCGAACTGGTGACATATAAATCTTCATCACTTTACCCCAAGTCCATTGGGCTTAACCACTATTATTTTCCTTATCTATTATTATTTTCTTTAATTACAAGTTTTTTATTTAACCATGATTATCACACTGAGCATACTTATTGATTATGCTAAAAAAAGATGTAATTTGTGGGGCCCATCATCAAAGGATTAATGGGCCAATGGAATAGATAGAAGAGAGGGACCCTCAAATTATCCATCAATCATGTGGAAGTCATGCTTAAAATTGGCCTCCACATACGTATTGGATACTCTCTCTACACTCTCCCTTAAAGTATCTAGTAGGCACATGAAATCCACATTGACTGTTGACATCGACATGTTTGTTGAAAATTCCATCTACCCTCAGAGTATCCATAAGGCTTGTGTAGGTCATGTCAATAGATAAAATCTATATGTGAAGGATAATACTAACCTTAGAGTATTTAATAGGCATGTGTGGGTCACACTAACAGTTGACCTACATGTGGATGTTGGATACTCTATCTACCCTCCCCTCCATCTATTTCATTAGCTCATTAACGTGATCTTAGAATAAAGTATGTAATAAGTGGGGCCCATCGAGAGAGGGATAACATGGTAATGCAAGTGTTGGACTGAAAATCAACATAATATTAAATCATTTTCAAATCTCATACCCTTTATGTAAGATAAGTTTTTTATTTGGATAACGGGCTAATGAAATAAATGAAGCACCAATAGATAAAGTGACCAGAGGGAACATGGAGGTAAATTTCCCACATGGTATCCCATGCTAAATGCACCATCTAGTTACACTCATAGTGTAGGATCTAATAATTTATCCAACCTAATTAATTTATGGGTGCTGAATGTAATTAGCCAAAAATTCATCATGGCTAACCACACTTGTATTTGACCTCTGCATCCCTATTAGTTACTCCATCTACCAACATTCCATCTACCTTTTTTAATAATATAAACAATAATAAATAAGGTCTTATATGAGATACTTTATTTAGAACATAAGTCTAGACTTTTTTACAAGATAAGACTTTCTCAGTAAAGGTGACCATCCAATATATTCAGCATGGATGACTAGCTAGACATTGACCCCCAGTTGGCCCAAACAACTAAAATTTAAAATTTAGCCAAGTTACTCACATGCCCTTTTAATGCCTATAGGAGTTCATTCCCCACTACCCTATCATAGTCAACAATAGGGAACATGAAATTTCACTAATTGTGACTTATCCTAGGTGTGGTCAATTTTGATTTCATTGCATTAGTTCAATGTTTCATTCCCTAGAGGACAACACATTGAATGATTTGATGAGATAACTTATCCCTCAATATGGTATTTAAAGGATCATCTTAACTAACTAATGAATTCTCATTTATGATTTATGTGTTTTAGGGGGGACAAAATTATCCAATGTCCAATGCTCATAACTGGTCTAACATCAGACACAACACATCAAGCCAAACAACAATGGTTAAGGCAAATAATAAAAATTAAGGAAAATGATAGCCATAGGCTTGAAATATAATTATTATGTTAATTTATGTGGACAACTCAATCAAGTATATAATATAAGGATCATGAAAATCCATTTAATGTATTGTTGATATCTTGAACCTAATCATATGCTTGTTTGGAATGATTTTAGGATCTTATTGTATTATGTTCTTCAACATGCATCTATCTTTTTTAACTGAGCTCATGTTGAGGGTGACCATAACTATTCCCTTAACTTATGATATGAATGGATGTTTATAATGTTTAATTTATTAATGCTAATGGAAAGAGTGACATAGGTGGTGGATAATTATTACTATGATTCTCTCAATGTTATATTTTTCTCGACTTAGTACTCAGTATAAGTGTTTCATGCAGTCTTTTAAAACACTTATTTTGTTCATTTTTATTGATAACTCAATCAATTTCATAATAGAAGGATCATTGAAATCCATTTACTAAATTGTTCACTTCCTTAAGATATTAATAATAGATGGGGTATAGTTGTAGTTTTGTGAATAATGTTTAGTTAAATGTATTCTTTTTTGCATAGGATTATGGACAATATATGTCTTGTTTATAGTTGTTTGATATGAACCATCAGTCTGTATAATGGTTTACTATTGTCCATATTATTATAGTCTTTATAATTCCCTACATTTTGAAAGTATATATAATACCCTTTACATTTTCTATAATGGTTTATTGTTGTCCATTGTATTATAGTCTATATAATGACCTACATCTTGCTTGTATGTATAATACATTTTACATTTTGTATAATGGCATATTATTTTCCATCTTGTTACATAAAGGAAAGGACACTGAACCAGTTATCTTTTTGATTTAACATATTTTTAACATAATTTAGTCTAGATATCAAATGTGAATACACCAACTAGTTAAGACCCTTTTGTAAAATTTGATAGTAATAATGAAAAATAATAGACCATTATACATAAATTCATTATTTCCTTTCTTTTATGTAGTAGGAATGATTATTTTAGTATTTATGTGAAGGGTATCCCAAATGTTTAAGATAATACCTAGTAATGATAATGAACAATGATAGACCATTAAATAGATTGATGGTTCATTGGTTCATTTCATTTATGTAGCAAGATGAACAATAGTGTGAATAGGGCAGGGGTGAAAATTTCAAACATTCATATTCCTTTATAGTATAAATCTAGAATACAAATGTATAGATTTCAAATTACTTTATATATAGTATATATGATAATAATATACAAAATGTTAATGGTATTATACAAAAAAAAGAATGGTGAAGATTTAAGGCATTATATATATTGTAATAAAGTGTATTATACAAGCAATGAATATATATACACACTTATATTTGGAAAGAATGTCAATACTTGATCTATGTATACCATTACAAATAATGTAAAGGCTATAATTTTTCCCCTATCATGTATAATGTTTTTATATTCTAGTTAGAACATACCATAACCTTCCTTGTGACTATGCATACTTGATTTATGTATACAATTTCTTGATCAATTTATATAAGTATTAGTGTAAATATCTGTACCTTTTTTACATTTTAATTTGAATGTTTGACATTTTTACCCTTTCTTTATTCACTAACGATGTATGTACACTGTTAATATGAAACCCATTAGTTATACTTCAATGCATTTTTTATTAAAACACTCCATTGATTTTATACTTCACTGAACTAGTATATTTCCCTATGTAATAATGCCCTATCATAATAATTACTAACTATTGATTATATACTTAGATCTACTATTATCATTATTTATTATAATTGCCTATGTACTAATGCCCTATTCTAGGAGGCAAAGTATAGGAGTGTGCATTGTTTTTAAAATAGTAATTATCATTGAATTAATTATTTTCAATAAATTATATTTAACATATCATAATTACACAAAATATTAAATAAATTATGTATTGAATGAATGATTATATCATGATTAATCATTAATTCTTTCAACCAATCAACAATACAATAAACATAAAACAAACTATGCCCTAACTAATCTTAAATTCCTTAAAGTAATCAACTATACAATCAGCATAATAATCCTTAATTCTTTAGTGATAATTGTGATAATGTTAAGGATGAGCATTTATAATTATTTCTTATCATCTTGCAAAACACTTATTATCTTATTTTTTCTTGATAACTCAATCAATTTAATAATAGAAAGCTTATGGAAAATCATCAACTGTATTGTTGATTTCTTGAATCCATTATCATATGCCTATTTGACAATGATTATAGGATATTTATAATGTTTAATTTCCTATTACTAATGGATAAAATGATCATAGATGGCAGATAAAATGGTACTATGTTTTCTCTCAATGTTATATTTCTCTTAACATGGTACTAATATAAGTGTTTTTTGTGGGATTGCAAAACACTTATTGTGTTCATCTTTGCTCATAACTCTAAAAAGTTAATAATGGAAGGATCATGGAGACCTAGTGACTATTTTTCAATAATGGTTACAAAGAGGGTGAGGGTAACTGAACTCACAAAGGGGCATGAGAATTGAAAGTAATGAAAATTGAAGTTCATTTTTTCTTGATTATTAACATTCCTCGTGACTACATTGGTGGAGCTAAAAGATAACTTAAAAATCATAGTTAAGGTAAAAACCTATGATTAATGGAAATAATGGCTAAGGAAAATGACAACAGTTAATTCCAATGCATTGGGTGAAAAGTGATAGAGAAATGGATGTAAGTAGTTAGTGGCCAATGCCCAACGTGTTGGTCCACATTGAAATCACCCATTAAATATATTATTGACTACTTGAAGCAATTAAATTTTTTGAGGAGAGTTGCAATGTTGTGTGAATAGTTTTTATCTAGAATCCAAAGGTATAGAGTTCAAATTCTTATAAATGTATCACATCCAATAATGATTATGTGTTTAATTCATATGCATTCATTGAATTATGTGTAGCATATCCTAATTATATAAATTAGTCAATAAAATATGTGTTGAATGAATGATTATGCCTTGATAATCATTTATTTTTTCAATGCAAACAATTATTATACATTAAATGAATAATTATTCCCTAAGTAATCATTAATTCCTTTAAGCAAATAAAAATACAATCAACATAAAATAAACTCAAACTGATATTATTCTCAATGATTGGATTTCCAACAATGTAGATAATGATTATGTATTGAATGAATGATTATTCCCTAAGTAATCATTAATTCTTTCAAATCATCATTCCTTCAATACAGATAATGATTATGCACATCTAAGTAATCATTAATTCATTTAAGATGGAAATAATACAATCAACTTAGAACAAACCTAAACCCATATTATGCTCAAGTGATGGATATTCATAAATGTAGATAATGATTATGTGTTGAATGAATGATTATATCCTAAGTAATCATTAATTCATTCAAGCAAGAAATAATATAGTCAACATAAAAAAAACTCAAACTAATATTATGCTTAAGGGATGGATATTTCAACAATGTAGGTAATGATTATACATTGAATGAATGATTATGATCTATGTAATCTTTAATTCCTTCAATCAAGAAATGATACAATCAACATAAAATAAACACAAATCGATATTATGCTCAAGGAATGAATATTCAACAATGTAGGCAATGATTATGCATTAAATGAATGATTATATCCTAATTAATCATTTATTCCTTCAAGTTAAAAATAATATAATCAACATAAAATAAACTCAAATATATATTATAATCAAGATTATATATTTAACAATACAAATAATGATTATACATTGAATGAATGATTATGTATTCCTTAGTAATCATTAATTCCTTCAAGTAGATAATAATACATGCAACATAAAACAAACTTAAATGATATTATACTCAAAGGATGAATATTAAAAAATGCAAATAATGATTATGCCTTTAGTAATCAATAATTTCTTCAAGCATCCAATAATATAGTCAATATAAGACAAATCTAAACCAATATTCTTCTCTAGGGATGGATGTTTAATAATGCAAACAATAATTATGTATTGAATGAATGATTATGCTCTAACTAATTATTAATTCCTTCAATCAGACAATAATAAAATCAACATAAAACAAACCCAAACTAATATTATGCTCAAGAGACGGATATTCAACAATGAAAACAATGACTATACATTGAATGAATAAGTATGCCCTAAGTAATCATTAATTCCTTAAAGCACACAATAATATAGTCAACATAAAATAAACCCAACTGATATTATGTTCAAAGGATGGATATTCAACAATGATGTCTAAAATGATTATGCATTGAATGAATGATTATGTCCTAAGTAGTCATTAATTCCTTCAAGCCCTCAACAATACAGTCAACATAAAAAAAACCTAAGTGTATTATGCAGACTATATAAATATACCCTTCTCATCAATATCATATAGTTTATAAGGGCACAACCTTAAAACCCTATAAACAAAGGGTATGAGAACGTACCTAATGGGTGTTACTTCTTCTACCATTCACAATGTCATCTTTTCATCCTTGGTTGACATCATATTGTCAAAAGGATATGCAAAGTCTCAATGCTGTGTAGATGAGCTTAATGGTGGGATTCAAACAAATAACATAAAGTTTTTCACCTATTTATCTAGTGTTGGTGACAAAAAGGATGAGGTAAAATAAGG
>JARHVA010000112.1:6620000-6630000 GCA_037957365.1 Torreya grandis | reverse complement strand
GGAACTACAAGTTAGGGGCACTGAAATTTACAGTTGGGCCTTCTTTTAATGGACAGCAATAATACAACCAATTCAGAGAGAACTGGAAGCTTATATCGCAAGCTTAGATAACTATGCTTCGTAATTATTAGCCACAGATGCATGTGCTGTAATGAAATCAAGTTGAACTCCTCAGCACCTCAAATAAGCCGTAAAAAATCTCATGGACAATAGGGCGGTCTTGGATTCATGATAGGCTGCATGCATGGATTTTTTTCATTACAATTTGGTTTTGTAAAACAAGGCATCATCATCAATTGGGAAAAATAACGCACATGTAAATAACCTTAGATTCAGGCTACTTTGATGCTGATATTGTTGAGCTGCAGCATCTCTTTCCAGTTCACCATTCACTACTTTGATGCTGATATTGTTGTTGGCGCTTTGTGGCTTCTCCCCAGCTGCGCTATTTCATTGTACTCAAATACACAAAAACACAATTTAATGACAAGACAAAAAAAAAAAGAACCGCGCTGGAACCAATCAAAAAAAACATTTTATAGATCTGAAAGCTCATTAATGCCCTGCTGGAACCAATAAAAAAAATATTTTATGTTTGTGTAGATAATCTGATGTAAAGTTACTATGTGTAATTATAACATGACATTCTTTTGTCTTGGTTTGGCATTTATATGAATGAAATGGCTTGCCCTTCATGGTAAACAGTCCAAGTGTGTTCGCAGGTGGTGAATACTTTGTTTGGCCGCATAATAATCTTCTGCTTGCTGGCTAGTCTTGAGTGTGGATAAAGACTAGGGTGCCTCGGCAAACCTCTGTTCACTTGGAACTCTGCCCAGGCCTGCAACAGTGTGGGTACATGTAAGACCATTCCGTTTTTACCAATTGTGATATACCTGATATGGTAGCTCAACCCATACCTATTATCTGTTCTGAGACTAATTTTATTTACGAACATGCAATCAATCTTGCGTGAGTATGAAGATGATGGGCACACTGTTCCCCTCTAAGTTATCACAATATTACATTGATATCACTGAAATCTTTATTACCAACATTTCCGTCATCTTGCTCATCGAGTCTTGGCCCTTGTTTAGTAGTGTATCTCACTACAATCATTCTCAACAGCAAATTCCCAACAAACAAATTCCATTAGTGTATCTCACTGCATTCCTTCAACATGTATATTACATGTTTCATTGAATAATAGTGCACCAAAAAGGTGAAAATTAGAATCCCTTGGTTAAGAATACTCCGAAGGAAGTGTGTCTACTTAAGCTCTATGATAATAGTGCACACTTTTTCAAACATTTTCCCCTCTTTCTCAATGGAATTAACTTTCCATCTATCATTGAGAACATCAATTTGAAAACGTTGTAGAGAAAGGATTTGATAACCTAACTAGTGTTTATATTAGTGCAAGGTGGTCTTAGATGGGCAGTTCCTACGTGTCCACCATTTGGAAGGTGACTAAACACCAATATCCTGAAGATACACACCAGGTATTACATTTTATATCTCTAAAAATTGACTCCTGATCACTGACCTATAATTGGAGTTGATCCCTTAGAATGGGCCAAAACATGCATTCCCTAGTTTGTTTGTAAAAAATATCATAAGTGACCTTAATTCATTTTCTAAATAGCCACAAGATTTTAATCTATGGTACCAAAGTAAAGGGACCTCATAAACCTCATAAAAAATAAGTGCATGAAACTACTAAAGATATTAGGATCTTAGATAAATCCCAAATCTATAGCCATCACCATCCTAGATTAAGTGTCTTTTGAGCATTTACTAAGCCTTTCAAATGTTCTTAACAACAAAAGTGCCAAAAATGGTGACATGGACCTATGTGCGTAGAAAATATTGGAAATTCAATCCTTTCCAAGCTCCCTTACCCATAACACTACCTTGTGTGATAGTCCTACCTTATTCTTATGAAAACTTTTATAGGATTCTTCACCTTCCAAGGCACAAATGATCCATTTAGCACACAAGGCATCACCTTGTATTTTGATGTCTAGAATATCTCAAAATCATAGTTATTTTCACTTACATCAAATATTTAAGGCAACTATGTGAAATGCTATATTGAATTTATAACTGACCCAATGAGAGTCCCTTATATTCTTTTCAAGTTTGGCATACGTAGCCTTAGAAAGTGACCAATAAGAAGAATAATAAAGATGAGTATAACTAAACCTCTTAGTAGCAAACATATACAAACAAATATTAAGTGGACACCATTGGTGAATATCCCATAATAACCCAAATTTATCAGATTGTTCACCATTCATGGTGATACATGCACCTGTATCTTGGAAAATCATTTTAATAGTACTCATAAAATCTACATTTGAACCCTAGACCCTGAAGCATTGCCAAGATAAAAGGCCATTCAATCCTATTAAATGATTTTTCCAATTTAATTTTGATGAACATTTCCTTCTACTGATATGTTCTATCCTTCTCTATTCACTTGAAAAAAAATGTTTCCAAGGATATATCTATTATGAATAAAACCAATTTGCTCAGGGTGAACAATAAGAGGTAATAGGTAGTTAAACCTAAGATCAAAAGCATTAGAAATGATTTTATAGGAGATAATAAGAAGGGTAATAAACCTCCATATTGTAAATAGATTTAGGCCCATCTATTTGGGATCAAATTTAATATTGCTTTGATAATAAGTTTACAAAGGGTGTTAGTTTGAAAAACTTCACCCTATACTCTATGCAAATTTTCCCACAAAATATCCCATAGCTTTTTGTCAAATTCACATGGAAATTTTTTCATTACCAAAGGCTAAATCAATAACCATTTGCATGATGTCATCTTGGAGCTCATCAATGGGGAGTAAAAGATCACATGCCACCACCTGTCCTTTAGTGAGCTTTCAAGGAACAACAATACATTGGAACATAGCATTTTATTGCTCAAGTGTTGAATGTTGGGTAACAAACACACCATGGTAATAGGAGACAATGGATTTTTAGATATCTTGAAGGAATGCGAGGAGAAAAAAATTGTCCTTAATAGATTTAGCATGATTGATCAATTACCTAGAATGGAAGAGGTCAAAGAAATCCTTGTAATCCATGTATTTAATTTTTAACTAGTGCATACACACTTGAATATGGGCTCCCCAATCTTGATAATGTTCCTCCACTTCCATCTTGTGCTTCTTTACATTAGCTTGTTTTTGTAAATCCTCATTAAAAGGAGTTTTCTCCACTTCATTGAAACCCATATAAATTCATGGTGCAAAGCATCATGATTATTGTGGTGTAAGATATTTGTTTGCCTACCATGTATGTGTAAAAGGGATGGTATCCAATTGATGGAATTATCCAACCATTCTATCCATCCAAAATATCTAGAATTACTAGAGGAAAATATCCAAATTTCAGTGATATGGTTCTTGGTATAAGAGTGATGTAGGTGAGTGGTATTAAGATAAAATTATGACTTGACATTTATAACTTTGGGTATAATGATTTCAATTTCAATATTTATAGGAAGTTGGTCTGAAAGTAGAGCATCTGATATAACTAACACATGCCGATCAATTTTTTTTGGAAAAGGCAAACATGTTCTACTCTATAAATAAATCTCTATATAAGCTTTTCATTAACCTTTCACCACCTTGGCATAAGTTTGACCATGTAAGCAATGCATAGGTGGTAGGGAGGTGGTGATGTTGGTTGGGACTTGACATACTAAGCTTAATTATGCATGTAAAACTATTGCTTTCTTTTTTCTAGTGCACCACCACATTGGGAGTAGCCATTATTTATCTTTTCTATAATTAATCATGTTGAATCCCCATACATGATACATTCGGCATCGAGGATTGAGTCAAAAATCTATCGTCAAAACATTTTCCTCTCAACAATGTCATTGGAAGAATAAATGTTGTAAATACAAAGGGAATGACCATTAAAGTCAAAGAAGGTTCACACATCCTAATATGTGGGGTCTCCACCATAGGTAACAATATTTAGTGATAGAAAAAAGGTAACTAACATAACCACACATCCATAACCACTCTCATGTTCTAACATCTGAAAAATAACACTTGCATAAATTGATCTAATCTAGGTGTTGAGTGTAAATGCAAAAATCTTAACTTCTTGTATATGGAAAATTTTCATATTAATAAACTAATGACTTGTATCCCTTATAATTTAATTTTATGTCATGTTAGTGAAGCATCATATAATCCAATATTACACTATCATTGATTAACATCAATTTGTATATTAGTCTCCTTACCATCTTCTACTAAAATTGAAAAAAATATTGGCTAGATAGATTTGATGGTGACCTCTCATAAGTCACTTAAATGAAATGCTTGCCATTTGTCTTGAACAAAATCACATATTTAGTTAGTGGGTAGGGGTTTCTCTCTTTCTAGTACAATTATTTATAATGAAACAAAATAATACTATCAATAACACAAGACTCTTTTACCTTAGAAGGAGACTATGTTAGCTGAGAAATCATTATTTGGTTTTAAGGAACTATAAAAATAGGTAGCATGAGGAGTGTGGATAATAGATGTTATCTCCTACTATGTGGCATGAACCAAATTTTTATTAGATGCCATTGAATCACATGTGGGTTTATATATAGTTGTAGAGCCTTTCCTACCATCCGATATTATTGGGTATTATTTTTATTAGTCATAGTGTTCCATCCATCTAAGGATGTTGATACACCTTTTCTCACCTCATGAGAGCTTTTATGTAGTGTAGCAGGCCATGAGTTGGCCATCAAAGGGCATTCATAGATTTTATGTCATGCATTTTAGCAGCCAAAATAAGTGTTAAGAATATTGATACACAACATGCCAATTAAGATTAAGCCCTCCATATAAGATGAGTGGTTTATTGATATCTAAGCTACTACATGAGTTGTTTGTCACTTATTTATATATAGATAGTCTCTTTGTGGTATTTTGATAAATTAACCTCAACATAGATGCATTTTTGTTATCTAGTTGCATAAAACTTGGCATTCCCAAACCCTTTGATTAAATCATCTACAATATTATAAAGGGGCAAGGGGATGCCAAGGAAATCTATTTAAATGAGGATTTTCAACTTTGTATGCTTAGATAAAATAAAATCACAGGTCCACTAGGAAAATACCATAAGCATGTTATAATTAATCCAAAGGCCATGAGCTACAAAGGCTATAGAATGATCAATATTGTTGAACTTGAAAAAAAAGAAAAATTTAGTCATATTTTTCACACCCACAAGCTTAACACCACATGTGACATTCCATACGTTGTGTACCCAAGATTTTAAGGTGATTTCACAAGTGACCCAACTAAAAAAATAAGCAACTAATGTAAGTTTATTACAATTAGCTACATGCCTTATTAAAATTAGGGCAATCTAATACAATAAGAAGAGGACATTTAGGGGTATGTTCATTACCTTATTGAATACTTTTGGCATAAAATTATGCACTCGCTTCAACACCATTGGACATCATAAATCCATTGGTAACTCCCACAAAAACTATCATAGGAGATAAGGAGGACATTAAATAGATGGTATGGTTACTAATAAAGTAGTGATAGGGTAGGCACAAATAAATAAAAGCAAAACTCTTTCAAAAAAAAACATTCCTTTCAAGTATAGTAATGGCATTGTGGTGGTAGCATGAAACCCTATAAGAGTGAATTTTTCATCATGTAAAAGAAAAACTCCCCCATTTTGTTTTTAAGTTTTTAACTAAAATTACTTGATTTTTTGTAGGATTTTTCTAGTGAACAATTGTCATTAATTGACAGCCAAAAGCTATAATTTTTTTTAAAAACTTATATATATTTATTTAGTATGGTGACCAGGTATGTTATTATGAGGAACACTTTCTGATTGATTTTATTTAAAATCCTTGTAGGTGAGTTTTTGTTTGGTATATTTATTTTTTGTGTTTGGGTGCATGCTTATTTAGTGGTGTTTTTTAATTCATTTTTTAAGTTATCAGACATGTTTCTTTTAATCCTTGAAAAATAAAAAATAGTTTGATCTCATTTCAGTAAGTGTGTTAGTACAATTATTGTTTAACTAACTTCCTAAATACTTTGCCACAGTCTTATCTTAATCCACTTCAACTTGCTATATGTTCCACATGCAAAATTCTCCTTATGTCAATGCAGTAGTAATAAATTGCCAATATCAAATTACTTACTTAAACATGCTTCATATCTATGTGCTACTTATATAACTCACTACTTTGCTCTAATTTATCCTTTACCTATTCATGTATCTCAAACATATACTCTACATAATCTTATTGTGATACACTTCTTCCATGAATTTATATAATTTCTCTTATCATTGAAAATGCTCTTGGGTTGTCTCCATAAACAATTTAGAAAGGTGTCCTTCTCATGCTTCTATTCATTGAATTTTTATAGGCAAACTCTACTTATTCTAAGATCAAATCCCATTGCTTTAGTTTATTTACAACCAAACATCTCAATAAATTTCCATGGATTTTAATCAAAACCTTGGTTAATACATATGTTTTTGGATGGTAGGTGTAACTAAGAATCAAACTTGTATCCAATTTCTTCCATGGCATCCTCTAAAAATGACCCAAAAAAATTATATCTCAATCTAAAACTATGTTGTGTGGTACCCTATGCAACCTCACCACTCTCTATAAAAGTAGAAATGTTTGTGGCATCACTTGTCTTCTTAGATGAAATGAAGTGTTTGATCTTTGAAAATCTATCCACAATACCAAAGATGGAATTTTTCATCTTCTATATTATAGGTAATTGAAGCACAAATTACATGATGATATCATCCCATGGTTTTTTAGGAATAGGTAGTGGTTGATACAACTCTATGTTTTGATTCCTTCCTTTTTTCAATCAACAACATCTACACTGTTACACATATTATCACACATCTATACTCCTTTTATCCCAAAATTAAATCTCTACCAACTACAAATATTTTATGTCATTCCAAAACTAACCAATTAATTATGTGTTGTACTTTTATTTGATCAGGTTCTCACATATAAACCCTAATATATGCATAACTACCTTTATTTAAATATCAATCCTTATTATGTAAAAATCCAACCAAAATGTTATTTTTATACTCAATGTTTCTACACATGCTCTCCAATCATTTCTGAAATATTCATCTTTTGCATACAATTTATTAATAGAATAGAATAGTTTGACTTCCAATCACATCTCATTTAATAAGAGACAACTTATATTGAGTACGTTAGCAACTTGTTTGAATTTCCACTTTTGTAAATAAAAAAAAATGAGTAAATTTGTAGAAATTCGGCACACTTCATATGTATTCGCTTCAACTTCCATTGAATATTGATGAATTTAAATACTTGGTGGTATGTATAAAACTCAAACTATTTTAGTAATAGGTAATGTCTCCACTTCTTCAGCTCTTACACTATGACATAGAATTATTTGTCATACACTAAATAATCTCTCTTCACATTATTAATCTTATCATTGAAGTAAGATACATGCATACCTTATTGACACAACACCATTCTTATTGTTTTGTCACTCACATCACATTTAACCTAAAAAACCTTGAATAAATTAGGTAATGCTCCACTTGGTTACTCTCTTATTCAATTCTTTGAAGCTTATCTCTACTTCTTCTATCTAGACTAAATATTTCCTCTCACTTTGGATATTTATACACATGTCCCACTGAAATTGAAAATGAATCTCATATAAAAAATCACTAAGTAATGAAATATTCACACTGCAAATGTGCTCCTAGGTGATGGAAACTTAATGATAACATGCACCTTATCTAGATCCATTTTCAAACATTCTTGGAAAATCATAAACTTAAGTATACCAACTACTTCTTCATAAATCTATGTTGATTCATGTTTAAGAACAAATTTTATTCTTGTATAAAATATGTACTTAATAAAGGATTTAATAATTCATTTGCTAGTCTCATGAATGTACATTATGTGTTACTAATCCCAAATGGCATAACTAACCATTCATATAATTATTCTTACATTTTAATCATAATCTTCCACTCATCACTTTCCCTTATGCATATTTGATGATATCCACTCTTCAAGTCTATATTTTGAAGTATTGTTCTCCACTTAAAAAGTCCATCGAGTCATCCATGTATGGTAATTAAACATGGAATTGATAGTGATATTTTTTATGGCTTTTGAGTGTGTGCGTATTCACCATTCACCTCCCCTCTTTAGTTCCAATACCATTGGTACTTCACATGGGATTATAATGTCTCTAATCAACACCTTATTAATTATCTCATGTACTTTAATTTTCACCTCTTTAGAACCTTTAGGTGTCAACCTATACACCACATTGATTGGGAAAATTGGTCCTTGAATCAGATCCATGTGATGATTGATACTTTGCATGGCTGTTAATCCATCTACAAGATCACTTAAGATGATCTCCATGAACTAGATTAATAGTTACTTCACTTCAAATGGGAGTTATTCTCCTTCTCATGCATTCACAACAATATTTGGATTTAGCATAAAATGCCTCTTCCTTCTCTACTTCCTTGAGGAAATATTTTCCTAAATCTAATAATGTGTACCTGAAAATATTATTGCACACCTCTTCTTATTTGTCATTCAATGGACTCAATGCAAATTTATTACCATTCTTTTCTATATGTTATGTAGTTTTTTTATAGTAATGTACAAGTTCCATTGAAAACTTCCATGGTAACCCAAAAACAACATAACACACATCCATTAGATTTATTCCACACCAAAATTCAACTTGGTACACACATATTTGAAATTTCTCTAGGCATTTATCATTCACCAATATCATATGGTCTTTTTTTAGAGATGAAACTCTAAAATGGTTATGCTGCATTACCTTATTCACCCCCAAATTTTCTACCATTTCACATAATACCTTTTACACCCTATGTAATGAAATATAATTGTCCATCTTGCTACATAAAGGAAAGGAACTAATGAACCAATTGTTTTTTTGCCTTAACATATTGTTAATAGATGTTAGTCTAGATATCAAATATGAATACACCAGCTAGTTAATGCCCTTTCATAAGATTTGATACTAATAATGAAAAACCATAGACCATTACACATAAGTTCATTGGATCCTTTCCGTTATGTAGTAGGAATGATTATTTCAGTGATTATGTGAAGGGTATCCTAGATGTTTAAGATTATACCTAGTATTGATAATGAACAATGATAGACCATTAAATAGATTGATGGTTCATTCATTCATTTCGTTTATGCAACAAGATGAACAATAGTGTGAATAGAGAAAGGGTCAAAACTCCAAACATTCATATTAATTTATAGTATAAAGCTAGAATACAAATGTATAGATTTAAAATTACTTTATATATAGTATATCTGATAATAATATACATAATGTAAAGGGTATTATACAAACAAAAGAATGCTAAAGATTCAGGGAATTATATATATTGCAATAAAGGGTATTATACAAACAATGAATATATATACACACTTATTTTTGGAAAGAATGTCAATACTTGATCTATGTATACTATTACAAATAATGTAAAGGCTATGAGTTTTCTCCTATCATGTATAACTTTTTTATATTCTAGTTTGAACATACCATAACCTTCCTCGTGACTATGTATACCATTACTTGATTGTTTTCTATAACTATTAGTGTAAATATGTGTATTTTTTTTACATTTTAATTTGAATGTTTGACATTTTGACCCTTGCTCTACTCACTAACTATGTATGTACACTATGAATATGAAACCCATTATTTATACTTCAATGGGATTTTTATTAAAACACTCCATTAATTTTATACTTCATTGAACTAGTATAATTCCCTATGTATTAATTACATATCATAATACTTACTAATGCCCTATTGATTTTATACTTCGGTGTACTAGTATCATTCCTTATTATAATTTCCTATGTATTGATGCCCTATTTTAGGAGGCAG
>JARHVA010000112.1:6277500-6615000 GCA_037957365.1 Torreya grandis | reverse complement strand
CATTAAGCCTCAACAATACAATCAACATAAATCAATCCTAAGTGTATTATGTAAACTATATAGATATGCCCTTCTCATTAATATAACACATTTTAGAAGGGCACAACCTTAACACCCTATAAACAAAGGGCACAAGAACTTACCTAGTGGGCGCTACTTTTACCATTCACAATGTCATTTGTTCAACCTTGGTTGATGTCATATTGTCTAAAGGATATGCAAAGTCTCAATGGTGTGTAGCTGAGCTTAATGGTGGGATTTGAGAAAAGAACATAAAGATTTTCAACTATTTTTCTAGTGGTGCCAACAAAAAGGATAAGGGAAACTAAGCTCGTGAAGGGCAAGGAGAAGTTGGGAAGGGGAGGTTTTGGAGAGCTCATGAAATGGCACAAGTTTTGAAAATAATGAAAACTAAAACTTGTTGTTACTTGACTATTAACATTTATTGTGACTATGTCGGTGGGGCCTTAACAATCATGGCTTTAAGTAAAAAACAAATAATGCAAATAACAAATGGTTAAACCAACAACAATGGTTAATGAAAACAACAAATGATTAAGAAAATAACAATGATTAAGCATGTCTTAATAAAGATTTGGATGTGATCAACTAGTGGTCAAAAATCAATGTGGCAGTCCACATCGAACATATGGATACATTATGCTTAGCACTAAAATATATAATTAAAATATACATTCATCATGTAAAAGTTATAATTAAATTCTATTCAAAAATGATGAGATCAAACATAAAACTAAGCTAAAAATATCTTTAAACATAATAACATAATCTTTTATATGTACAGAGGAATATCCATGTGGACATACTATCCATGCATTAAGTAAAACATAAAAATATTTTGACAATTAGCAATTACTAGTTTTTAGAAGTGTAAGAATAATAAACGTAAAACATAAAATCACCGAAAGAGATTAGTCCAATTTATTAACTATATAGAGAAAACATAACCAATACTAAAAATGTTTTCTTTATTTTGATCATGTTGTTGCAATGAAAGGCAATCAACTAGACCAATAGAACCATATTCACATGAAATGTGGTGGTCAATGTTAGAACTGCGACAACCTCATGTGAGGGTTGAGATTGAGGCACGAAACATTATTCTATGGAGATGTTACATTATATATGAGGAATTTAGAATGATTTGTGCATTTTTATGTAGATGTTTATTAATATGAGATTAAAATTATTTTCTAATTTATTTTAACTTAGTAATGTTTAAGTGGAATAAAACTAACCAATTATTAGACGTTTTCTTTTTTCTCACATTACATCTAACCTACATGTAATACCAATAAATTTTCTAAACATAGACTAATGTAGGGGTCCTTTAAGCCACCAAGGTTATACCTCAATGGTAAGCTATTGTAATAGTGACCACTAGATCATGAGTTCAATCCTTGATTGAACTATGAGTGTTGGGTGGGGTACTCATGTAAGCCTGAGGGATTATTCTATTAGACTCACCCTGTGATAGCACATTAAAGTGTGTGCTAGGTCGTAAGGTCCAAAACAATGATAATACCATACAAGAAAAGTTGTAAGACACCCTCAATCATTGAAATAAAATAAAATGTAAGGGTTATTTAATCCATAACTTATTTTACCTATAAATCCTAATCTTATTTCATAGCACTAAGGATTCTTTACTTGTGCACATAAAAGAATATCACAATCCTATTTCATAGCACTATAAAAATTAATTGTGAAGTATGATAAAAATGTGAAAAAATGGTTTAGAATGTAAATTTTAAATAATTGAACAAAAAATTACTTATACTATAGAAGGAAAAGTTTAACCCACTTCAACATTGTCATTATGATAATGTTTGTTAGTAAAATATTAATATATAAGGTAATCTATGTGTATTAGAACTATCTAAATAAACCATTATGCATCAATATGTGAAGTCAAAGATATCCCAAATTAACCTATATATTATCTATATGTAAAAGAGTTTTACTCATTAATAACATACTTATTCCTCAAAGAGCCTACTAACATTCTTGGGATTTTAAATGAGCCCATCCATATAGTGGGTGCCTACCCACCCCAACCATTGATTAGAGAGTGGAATAGTGTATTTAGTTTTGAACCCAATGCATAAAATCACATCCCTAAATTATTTTATGAAAGAGATACTAATATAGTTTCAAAATAGACATAATAAAAATTAAAAAATAGTCAACTTGGTTTAAATCACATTATCTCATTAATTCAAAAATCCAATCAATGGACCAAACACATGATTATGAACATAAACTAATAACCAACATAAGATATAAAAGATTCATAATACATAAGTAATGAGGTCAAAGTATACTATAATAAGATGGACAATAGTAGACCATTACATGGAATGTAAATGGTATTATATAGATGGACAATAGTAAAAAATTATACATACTGATAGTCCATTAATTCATTTTTTTATGTAGAAAGATAGAAAATAATAGACCATTACACATAATATAAAGGGTATTATATAAACAAGTAAGATGCAGGGCATTACACAGACTACAATATAGGGTTTAGGGTTTCAATGTATATATATAGACTTTTTGTATACCATCACAAAGAATATAAAGGTTGTGAGTTTTCCCTTACGTCCAAGAATGTGAATAGGCATCTTTTCAGATTTGATGGTTTTGTTTTGAAAAGTTATAGTGTGACCATAGAGTGAGAGAAAATGATGAAATCTGGATGGTGTCTTATGGAGGGAGAAGAGTTGTCTTTGTCATGGTCAATTTCTTAGTATTATTACACATTAAAATAATGAATTTTATTATTAAATTTCACACTCAAACTTTGAATATAAATTTAACAACTAATTGGCACATTATGGTTCATGAATCCCAACTACTCTATATCATTGTTCACTCTAAATTTCATTTTAAAAAACTAAAATATTTACACAAATTTGATAAAATTTTCATAAATATTTCATTTAGTCAATATGAACTTGGTGAGAATGATAATATACAGTGAGATATGATTTATTAATTTTAGAACTAATAAACTAACCATTGGGAACACAATTAACTATACAGTTAGATAAATAGACTACACAAAACATAGAAATCAAACTAAAAGATGGGGTATGAACATAAGAATCAAGAAAAGGTAGAGGTGTCTCATATTTATAACTCATTAATAATATATTATAAGCATATAAATGTATACCTTACATTTGAATCCAAACAAAATGTTTCACTTTCCAACCTAGCCCATATCAAGGAAACACCTATAGTCAAACAAAATGACATCGGTAGTACCTATGTAGTATATTTCATAATAAATCTAATACAATAAGTCTAAAATAAAATAATGTAAATTAAATATGTTGTAGTTGTCCCAAGTTATTAATAAATTGAAATAATGCTCAAATCATAATGAAAAACATAATATCAAGTATGAGTGGTCATGATAATTTTTAATCATTATTTCTAAGCAAGAAGAAAATATCCCTTATGGTTGTGCCTTTATTAGATGCTAAAATAAAATTATGCTAAATGGGGTTTGAGATTCAATAATGAAAACAATCAAATTCATTATAGTTAACTAACCAGTATAGTAAATGCCTAATTTTGGATGCTCCAACTAATGCATAAACATTAATCAAACCACTAATGCCACATGAGCTCATGAAGAGGTCAAAAAGGAAAAAGGTAGTGGAAAATAATAAATGGAACAAGGGAAAGGTAAGTTCATTATATTTTCCCATTATCCCTCTAAATATTAGAGTGACTTAACTAGATAGTGCATTCACATATCTGGCTAATGTGTTAGGTGACAAAAAATTATCAAAATCCAAAGCTCAAGGCTTGGCTAACATCCATTAACAACATGTTAAGGCAAATAACAATGGTTAAGGTAAATGCCAACAATGGTTAATGCAAATGCTAGGGGTTAAGTCAAATGTAGGTTGAAAATTAAATGTTCATATCTATTAAAATTTGAGTTATTAATTTCATACATTTCCCTTGTTGACCCTCAAAGTATCTAGCAACCATGTGGAGGTCACACTAATAGTTAAACTCCATCTATCTACCCTTAGAGTATCCAAGATGCATGCGGAGGTCATGCTAACCATTGACCTCCACATGCTTGTTGCATACTTCGTATACCCTCAGAGTATCCATAAAGCATTTGAAGGTCATGCTAATAAATGACCTCTATGTGCATATTGGATACCTCATCTATCCCCTCCCATTCCATCCTTTCTATTGGCCTATTAGTCCTTCAATAATGGACCCACTTCTTTCATCTTTGATTCTGAGCATTACTAGTTGGTTTTTTAATTATTAATCTTCCACTTGAATTAAATCATTAGTATTCTATCGATTGTCACCACTTATTACATCTTTGATTCTAAGCTCATGTTGAAAATTGACCCCTAGTTGGTGACATATAATTCTTCATCACTTTACCCCAAATGCATTAGGATTAACCACTGTCATTTTCTTTATTCATTGTTATTTACTTTAATCACAATTTTTTTACCTTCACCATGATTATCATGCTGTGCATACTTATTGATTACACTCAGAAATGAGGATGCAAGATGTGGGGTCCATCACCAAAGGATTAACAAGCCAATGGAATAGATGGAATAGAGTGACCCTCAAATTATCCATCAAGCATGTGGAAGTCATGATTAGAATTGACCTCCACATACATATTGGATACTCCATCTACCCTCTCTCTTGGAGTATCTAGTAGACACGTGGAGGCCACATTGACTTTTGAGCTCCACATATCTATTGGAAATTCCATCTACTATCAAAGTATCCAGAAGGCATGTGTAAGTCATGTTGACAGATAAAATCTATGTTTGATGGATACTCCTTATAACCTTGGATTATCCAATAGGCATATAGAGGTCATACTAACAATTAACCTATAGGTACATGTTAGATGCTTCATCTACTCTCCCCTCCATCTATTTCATTGGGTCATTAGCATGAGCTTAGAATAAAGTATGTAATAAGGGGGGCCCATTAACAGAGGCATAACATAGTAATGCATGTAATGGACTGACAATCAACATATTATTAAATCATTTTTACATCTCATGCCCTTCACATAAGATAAGTTTTTCATTTGGATAATGGGCTAATGAAATAAATAAAGCACCAATAGGTAAAGTGACCAAAGGGAATGTGGAGGTAAATTTCTTTCATGGTATCCCATGCTAAATTCACTATCTAGTTATGCTCATAATGGAGGATCTAATAATTGATCCAACCCAATTAATTTATGGGTGTTGAATGTAATCAACAAAAAAGTCATCATGGCTGACACACTTGTAGTTGACCTCTGTATATCAGTTAGTTACTCCATCTACCAACACTTTGTCTACCTTTTTCAATAATATAAACAATAATAAATGAATTATTATATGAGATACTTTATTTATAACATAAGGCTAGAATTTTTTTATAATATAAGACTTTCTCAATAAATGTGACTACCCATTACATTTGGCATGGATAACTAGTTGGACATTGACCCCCGGTTGGCCCAAACAACTAAAAGTTAAAATTCAGCCAAGTTACTCACATACCATTTTGATGCCTATAGGAATTCATTCACCACTACCCTATCTTAGTCAACAATATGGAACATGGAATTGCACTAATTGTAACTTATCTTAGGTGTGGTCAATTTTGATCTCATTGCATTAATTCAATGTTTCGTTCCCTAGAAGACAATACATTGAATGATTTTATGAGATAACTTAACCCTTGATATGGTATTTAAAGGAGCATCTTAACTAACTGATGAATTCTCATTTATGATTGATGTGTTTTGGGGGGACCAAATTAACCAATGTCTAGTGCTCACAACTAGTCTAACATTTGAAACAACACATCAAGATAAGAAACAATGGTTAAGGAAAACAATAATAATTAAGGAAAATGACAACCATGAGCTTTAAAAACACTTATTATGTTAATTTATGTTGATAACTTAATAAAGTATATAATGGAAGAATCATGGAAATCTATTGACTGTATTTTTGATTGCTTGAACCTAATCATATGCTTGTTTGGAATGATTTTAGGATCTTACTATGTTAAGTGCTTAAACTTGCATCTATATTTTATGACTAAGCTCGAGTTGAGGGTGGCCAAAATTATACCATTAACTTATGATATGAATGGATATTTATAATGTTTAATTTCTTGATGCTAATGCAAAGAGTGACATAGGTGGTGGATAACTTAGTAATATGATTCTCTCAATGTTATATTTTTCTTAACTTAGTACTCATTGTAAGTGTTTCATGAAGTCTGATAAAACACTTATTGTGTTCATTTTTACTGATAACTCAATAAATTTCATAATAGAAGGATCATTGAAATCCATTTACTATATTGCTCACTTCTTGAAGATATTAATAATAGATGGGGTAGATTTGTAGTTTTGTGAATAGGGTTTAGTTAAATGTATTATTTGTTGCATAGGATTATGGACAACATATATGTCTTGTTTATAATTATTTGATACAAACCATTACTCGGTATAATGGTCTACTGTTGTCCATATTATTACATTCTCTATAATGCCCTACATGTTGCATGTATATATACTACCCTTTAAATTTTCTATAATGGTCTATTATTTTCCATTTTATTATAGTCTATATAGTGACCTACATCTTACTTTTATTTATAATACCTTTTGCATTATTTATAATGGAATATTATTGTTCATCCTGATACATAAAGGAGGGGAACCAATGAAACAGTTATTTTTCTACCTTAACATATTGTTAATAGATGTTATTCTAGCTATCAAATGTGAATACACCAATAGGTTAATGCCCTTTTGTAAGATTTGATACTAATAACGAAAAACCATAAACCATTACAAATAAATTAATTTGTTCCTTTCTTTTATGTAGTAGGAATTATTATTTTAGCGATTAAATGAAGATTATCCCAAATGTTTAAGATAATACCTAGTATTGATAATGAACAATGATAGACCACTAAATAGATTGATGGCTCCTTGGTTCATTTGGTTTATGAAATAAGATGAACAATAGTGTGAATAGAGAAAGTATGAAAATTCTAAACATTCATATTACTTTGTAGTATAAATCTAGAATACAAATGTATAGATTTCAAATCACTTTATATATGGTATATCTAATAATAATATATAGAATGTAAAGGGTATTATACAAACAAAAGAACGGTGAAGATTCAGGGCATTATGTAAATTGTAATAAAGGGTATTATACAAGTAATGAATATTTATACACACTTATTTTTTGAAATAATGTGAATATATGTATACCATTACAAATAATGTAAAGGCTATGAGTTTTCTTCTATCACGTATAACATTTTTATATTCTAGTTTGAAGATACCATAACCTTCCTTGTGATTGTGTATACTTGATCTATGTATACCATTATTTGATTGGTTTATATAAGTATTAGTGTAAATATGTGTAATTTTTTTACATTTTAATTTGAATGTTTGACATTTTGACTCTTGCTCTACTCATTAACCATTTATGCACGCTCTAAATATGAAACGCGTTGGTTATACTTTAATGCATTTTTTATTAAAATACTCCATTTATTTTATATTTCGTTGAACTATTAAAATTCTACATGTATTAATTCCCTACCATAACACTTACTAATCCCCTATTTCTTTATACTTGGATGTACTAGTATCATTCCTTTTATAATTCCTATGTATTGATGCCCTGTTTTAGGAGGTAGATTACAAGAGTGTGCATTTTATTTAAAATAGTAATCATCATTCAATTAATTGTGTTCTATGAATTATATTTTGAATATCATAATTACACAAACTATTAAATAAATTATGGATTGAATGAATGATAATATCTTGACTAATCATTAATTCCTTCAACTAATCAATAATACAATAAGCATAAAATAAATTATGCCCTAACCAATCTTAAATTCATTAAAGCAATCAACATAATAATCCTCAATTCCTCAGTGATAATTATGCTAATGTTAAGGATGAGCAATTATAACTATTTTTGGCTCGAAAAACACTTATTATGTTCATTTTTATTGATAAGTCAGTCAAGTTAATAATAGAAATATCATGGAAAACCATTGACTGTATTGTTGATTTCTTGAACCCCTTATCATATGCTTATTTGACAATGATTATAAGATCTTTATAATGTTTAATTTATTATTACTAATGGATAAAATGAACATAAGTGGTGGATAACATGGTATTATGTTTTCTCTTAATGTTATGTTTATCTTAACTTTTTACCAATATAAGTGTTTTTTGTGGGATTGCAAAACACTTTTTGTGTTCCTCTTTGCTCATTACTCTATAAATTTAATAATGGAAGGATAATGGAGATCCATTGATTATTATTCAATAATAGCTACAAAGAGGGCGGGAGTAATTTAACTCACAAAGGGGAACAATAATTAAAAATAATGAAAATTGAAGTTCATTTTTTATTGATTATTAACATTCCTTGTGACTACATCGGTGGGGCCCAAAAATGCCTTAAAAATCATAGTTAAGGCAAAAACCTATGATTAATGCAAACAATGGCTAAGAAAAATGACAACAGTTAAGCCCAATACATGGTGGGAAAAGTGACAGAGAAATGGATGTAGGTAGTCAAGGGCCAACATCTAGTGTGGCAGTCCACATTGAAATTACCTATTAACTATATTATTGACTACATGAAGCAATTAAATTTTTTGAGGAGAGTTGGAATGTTGTGTGAATAGAGTTTATCTAGAATACAAAGGTATAGAGTTGAAATTATTATATATGTAGCACATACAATAATGATTATACATTTAATTCATATGCATTCACTAAATTATGTTAAACATATCCTAATTACATAAACTAGTCAATAAAATATGTTTGAATGAATGATTATGCCTTGATAATCGTTGATTCCTTCAATGGTGGCAGTCCACATTGAAATTACCTATTAACTGTATTGTTGACTACATGAAGCAATTAAATTTTTTTAGGAGAGTTAGAATATTGTGTGAATAGAGTTTATCTAGAATACAAAGGTATAGAGTTGAAACTATTATATATGTAGCACATACAATGATGATTATGCATTTAATTCATATGCATTCACTAAATTATGTTAAACATATCCTAATTACATAAACGAGTCAATAAAATATGTTTGAATGAATGATTATGCCTTGATAATCATTGATTCCTTCAATGGTGGCAGTCCACATTGAAATTACCTATTAACTGTATTGTTGACTACATGAAGCAATTAATTTTTTTGAGGAGAGTTAGAATGTTGTGTGAATAGAGTTTATCTAGAATACAAAGGTATAGATTTGAAATTATTATATATGTAGCACATACAATGATGATTATGCATTTAATTCATATGCATTCACAAATTATGTTAAACATGTCCTAATTACATAAACTAGTCAATAAAATATGTTTGAATGAATGATTATGCCTTGATAATCGTTGATTCCTTCAATGGAAAAAATGATTATGCATTGAATGATTAATTATTTTCTAATTAATCATTAATTATTTTAGACAAACAACAATACGATCAACATAAAATAAACTCAAACTAATAATATGCTCAAGGTTTGGATATTCAACAATGTAGATAACAATTATGCATTGAATGAATGATTATGCCCTAAGTAATAATTAATTCCTTAAAATAATCATTTCTTCAATGCAGATAATGATTATGCACTTCTAAGTAATCATTGATTCTTTTAAGATGGAAATAATACAATCAACTTAAAACAAACCCAAACCAATATTATGCTCAAGTGATGGATATTCAACAATCCAGATAATGATTATGTCTTGAATGAATGATTATACCCTAAGTAATCATTAATTCATTCAAGCAAGGAATAATACAGTCAACATAAAAGAAATCAAAACTGATATTATGTTCAAGAGACAGATATTTTAACAATGCAGATAATGATTATATGTTGAATGAATGATTATGCCCTATGTAATATTTAATTCCTTCAAGCAAATAATAATAGAGTCAACATCAAATAAACACAAATCGATATTATGCTCAAAGAATGAATATTCAAAAATGTTGTCAATGATTATGCAAAAAGAATACAATTAACATAAAATAAACTCAAATTGATATTATAATCAAGATTGGATATTCAACAATATAGATAATGATTATACATTAAATGAATGATTATGCATTTCTTAATAATCATTAATTCCTTCAAGCAAGTAATAATACATTCAACATAAAACAAACTTAAACTGATATTATGATTAAAAAATGAATATTCAATAATGCAAATAATGAGTATGCATTGAATGAATTATTATTCATTCAGTAATCATTAATTCTTTCAAGCATCCAATAATATAGTCAATATATAACAAATCCAAACTAATATTGTGCTCAAGGGATGGATATTCAATAATGCAGATAATAATTATGTATTGAATGAATGATTATGATCTAAGTAATCATTAATTCCATCAAGTAGGTAATAATAAAATAAACATAAAAAAAAACCCAAACTGATATTATGTTTAAGCGATGGATTCTCAACAATGCTGATAATGACTATGCATTAAATGAATAATTATGCCCTACGTAATCATTAATTTCTTCAAATACACAATAATATAGTCAACATAAAATAAATCCAATCTGATATTATGTCCAAGGGATAGATATTTAACAATGATGTCTAAAATGATTATGCATTGAATGAATTATTATGTCCTAAGTAGCCATTAATTCTTTCAAGCCCTCAACAATACAGTCAACATAAAAAAAATCTATGTGTATTATGGAAACTATACAGATATGCCCTTCTCATCAATATCACACATTTTAGAAGGCAACAACATTAAAACACTATGACCAAAGGGTACAATAACTTATCTAGTGGGCACTACTTCTACCATTCACAATGTCATTTGTTTATCCTTGGTTGATGTAATATTGTCTAAAGGATATGCAAAGTCTCAATGGTGTGTAACTAAGCTTAATGGTGGGTTTCAAACAAAAAACATAAAGGTTTTTAAGTATTTATCCAATAGTGATGACAAAAAGGATGAGGAAAACTAAGCTCATGAAGTGGAAGGAGAAGTTGGGAAGGGGAGGTTTTGGAAAGCTCACAAAGTGGCACGAATTTTGAAAATAAGGAAATCTGAATTTTTTTTGCTTGATTTTTAACATTTCTTTTGACTATGTCAGTGGGGCCATACCAATCATGGTTTTAAGTAAAAAATGGTTAATTCAAACAACAAATGATTAAACCAACAACAATGGTTAATGCAAATAACAAATAGTTAAATAAACAACAAATGGTTAAGCAAACAATAATGATTAACCATGTCTTAATAGAGATTTAGATGTGATCAACTGGGGGTCAACAATCAATGTGGCAGTCCACGTCGAACATATCGATACATTATACTCAACACTAAAAAATATAATTAACATATACATTCATCATGTAAAATTTATAATAAAATTCTATTCAAAATTGATAAGAACAAACATAAAACTAAGCTAAAAATATCTTTAAACATAATAACATAATCTTCTATATGTACAGAGGAATATCTAAGTGGACATAATATCCATGTAGTAAGCAAAACATAAAAATATTTTGACAATTAGCAATTACTATTTTTTGGAAGTGTAAGAATAATAAACGTAAAACATAAAATCACCGAAGGAGATCAGTCCAATATATTAACTATATAGAGCAAGCATAACCGATATCGAAAACGTTTTCTTTATTTTGATCATGTTGTTGCAATGAAAGGCAATCCACTAGACCCACAGAACCATATTCACATGAAATGTGGTGATCAGTGTTGGAACTACGACAACCTCATTTGAGGGTTGAGATTGAGGCACTAAACTTTATTCTATGGAGATGTTACATTATATATGAGGAATTTAGAATGATTTGTGCCTTTTTATGTAGATGTTTATTAATATGAGATCAAAATTATCTTTTAATTTATTTTAACTCAGGTTTGTTTAAGTGGAATAAAACTAATCAATTATTAGATGGGTTCTTTGTTCTCACATTACATCTAACCTACATGCAATCCTAATAAATTTTCTAAACATAGACTAATGTAGGGGTCCTTTAATCCCCCAAGGTTATAACTCAATGGTAAGTTGTTGCAACGGTGACCACTTGGTCATGAGTTCAAGCCTTGATTAAAATGTGAGCGTCGAGTGAGGTACTGGTGTAAACCTAAGGGATTAGTCCATTGGACTCAACCTATGATAGCATGCTGAAGTGCATGCCAGGTCGCTAAGTCCAACACAGTGATAATACCATGCTAAAAAAGTTGTAACACACCCTCGGTCACCAAAAAAATTAAAAATGTAAGGGTTCTTTACTCCATAACTTCTTTTACCTATAAATCATAAACCATGAATCCTCTTATTTATGTGTATCTAATGAAAAGGTTTTCCCTAAACAATTAGGCATTGGCTCAAAACCATAATACAATAGAGGTCTACTTTGGATAAGTTGGATCTTTAAAATCAACTCCATTTAAAGGTTAAGGCTAATGCTTTTATTGATATTATTAGTATAATAGTTGGCTGGCCTATTTTGGGATATATATATATATATATATAATTTCATATAAATTTGAAGTTAAAAAAATTACATAATTTTTTTTATAAGTTGAATTTAGAATAGATTCAAATTTTACAATTATTTAAACATTTTTTTTTCAAAAAATGGTTACATATAAATTTGAAATTTAAAAAAAAAAATTGCATAAAAAATAAAATATCGATTAAATTTAAAATAAGCTCAAAACCTTGCAATGTTTGTTAAGGATTTTATTTGGAAATTTGTGACACCTAATAACATTCTAAAATATTTTAATTCTCTCAAACATTCTCAATATTTTGTTTGCTTCTTAAAATATTATAATAAAATTCGGATTTAATTAAATCATAGAAGTCTACCTATTATATTTTGGACTTTTGAAATGAGAGATTGACATCATCAACCGGCAGCCTTCTGTTGCAGTCATCTGTTGAAGTCTACCTATTATATTTTGGGCTTTAGGAAATAGTGGGAGCACATATTCAAGAAGGGGGCGGACGGTAGGGGCTGCTCTTACAAAGAGGAACGAATGTCAAGATTTGGAAGGCAGAGTGTAATCGTTGAAAAAAAAAGTCTATTTTGTCCTTGTATGTAGCAATCAGAGATCGCATGGAGAAGAACAAAACAGAAGACTGCCCTAATGAAAGCCTATTTGCAGACATAGGGCATGTTCTGTTGATTTCTGGGGGCTGTCACGAGTTTGGGACTATCCCATTCTAAGGAGATAGCAGGAGCAAACATTGTTTGATAAGGATAGCTGTAGCTATATAGAAGGAGCTCATAGTTAGGAGCCAGGGAAACTGTTTTAGAAGATGAAGATAACGTATGCAGGCTTGGAGCAAGGTTTTGTTGGTAGTAGCTAGCAGCTAATTGAGGAGAATTCATACAATCTACATAATATATTCTCTTAGTGATCTTTGAGATCTCTCTAAATCTTTGATAACCATTATAGAGCTGAGAGTTCATTAATCCCCCGCTGGAACCAAACAAAAAAACTATTTTATAGAGATGAAAGCTCATTAATCCCTTGCTGGAACCAATAAAAAAAATATTTTATGTTTGTGTAGATAATCTGATGTAAAGTTACTATGTGTAATTATAACATGACATTCTTTTGTCATGATTTGGCCATTATATAAATGAAATGGCTTGCCCTTCATGGTAAACAGTCCAAGTGTGTTTGCAGGTGGTGAATACTTTTCTTGGCCGCATAATAATCTTCTGCTTGCTGGCTAGTCTTTAGTGTGGATAAGGACTAGGGTGCCTCGGCAAACTTCTGTTCACTTGGAACTCTGCCCAGGGCTGCAACAGTGTGGGTACATGTAAGACCATTCCGTTTTTACCAATTTTGATATATCTGATATGGTAGCTCAACCCATTCCTATTACTGTTCTGAGACTAATTTTATTTACGAACATGCAATCAATCTTGCGTGAGTATGAAGATGATGGGCACACTGTTCCCCTCTGAGTTATCACCATATTACATTGATATCACTGAAATCTTTAACCAACATTTCCGTCATCTTGCTCATCGAGTCTTGGCCCTTGTTTAGTAGTGTATCTCACTGCAATCATTCAACATACATATTACATGCTACCCGCTATTATTCTCTATTTATCCTTCAACAGCAAATTCCCAACAAACAAATTCCATTAGTATATCTCACTGCATTCCTTCAACATGCATATTACATGCTTCATTCATTAATAATGCATGTCATACAATTACTCAAGTCATATACTCACTCTCCACAGAATGTTCAATGCCAATCCTACAAAACTCTACATATCCAGACCAGAATACAATAATTATATTGTCCCCAAAGACATTACGCTCATATAGAGTGCCCTCCCATGTTTCATATGGCACCATATCCTGTATTGTCTACTGTGTGGAACCCTGTCCTTTTCAATGGGGCAGGGCAGCAATGTCTTTTATATTTACTTCTCTGATTTATAACCGATTAAGAATTATGTAAATTTAATTATTGAAATAATTATCTTTTTATTTGAATTTTTAAATGAATTTAATAGAATGATACCTCCAATTTTTAAATTTTAATAAATTATTAAAACTAATTTTTTTTAATCTATAATTTTTATTAAAACTACTCTTAAATATAATATATTTAAAATATGTTTAACATTCTCTCCCTAACCAAATTTCAAATATAATGATGCACTAACATAATCTAAAGAATAACACCTACAATATTTTGTTATTTAATAAATTTCTTATAATATTAAAATGAATTAATCCCAAATAAAAATATGACCGCATCGCATTAACTAAATTAATCCCAAATTGAAATATCAGCACATGAATACCACATTCCATGAACCAAGATATACTCCAACATAAAATATCCCTACCATCCAACAACATTACGAAGACTAAAACATAAACCCATAAGAACTCCAAATTTATATGCCATTACTAATTCTAGGATAGACTACGACTTAAAAGAATAAATTTTAATGTTGGTATTCTCCATGCACCTTGGAAATACCTAAAACAAGCCCCAACATATTTAATTTTTAACCTCCAAAACAACAAAATCCATAAGTTCAATATAATTTGAGGCTCTCATTTGAAGATCACAAACATCATAGGAATATTAACATAAGTTATCACTTTTACATAACATAAATCAAGATGAGTGTAATATAACATGTTCAACCAGAAATAAAATTATTCAAATATATAATTATTCTTTATTTTGAATGTGGTTAGTATTTTATTTTTTATTTATTTTAATTGAAATGATTTTCCATATATTAATGGTATGATGTGTTTTAATAATTAGTCACACAAAAAAATGAGTAGATGATATTACAAGTTAAGAAAATATGTTGGCCGAAGTTGAGAATAACTACATAATTAATTCATATATAGAATACTTTTCAAATAAAAAATATGAAAACACAACCAACTAAAATCATATTAAAGTTTGAGCCTACAAACAACAACACAACACTAGGTAGTGGAAGCACTAATGAGCATGGATGATGGAGTCAACAGTTCCTCTGGCTTGTCACCTAGCCCACCTAGCCACTCTCAATAGGAGGATCTACTAAATTAGGTATAGGATCCCAACCATGATCCTTCTTTTCTTTGTCTTCATCCTCTACATTATCCTACCTAATGGGAAAATTTGTAAATGCTAAGTGAAGGGATATCTATTACTAAGGCGCTACCCATCTAGAAGGGCCACTTCTACCACTACCACTAGCCTGAGGGTTAGGAGCAGGTGATGTATATCATTATCATGGAGAGCCATTGTAACACCTACTTTGAGAGGGATTCCTCTTACGTTATTGAAAACCACAATCTCATGGGGGCAATTGGTGGTGATATGAATTTTGGGGGACTCAACTAATAGCACAAGGAGAACTCGCTCAGTTATCTAATAAAGTCTGAAGGTGAGTCACCTCTAGCCATTTATTTTTAGCATGAATGTGAATCTGAAACATAACAATAGAGAAAAAATGAAACTTGTTAGTAATATAAAAACATTCATCTAACATAGCATGATTTAATTTGACATCTTTTTTGTCTTTCCATACCTAAAAGAGAATATCATAGCTGAAAATATGAAAAACATGTGTGTCTTTTATGGGAATCATGGACGATCCACCTAAATGTACCATGCTATAGGTAAACATCACTGGATAGAAAGGTTGGAAGAGATTGTGAATCCATTTACAAGCTGATTCGGCATGTTTGTAGAACCAAAAAATATGTTTTAATCATTATGGGTGATGATGAAAAAATAAAAATAGGATGAGCTACAACTAAGTGCACCAAACATGTGAAAATTAGAATCCCTTGGTTAAGAATACTCCAAAGGAAGTGTGTCTAGTTAAGCTCTATGATAATAGTGCACACTTTTTTAGACCTTTTCCCCTCATGTTCAATGGCATTAACTTTCCATCTATCATTGAGAAGATCAATTTGAAAATGTTGTAGAGAAAGGAGTTGATAACCTAACTAGTGTTTATACTAGTGCAAGGGGGTCTTAGATGGGCACTTCCAGTCTATCCACCATCTTCAAGGAGACTAAACACCAATATCATGAAGATACACATTAGGTATTACATTATATATCGACTCCTGATCACTAGCCTATAATTGGAATTGATCCCTTAGAATGGGCCAAAACACTTATTCTCTAGTTTGTTTGTAAAAAATATCATAAGTGACCTTAATTCATTTTCTAAACAGCCATAATATTTTAATCTATGGTACCAAAGTAAAAGGACCTAATAAAAATAAGTGCATGAAATCACTAAAGAGATTAAGATACTAGATAAATCCCAAATCTATAGCCATCACCATCCTAGATTAAGTGTCTTTTGAGCATTTCTTAAGCCTTTTAGATGCTCTTAGCAACAAAAGTGCCAAAAATGGTGAGATGGACCTATTTGAGTAGCAAGGATTGGAAATCAAATCCTTTCCAAGCTCCCTTACCCATAGGACAACTTTGTGTGATAGTCCTACCTTATTCTTAAGAAACATTTTCTAGGATTCTTCACCTTCCAAGGTACGAATGATCCATTTAGCACACATAGCATCACCTTAGATTTTGATGTCTAGAAGAACTCAAAATTGTGAGGATTTTCACTTACATCAAATATTTAAATCAACTATGTGGAATCCTAAATTGAATTTATAATTGAGCCAATGAGAGTCCCTTATATTCTTTTCAAGTTTAGCATAGGTAGCCTTAGAAAGTACCCAACAAGAAGAATAATAAACATGAGTAGTAGCCAACACCTTAGAACAAACTTGAATCTTTCTTACTAAATATAATAACCAATCTTTTTCTCAACCCTGTGAACTACATTGTTCCACAAATTTGAGCGAGTGGCTTGAAATTTAAAAGGGATGCCAAGGAATTTTAATTTTTCATTATGATGGTCCTACACCAATTGTATTTATGCATTCAAATTGGTAAGAGAGAAAAAAATTCTTATTATAATACTATATTTTCTTCCATTGAATGGAAGATCCATAATTTAAACTAAAAAAATTTAAAATTCCATGGCATTGGAATCTGAATATTCCTCTTTAACTAGAGCAAGAAAGGAATCACTAGAAAAAATACAATTGACCATATGTTTCTAAGAGTGTGGGAATGAGATACCTTTAAGTAGCCCTCTAGAGGTGAAATTTGCCCATAGATAATTGAACCTCTTAGTAACAAAAATATACAAAGAAATATTAAGTGGACACCATTGGTGAATATCCCACAATAACCCAAATTTATTATATTCTTCACCATTAATGGTGATACACACACCTGGTTCTTGGAAAATCATTTAACAGTACTCATAAAATCTACATTTGAACCCTAGAGCCTGAAGCATTACCAAGATAAAAGGCCATTCAATCCTATTATATAATTTTATGAAGTTAATATTGATGAACATTTCCTTCTATTGAGATGTTCTATCCTTCTCTATTCACTCAAAAAAAATGTTACCAAGGACATATCTATTATGAATAAAACCAATTTGCTCAGGGAGAATAATAAGAGGTAATGGGTAGTTAACCCTATGATCAAAATCTTTATAAATGATTTTATAGGAGATAATAAGATGGGTAATAAGCCTCCATATTGTAAATAGATTTAGGCCCCTCAGTTTAGGAATGAATTTAATATTGCTTTGATAATAAGTATACAAAGGTTGTTAGTTTGAAAAACTTCACCCTATACTCTATGCAAATTTCCCACACAATATCCCATAACTTTTGGTTGAATTCACATAGAAAATTTTCAATACCAAAGGCTAAATTAACAACCATTTTCATGATGTCATCTTGGAGCTCACCAATGGGAAGTAAAAGATCACATGCCACCCCCTATCCTTCACTGAGTTGTTGAGGAACAACTTGAATACATTGGGACATAGCATTTTATCACTCAAGTGTTGAATGTTGAGCAACAAACACACCATGGTAATGGGAGACAATGGATTTTAAGATATCTTGAAGAAGTGTGAGGAGAAAAAAAAATTGCTTGATAGATTTAGCATGATTGAGCAATTACCTAGAATGTAGGATATCAAATAACTCCTTGTAATCCATGTCTTTAATTTTTAACTATTGCATACATGCTTGAATCTTGGATCCCCAATCTTGATAATGTTCCTCCACTTTGATCTTGTGCCTCTTTATAGTAGCTTATTTTTATAAATGCTCACTAAAAGGAGTTTGATCCACTTCGTTGAAACCCAAATAAACTCATGGTGTAAAGCATTATGATTATTGTGGTGGAAGATAGATTTTTGCCCACCATATATGTGTAAAAAGGATGGTATCCAATTGATGGGATTATCCTACCATTTTATCCATCCAAAATATCTAGAATGCCTATGGGAAAAGATACAAATTTTAGTGATATGTTTCTTAGTCAAAGAGTGATGTAGGTGAGTGTTATTAAGGTAAAATATTGACTTGACATTTTTTACTTTGGGTTTAATGATTTCAATTTCAATATTGATAGGAAGTTGGTCTAAAAGTAGAGCATCTAATATAACTAACACATGATAGTAAATTTTATTTGGAAAAGGTAAACATGTTCTATTCTATAAATAAATCTCTATATAACCTTTTCATTAACCTTTCACCACCTTGGCATAAGTTGGACCATGTAAATAATGAAGAGGTGGTAGGGAGGTGGTTATGTTGGTTGAGATTTGACAGACTAAGCTTATTAAGCATGTAAAACCATTGCCTCTTTTTTTATAATGCACCACCACATTGGGAGTAGCCATTATTTATCTTCTCTATAATTAATCATGTTGAAATCCCCATACATGATATAGTCAACATCGAGGAGTGAGTCAACAATCTATCATCAAAACAATTTCCTCTCAACAATGTCATTGGAAGAATAAATGTTGTGAATACAAAGGGAGTGACCATTAAATTCAAATAAGGTTCACACATCCTAATATGTGGGGTCTCCACAAGTAATAATATTTAGTGATATAAAATAGGTAATTGACATAACCATGCATCCACAACCACTTTCATGTTATGACATCTAAAAAATAACACCTAAGTAAATTTATCTAATCTAGGTGTTGAGTATACATGCAAAAATGTTTACTTTTTGTATATGGAGAATTTTCATATTGATAAACTAATGACTTGTATCCCTTACAATTTAGTTTTAAGTCATGTTAGTGAAGAATAATATAATCCAAGAGTACACTATCATTGATTAACATTAATTTGTATATTAGTCTCTTTACCATCTTCTAATAAAATTGAAAAAAAATATTAGGTAGATAGGATTGATGGTGACCTCTCATAAGTCACTTACATGAAATGCTTTCCATTTATCTTGAAAAAAATCACCATATTTAGTTAGTGGGTAGGGGTTTATTTCTTTGTAGTACACTTATTTATAATCAAACAAAATAATACTATCAATAACACAAGACTCTTTTACCTTAGAAGGAGACTATATCAGTTGAGAAATCATTATTTGGTTTTAAGGAACTTAAAAAATAGGTATCATGAGGAGTGTGGATAATAGATGGTATCACCTACTAGGTGGCATGAACCAAATTTTTATCATATGTCATTAAATCAAATGTGGGTTTATATATAGTTATAGAGCCTTTCCTACCAGGCGATATTATTGGGTATTCTTTTTTTTAGTCATAGTGTTCCATCCATCTGAGGATGTTGATACACCTTTTTCACCTGATGAGAGGTTTTATGTAGTGTAGTAAGGCATGAGTTGGCCATCAAAGGGCATTCATAGATTTTATGTCATGCAGTTTAGCAACCAAAATAATTGTTAAGAATATTTATATACAACATGCCAATTAAGAATAAGCCCTCCAGATAATCTGAGTGGTTTATTAATAGCTAATATACTACATGAGTTGTTTGTCACTTGTTTATATATAAATAGTCTCTTTGTGGTATTTAGATAAATTAACCTCAATTAAAATGCATTTTTATGATCTAGTTGCATAAAACTTGGAATTCTCAAACCCTTTAAACTTTCATAAATATTTGATTAACTCATCTACAATATTATAAAGGGGTAAGGGGATGCCAAGGAAATGTATTTAAATGAGGATTTTCAACTTTCTATGCTCATAGAAAACAAAATCACATGTCCACTAGGAAAATACCATAAGGATGATATAAATAAACCAAAGGCCATGAGCTACAAAAGCTATATAATGTTCAATATTGTTAAAATTGAACAAAAAGAAAAATTTAGTCATATTTTGAACACCCACAAGATTAACACCACATGTGACATTCCATACATTGCATACCCATGATTTCAAGGTGATTTCATAGGGGACCCAACTAACAAAATAAGCAACTAATGTAATTTTATTAAAATTAGCTACATGCCTTATTAAAATCAAGGCAATATAATACAACAAAAATCAGACATTTAGGGGTATGTTAATTACCTTGTTGAAGACTTTTGGCATAAAATTATGCACTCCCTTCAACACCATTGGACATCATAACTCCATTGCTAACTCCCACAAAAACTATTGTAGGAGATAAGGAGGACATTAAATAGATGGGATGGTTACTGATAAATTAGTGATAGGGTAGGCATAAATAAATAAAAACAAAACTCTCTCAAAAAATAACTTTCCTTTCAAGTATAGTAATGGCATTGTGACAATAGCATGAAACCCTCTAAAAGTGAATTTTTCATAAGGTAAAAGAAAAACTCTCCCATTTTGTTTTCAAGTTATTAACTAACATTACTTTATTTTTTGTAGTATTTTTTTAGTAAATAATTTTCATTAATTGACAACTAAAAACTATAATTTTTTAAAAAACATCTATATATTTATTTAGTATGGTGACTAGGTATGTTATTATGAGAAATACTTTCTGATTAATTTTATTTAAAAATCATGTAGGTGAGTTTTTGTTTGGTAAGTTTATTTTTTGTGTTTGGGTGAATGAAAAATAAAAAATATTTTTATCTCATTCATTAAGTGCATTAGTAAAATTATTTTTTAACTAACTTCCTCAATACTTTGCCACAATCTTATCTTAATCCACTTCAACTTGTAATAAATTGCCAATACCAAATTACTTACTTATACATGCTTCATATCTATCTATTATTTATACGACTCACTTTTTTGCTCTAAATTCTCCTTTACCTATTCATGTATCTCACACATATACTCTACATAATCTTATTGTTCTACACTTCTTGCATGCATTTCTATGATTTCTCTTATCATTGAAAATGCTCTTGGGATGTTTCCATTAAAAAAATTGAAAGGTGTCATTCTCATGCTTCTATTCATTGAATTTTTATAGGTATACTCTACTTATGCTAAGATCAAATCCCATTGCTTTAGTTTATTTACAACCAAGCATCTCAACAAATTCCCAAGGATTTTATTCAAAACCTTAGTTAATCCATATGTTTTTGGATGGTAGGTATAACTAAGAATCAAATTTGTATCCAATTTCTTCATGACATCCTCTAAAAATGACCAAAAAACTTTATATCTTGATATGAAACTATGTTGTGTGGTAACCTATGCAACCTCACCACTCTCTAAAAAAAATATAAATGTTTGTGGCATCACTTGTCTTCTTAGATGAAATGAAGTGTCTTATCTTTGAAAATCTATCCAGAATACCAAAGATGGAGTTGTTCATCTTCTATGTTATAGGTAATCCAAGAATAAATTACATGATGATAGCATGTCGTGGTTTTTTAGGAACATGTAATGGTTGATACAACTCTAAGTTTTGACTCCTTCCTTTTTTCAATCAACAACATCTACACTCTTACACATATTCTCACACATCCATACTCCTTTTAACCCAAAATTAAATCTCTTCCAACTACAAATATTTTATGTCATTCCAAAACTAACCAATTAATTATGTGTTATACTTTTATTTGATCAGGTGGTCACATATAAACCTTAATATATGCATAACTACCTTCATTTTAATATCAATCCTTATTGCACAAAAAATCCAACCACAATGTTATTTATATACTCAATGTTTCTACACATGGTCTCCAATCATTTCTAAAATATTCATCCTTTGCAAATAATTTTTTAATAGAATAAAATCATGTGACTTCCAATAACATCTCATTTAATAAGAGACAACTTCTATAGAGCAGGGTAGCAACTTGTTTGAATTTCAACTTCTATAATTAAAAACAAATGAGTAAATTTGCAAAAACTCAACCCACGTCATATGTATTTGCTTCAACTTCCATTGACTATTGATGAATTTCAATGCTTGGTGGCATGTATAAAACTCAAACTATTTCAGTAATAGGTAATGTCTCCACTTCTTTAGATCTTACACTATGACATAGAATTATTGGTCATACACTATATAATCTCTCTTCACATTATTCATCTTATCATCGAAGTAAGCTACATGCATAGCTTATTGACACAACACCGTTTCTATTTTTGTGTCACTCACATCACATTTAACATGAAAAACCTTTCATAAATTAGGTAATACCAATACTATCTACTTGGTTACTTTATTATTCAAGTCTTTGAAGCGTGTCTCTACTTCTTCTATCTAGACTAAATATTTCCTCTCACTTTGGATATATTTACACATGTCCCACTAAAATTGTAAATGAATCTCCTATAAAAATTCACTAAGTAAGGAAATATTCACACTTCAAATATGCTCCTAGGTGATGGAAACTCAATGATAACATGCACCTTATCTAGATCCATCTTCAAACATTCTTGTAAAATCACATGCTTAAGTATACCAAATCCTTCTTCATGAATCCACGTTTATTCATGTCCAAGAACAAATATTATTCTTGTAATTGTTATGCTAAAAACTAAATGTCATCGAGATATAGTATAAAATATTTACCTAACAATGGATATAATAATTCATTTACCAGTCTCATGAATGTACATTGTGTGTTAGTAATCCCAAATGGCATAATCAACCATTAATATAATTCATCTTACATTTTATTCATAATATTCCACTAATCACCTTCCCTGATGCATATTTGATGATATCCACTATTCAAGTCTATCTTTTGAAGTATTGTGTTCCACTTAAATAGTCCATTGAGTTGTCCATGTGTGGTAATTAAACATGATATTGATAGTGATATTTTTTATGGCTTTTGAGTGTGTGTGTATTGACAATTCAACTCCCCTCTTTGGTTCCAATACCATTGGAACTTCACATGCACTTATAATGTTTATAATCAACCCCTTATTAAGTATCTCACGTACTTGCCTTTTCACTTCTTTAGAACCTTTAAGTGTCAACCTAAACACCAATTTGATTGGAAAAATTGGTCCTTAAATCAGATCTATGTGATGATTGATACTCTACATGGGTGTTAATCCATCTAGAATATCACTTAAGAAGATTTCCATGAACTATCCTAATATAAAATTCACTTCAAATGAGAGTGATTCTCCTTGTCATGCATTCACAACAATTATTGGCTTTATCATAAAATGCCTCTTCCTTCTCTACTTCCGTGAGGAAATATTTTCCTAAATCCAATAATGTGTGCCTAAAAATATTATTGCACACCTCTACTTCTTTGTCATTGAATGAACTCAATGCAAGTTTCTTACTGTTATTTTCTTTGTAGTATGTAGTTTTTGTATAGTAATTTACAAGTTCCATTAAAAACATCCATGGTAACCAAAAAATAACATGACACACATCCATTGGAATTATGCCACACCAAAATTCAACTTGGTACTCACATATTTGAAAGTTTTGTAGGCATTTATCATTCACCAATATCATATGGCCTTTTTTTAGAGATGAAACTCTAAATTGGTTATGGTGCATTTCCTTATTCACCCCCAAATTTTGTACCATTTCAGATAATACAATTTACATTCTGGAAAATGGAATATTATTTTCCATCTTGCTACATAAAATAAAGGAACCAATGAACCAATTGTTTTTTTGCCCTTAACATATTGTTAATATATGTTAGTCTAGCTATCAAATGTGAATACACCATCTAGTTAATGCCCTTTTGTAAGATTTGATACTAATAATGAAAAACCATAGACCATTATACATAAATTCATTAGTTATTTTCCATTATATAGTAGGAATGATTATTTTAGTGACTATGTGAAGGGTATCCCAAATGTTTAAGATAATATCTAGTATTGATAATGAACAACAATAGACCATTAAATAGATTGATGGTTCATTGGTTCATTTCGTTTATGCAACAAGATGAACAATAGTGTGAATAGAGCAAGGGTCAAAATTCCAAACATTCATATTAATTTATAGTATAAATCTAGAATACAAATGTATAGATTTCAAATTACTTTATATATAGTATATCTGAAAATAATATATAAAATGTAAAGGGTATTATACAAACAAAATAATGGTAAAGATTCAGGGCATTATATATATTGTAATACAAGGTATTATACAAGCAAAGATTATATATACACACTTACTTTTGGAAATAATGTCACTACTTGATCTATGTATAACATTACAAATAATGTAAAGGCTATGAGTTTTCTCCTATTATGTATAACATTTTTATATTTTAGTTTGAATATACCGTAACCTTCCCCATGACTATGTATACTTGATCTGTGTATACGATTAATTGATTGGTTTATATAAGTATTAGTGTAAATATGTGTACTTTTTTTACATTTTCATTTGAATGTTAGACATTTTGATCATTGTTCTACTCAGTAACCATATATGTACACTCTGAATATGAAACCTGTTGGTTATACTCCAATGCAACTTTTATTAAAACTCTCCATTGATTTTATACTTTATTGAACTAGTATAATTCCCTATGTATTAATGCCCTATCATAATAATTACTAATGCACTATTGATTTTATACTTAGATGTACTAGAATCATTCCTTATTATAATTGCCTATGTATTGATGCCCTATTCTAGGAGGCAGAGTACAAGAGTGTGCATGTTTTTTAAAATAGTATTTATCATTGAATTAATTGTGTTCAATGAATTATATTTAGCATATTGTAATGAAACAAACTATTAAATAAATTATGAATTGAATGAATGATTATATCTTGACTAATCATTAATTCCTTCAACCAATCAATAATACAATAAACATAAAACAAATAATGTCCTAACTAATCTTAAATTACTTAAAGCAATCAACTATACAATCAACATAATAATCCTCAATTCCTCAGTGTTAATTGTGATAATTTTAAGGATGAGTACTTATAATTATTTTCGGCTTGCAAAACAATTATTGTTTTTTATTTTTCTTGACAACTCAATCAAGTTAATAATAGAATATCATGGAAAACCATTGACTGTATTGTTGATTGCTTCAACCCCTTATCATATGCCTATTTGACAATGATTATAAGATATTTATAATGTTTAATTTCCTATTAATAATGAATAAAATGAAAATAGATGGTGCATAACATGGTATTATGTTTTTTCTTAATGTTATGTCTCTCTTAACTTTGTAACAATATAATTGTTTTTTGTGGGATTGCAAAACACTTTTTGTGTTCATATTTGCTCATACCTCTATAAAGTTAATAAGGGAAGGATCATGGAGACCCATTGATTATTATTCAATAATGGCTATAGAGAGGGTGAGGTTAACTGAACTCACAAAGGGGCACAATAATTGAAAATAATGAAAATTGAAGTTCATTTATTATTATTATTATTAACATTCCTTTTGACTACATTGGTGAAGCCCAAAAATGCCTTAACAATCATAGTTAAGGAAAATACCTATGATTAATGGAAACAATGGCTAAGAAAAATGACATCAGTTAAGCTCAATGCATCAGGGGTAAAGTGATAGAGAAATGGATGTTGGTAGTCAAGGCCCAACATCCAGTGTGGCAGTCCACATTGAAATTACCCATTAACTATATTGTTGACTATTTGAAGCAATTAACTTTTTTGAGGAGAGTTGGAATGTTGTGTGAATAGTGTTTATCTAGAATAAAAATGTATAGAGTTTAAATTCATATATATGTAGCACAACTAATAATTATGTGTTTACTTCATATGCATTCACTTAATTTTTCTTAGCATATCATAATTATATAAACTAGTCAATAAACTATGTTTTGAATGCATTATTATGCCTTGATAATCATTGATTCCTTAAATGAAAAAATGATTGTGCATTCAATGTATAATTATTCCCTAAGTAATCATTAATTCCTTTAAGCAAACAAAAATACAATCAACATAAAAAAAACTCAAATTGATATTATGCTCAAGGATTAGATATTCAACAATGTAGATAATGATTATGCATTGAATGAATGATTATACCATAATTAATAATTAATTCTTTCAAATCATCATTCCTTAAATGCAGATAGTGATTATGCACTTCTAAGTAATCATTAATTCCTTTAAGATGGGAATAGTACAATCAAATTAAAACAAACCCGAACCAATATTATGCTCAAGTGATGGATATTCAACAATGTAGATAATGATTATGTGTTGAATGAATGATTATAACCTAAGTAATCATTAAATCATTCAAGAAATCAAAAATATAGTCAACATAAAAGAAACTCAAACTGATATTATGTTCAAGGGATGGATATTTTAACAATGTAGATAATGATTATATGTTGAATGAATGATTATGCCCTATGTAATCTATAATTTCTTCAAGAAATCAAGAATAAATATAACATCAAATAAAAACAAATTGATATCATGCTCAAAGAATGAATATTCAACAATGTATGCAATGATTATGCATTGAATGAATATTATAGCTTAAGTAATCATTAATTCCTTCAAGCAAAAAATAATAAAATCAACATAAAAAAACTCAAATCAATATTTGATATTCAATAATATAGATAATGATTATACATTGAATGAAACATTATGCATTCCTTAATAATCATTAATTCCTTCAAGCAAGTAATGATACATTCAACATAAAACAAACCTAAACTGATATTATGCTCAAAAGATGAACATTTAACAATGCAAATAATTATTATGCATTGAATGAATTATTATTCGTTAGGTGATCATTAATTCCTTCAAGCATCCAATAATATAGTCAATATAAAATAAATCTAAACCAATATTATGTTCAAGTGATCGATATTCAACAATACATAAAATAATTATGTATTAAATGAATGATTATTCTCTATGTAATCATTGATTCCTTCAAGTAGGTAATAATCAAATAAACATAAAACAAACCCAAACTTATATTCAACAATATAGACAATGATTATGCATTAAATGAATAATTATACCCAAAGTAATTATTAATTCCTTCAAGCACCCAATAATAAAGTCAACAAAAAACAAACCCAAACTAATATTATGTCCAGGGGATGGATATTGAACAATGATCCCTAAAATGATTATGCATTGAATGAATGATTATGTCCTAAGTAGTCATTAATTCCTTTAATCCCTCAATAATACAGTCAACATAAAACAAATCTAAGTGTATTATGCAAACTATATAGATATGCCCTTCTCATCAATATCACATATTTTAGAAGGGCACAACCTTAAAACCTTATGAATAAATGGCACAAGAACTTACCTGGTGGGCACTACTACCATTCACAAAAAACAAACCCAAACTAATATTATGTCCAGGGGATGGATATTGAACAATGATCCCTAAAATGATTATGCATTGAATGAATGATTATGTCCTAAGTAGTCATTAATTCCTTTAATCCCTCAACAATACAGTCAACATAAAACAAATCTAAGTGTATTATACAAACTATATAGATATTCCCTTCTCATCAATATCACATATTTTAGAAGGGCACAACCTTAAAACCTTATGAATAAAGGGCATAAGAACTTACCTGGTGGGCACTACTACCATTCACAATGTCATTTGTTCATCCTTGGTTTAAGTTATGTTGTCTAAAGGGTATGCAAAGTCTCAATGGTGTGTAGTTGATCTTAATGGTGGGCTTTGAACAAAAAACGTAAAGGTTTTCACCTATTTATCTAGTGGTGGTGAAAAAAAAGATGAGGTAAACTAAGCTTATGAAGGGGAAGGAGAAGTTGGGAAGGGGAAGTCTTGGAGAGCTCACGAATTGGCACAAGTTTTGAAAATAATGAAAAATGAAATTTGTTTTTACTTGATTATTAACATTTCTTGTGACTATGTCAGTGGGGCCTTAAAAATCATGGTTTAAAGTAAAAAGTAGTTAATGCAAACATCAAATTATTAAAATACCAACAATGGTTAATGAAAACAATAAATAGTTAAATAAACATCAAACAATTAAACAAACAACAATGATTAAGCATGTCTTAATAAATATTTAGATGTGATCAACTGGTGGTCAATAGTTAATGTGGCAGTCCACATTGAATGTATCAATACATTATGCTCAGCACTAAAATATATATTTAACATATACATTCATCATGTAAAAATTATAATTAAATTCTATTCAAAATTAATGAGAACAAACATAAAACTAAGATAAAAATATCCAAGTGGACATAATATCCATGCATTAAGCGAAGCATAAAAATATTTTGACAACTAGAAATTACTAGTTTTGGGAAGTGTAAGAATAATAAACATAAAACATTAAAGCGCCAAAATAAATTAGTCCAATATATTAACTATATAGAGAAAACATAACTAATACTAAAAACGTTTTCTTTATTTCGATCATGTTGTTGCAATGAAAGGCAATCCACTAGACCCATAGAACCGTATTCACATGAAATGTGGTGGTCAGTTTTAGAACTGTGACAACCTTATTTGAGGGTTGAGATTGAGGCACTGAACTGTATTCTATGGAGATGTTACATTATATAAGAGGAATTTAGAATGATTTGTGCATTTTCATGTAGATGTTTGTTAATATGCGATTAAAATTATTTTTTAATTTATTTTGACTTAGTAATGTTTTAGTGGAATAAAACTAATCAATTATTAGAGGGGTTCTTTGTTCTCACATTACATCTAGCCTACATGTAATACCAATAAATTTTCTAAACATAGACTAATGTAGGGGTCCTTTAAACCCCCAAGGTTATACCTCAATGGTAAGCTATTGTAACGGTGACCATTAGGTCATGAGTTTGATCCTTGATTGAACTATGAGTGTGGGTGGGGCACTGGTGTAATCCTAAGGTATTACTCTATTGGACTCACTCTATGATATCATGTCAAAGTGTGTGATTGGTCGTTAGGTCTAACATAGTGATAATACCATGCTGGAAAAGTTGTAGGACACACTCGATCACCAAAATAAAATAATATATAAGGGTTCTTTCGTCCATAACTTCTTTTACCTATAAATCCTAATCTTATTTCATAATAATAAGGGTTATTTACTTGTGCAAATAAAATAATATCACAATCCTATTTCAAAGCACTATAAAAATTAATTGTGAAGTACGATAAAAACTTTAAAAAATGGTTTAAAATGTACTTTTTTAATAATTTAAAAATAAATTACTTATACTATAGAAGGAAAAGATTAACCCACTTCAACATTGTCATTATGATGATGTCTGTTATTAAAATATTAATCTGTAAGATAATCTATGTGTATTAGAACTATTTAAATAAACCATCATGCATCAGTATGTAAAGTCAAAGATATCCCAAATTAACCTATATATTATCTATCTTTAAAATATTTTTACTCATTAATAACATACTTATTCCTCAAATAGTCTATTAACATTCTTGAAATTTTAAATGAGCCCATCCATATATTGGGAACCTACCCACCCCAACCATTGATTAGAGAGTGAAATAGTGTATTCAATTTTGAACCCAACACATAAAATCATATCCATAAATTATTTTATGAAATATATACTAATATAGTTTCAAAATAGACATAATAAAAATTAAAAAACACTCAACTTGGTTTAAATCGCATTATTTCATTAATTTAAAATCCATGTCAATGGACCAAACACACAATTATGAATAAAACCTAATAACCAACATAAAAGATAAAAGATTCATAACACATAAATAATTTAGTAAATGTATACTATAATAAGATGGATAATAGTAGACCATTACATGGAATGTAAATGGTATTATACAGATGGAAAAGATGTAGGGTATTATATAAACTATAATAAGATGGATAATGGTAAAAGATTATACATCCTGATAGTCTATTAATTCCTTATTTTTATGTAGAAAGATGGAAAACAATATAACATTACACATAATATAAAGGGTATTATACAAACAAGCAAGATGCAAGGCATTGTACAAACTACAATATAGGGTTTAGGGTTTCAATGAATATATATAGACTTTGTGTATACCATTACAAAGAATATAAAGGCTATGAGTTTTCCCTTACGTCCAAGAATGTGGATAGGCATCTTTGTAAATTTGATGGTGTTGTTTTATAAATTTATAGTGTGACCATACAGTGAGAGAAAATGATGAAATCTAGACAGTGTCTTATGGAGGGAGAAGAGGGCTCTTTGTCATGATCAATTTCTTAGTATTATTACACTTTAAAATAATGAATTTTATTGATAAATTGCACACTCATCCTTTGAATATAAATTTAAAAACTAATTGGCACATTATTTTTCATGAAGCCCATCTACTGTAGATCATTGTTCACTCTAAATTTCATTTTAAACAACTAAAATATTTACACAAATTTGATAAATTTTGCATAAATCCTTCATTTAGTCAATATGAACTTGGTGAGAATGATAATATATAGTGAGATATGATTTAGTAATTTCAAAACTAATAAATTAACCATTGGGACCACAATTAATAATACAATTACATAAATTGACTACATAGAACTCATAAATCAAACTAAAAGATGGGGTATGAACATAAGAATCAAGAAAACGTAGAGGCATCTCATATTTATAAGTCATTCATACTATAATATAAACATATAAATGTATACCTTACATTTGAATCCAAATAAAATGTTCCACTTTCCAACCTAGCCCATATCAAGGAAACACCTATAGTCAAACAAAATGACATCGATAGTACCTATCTAGTATATTTCATAATAAATCTAATATAGTAAGTCTGAAATAACATAATGTAAATGAAATATGTTGTAGTTGTCCCAAGTTATTAATACATTGAAATAATGTTCAAATCATAATGAAAAACATAATATCAAGTATGAGTGGTCATGATAATTTTCAATCATTATTCTAAGAAAAAAGAAAACATCCCTTATTATTGTGCCTTTACTAGATGCTAAACTAAAATTATGCTAAACGGGGTTTGAGATTCAATAATGAAAATAATCAAATTCATTATAGGTAACTAACCAGTATAGTGAATTCCTAATTTGGGATGCTGCAACTAATGCATACACATTAATCAAACCACTAATGCCACACGAGCTCATGCAGAGGTCGAAATGGAACAAGGTAATGGAAAATAAGAAATAGAATAAGGGGAAGGCATGTTCATTATGTTGGCCCATTATCCCTCCAAATATTAGAGTAACTTAATTAGATGGTGCATTCACATATCTGGCTAATGCATTAGGTGACACAAAATATCAAAATCTAATGCTCAAGGATTGGCTAACATCCATTAACAACATGTTAAGTCAAACAACAATGGTTAAGGTAAATGAAAACAATGGTTAATACAGATGATAGGGGTTAAGTCAAATGCAGGTTGAAAATTAAATCTTAATATCTATTAAAAGTTGAGTTATTAATTTCATACCTTTCCCTTGTTGACCCTCAAAGTATCTAATAGCCATGTGGATGTCACACTAATAGTTGAACTCCATCTATCTACCCTCAGAGTATCCAACATGCATGTGGAGGTCATGCTAACCATTGACCTCCACATGCCTATTGGATACTTTTTATACCCTCAGAGTATCCATCAGTCATATGAAGGTCATGGTAATAGATGACCTTTATGTGCATATTGGATACCTCATCTATCCCCTCCCCTTTTATCCATTATATTGGCCTATTAGCCCTTCAATAGTGGACCCACTTCTTTCATCTTTAATTGTGAGAATTACTAGTTGGTTTTTTAATTATTAATCTGCCACTTGAATTAACCAATTAGCATTCTATGTATTGTCACCACCTAATACATCCTTGATTTTAAGCTCATGTTTAACATTGACCCAGAGTTGGTGACAAATAATTCTTCATCACTTTACCCCAAATGCATCAGGATTAACCATTGTCATTTGCCTTATCCATTGTTATTTTATTTAATCATAGGTTTTTTTCCTTAACCATGATTATCATGTTGATCATACTTAGTGATTACACTTATAAATGAGGATGTAAGATGTGGGGCCCATCATTGATGAATTAATGGGCCAATGGAATATAAGGAAGAGAGGGACCCTCAAATTATCCATCAAGCATGTGGAAGTCATGATTATAATTTACCTCCACATTCATATTGGATACTCCATCTACCCTCTCCTTTGGAGTATCTAGCAGACACATGAAGGCCATGTTGACTATTAACCTCCACATATCCATTGGAAATTCCATCTACCCTCAAAGTATCTAGAAGGCACGTGTATGTCATATCGAGAGATAAAATCTATGTGTGATGGATACTCCTTCAAACTTTGGAGTATCCAATAGGCATATGGAGGTCACACTAGCAGTTGACCTACACATGCATGTTGGATGCTCCATCTACTCTCCCCTCCATCTATTTCATTGGCAAATTAGAGTGACCTCAGAATAAAGTATGTAATAAGTGGGGCCCATCGAGAGATGCATAACATGGTAATTCAAGTAATGGATTGAAAATCAACATAATATTAAATCATTTTCAAATCTCATGCCTTTCATGTAAGATAAGTTTTTCATTTGGATAACAGGGTAATGAAATAAATGAGGCACCAATAGATAAAGTAACCAAAGGGAACATGGAGGTAAATTGCCTACATGGCATCCCATGCTAAATGCACCATCTAGTTATGCTCATAATAGAGGATCTAATAATTTATCCAACCCAATTAATTTATGGGTGTTGAATGTAATAAGCCAAATATTCATCATGGCTGACCACACTTGTAGTTGACCTTCACATCCCTGTTAGTTACTCCATCTACCAACACTCTGTCAACCTTTTTTTATAACGTAAATAATAATATATGAATTCTTATATCAAATACTTTATTTATAACATAAGGCTAGACTTTTTTTACAAGATAATACTTTCTCTCTAAATGTGACCACCTAGTACATTTGGCATGGATGACTAGTTGGACATTGACCCCTAGTTGGACTAGATAACTAAAAGTTAAAATCTAGCCCCGATACTCACATGCCATTTTGACACCTATAGGAGTTTATTCCCCACAAACCTATCATATTCAACAATAGAGAAGATGGAATTGCACTAATTGTAACTTATCTTAGGTGTGATCAATTTTGATCTCATTGCATTAATTCAATGTTTCGTTCCCTAGAGGATAATACATTGAATGATTTGATGAGATAACTTATCCCTTGATATGGTATTTAATGGAGTGTCTTAACTATCTGATGAATTTTTAGTTACAATTGATGTGTTTGGGGGGAACCAAACTAACCAATTTCCAATGCTGACAACTGGTCTAACATCTGAAACAACACATCAAGTCAAACAATAATGGCTAATAAAAACAATAATAATTAAGGAAAATGATAGCCATGGTATTGAAAAAGACTTATTATGTTAATTTATGTTGATAAATAAATCAATTATATAATATAAGGATAATGGAAATCCATTGACTATATTGTTGATTGCTTGAACCTAATCATATGCTTGTTTGGAATGATTTTAGGATCTTACTGTGTTATGTGCTTAAACATGCATCTATATTTTCTGTCTGAGCTCAAGTTGAGGGTGGCCATAACTATTCCCTTAACTTATGATATGATTAAATGTTTCTAATGTTTAATTTTTTGATGCTAATGGAAAGAGTGACATAGGTGGTGAATAACTTAGTACTATGATTCTCTCAATGTAATATTGTTCTTAACATAGTACTCAGTATAAGTGTTTCATGAAGTATTTTAAAACACTTATTGTGTTCATTTGTATTGATAACTTAATAAATTTCATAATAGAAGGATCATTGAAATCCATTTACTATATTGCTCACTTCTTAAAGATATTAATAATAGATGGGGTACAATTGTAGTTTTGTTAATAGTGTTTAGTTAAATGTATTCTTTTTTACATAGGATTTTGGATAACATATATGTCTTGGTTATAGTTGTTTGATATGAATAATCAATCTGTATAATGGTCTACTATTGTCCATATAATTATAGTCTTTATAATGCCCTACATTTTGCATGTATATACAATTCTCTTTACCTTTTTTATAATGGTCTATTGTTGTCCATTTTATTATAGTCTATATAATTACCTACATCTTAATTTAATTTATAATACCTTTTAAATTCTATAAAATGGAATATTATTGTCCATCTTGCTACATAAAGGAAAGGAACCAATGAACTAGTTGTTTTTTTTCTTTAATATTTTGTTAATAGATGTTAGTCTAGCTATCAAATGTGAATACACTAGCTAGTTAATGCCCTTTTGTAAGATTTGATACTAATAATGAAAAACCATAGACCATTATACATAAATTCATTGGTTCATTTCCATCATGTAGTAGGAATGATTATTTTAGTGATTATGTGAAGGGTATCCCAAATGTTTAAGATAATACCTACTATTGATAATGAATAATGAAAGAACATTAAATAAATTGATGGTTCATTGTTTCATTTCATTTATGCAATAAGATGAAAAATAGTGTGAATAGAGAAAGTGTCAAAATTTCAAACATTCATATTAATTTATAGAATAATCTAGAATATAAATGTATAGATTTCAAATTACTTTATATATAGTATATCTGATAAAAATATACAGAATGTAAGGGGTATTATACAAACAAAGAATGGTAAAGAATCATGGCATTATATATATTGTAATAAAGGGTATTATACAAGAAATGAATATATATACACACTTATTTTAGGAAATAATGTCAACACATGATCTATGTATAACATTAAAAATAATGTAAAGTCTATTAGTTTTGTCCTATCATGTATAACTTTTTTATATTCTAGTTTGAACATACCATAACCTTCCTTGTGACTGTGTATACATGCTCTGTGTATAACATTACTTGATTGGTTTTTATAAGTATTAGTGCAAATATGTGTAATTTTTTTACATTTTAATTTGAATGTTTGACATTTTGAGCCTTGCTCTACTCAGTAACCATGTATGTACCCTCTGAATATGAAACCTGTTGGTTATACTTCAATGTAATTTTTATTAAAACACTCCATTTATTTTATATTTCATTGAACTAGTATAATTCCCTATGTATTAATGCCCTATCATAATACTTACTAATGCCTTATTGCTTTTATACTTGGATGTACTAGTATAATTCCTTATTATAATTGCCTATGTACTAATGCCCTATTTTACGAGGTAGATTACAAGAGTGTGCATTTTGTTTAAAATAGTAATTATGATTGAATTAATTATGTTCAATAAATTATATTTAGAATATCTTAATTACACAAACTATTAAATAAATTATGCATTGAATGAATGATTATATCTTGACTAATCATTAATTCATTCAACCAATTAACAATACAGTAAATATAAAACAAATTATGCCCTAACTAACATTAAATTCCTTAAAGAAATCATCTATACAATCAACATAATAATCCTAAATTCCTTGGTGATAATTATGCTAATGTTAAGGATGAACATTTATAATTATTTTCAGCTTGGAAAACACTTATTGTGTTCATTTTTCTTGATAACTCAATTAAGTTAATAATAGAAAGCTCATGGAAAACCATTGACTGTATTGTTGATTTCTTGAACCCCTTATCATATGCATATTTGACAATGAATATAGGATATTTATAATGCTTAATTTCTTATTACTAATGTATAAAATAAACATAAGTGGTGGATAACATGGTATTATGTTTTATCTTCATGTTATTTTTCTCTTAACTTCGTACCAATATAAGTGTTTTTTGAGGGATTACAGAAAACTTTTTATGTTCATCTCTGCTCAAAACTCTATTAAGTTAATAATGGAAGGATCATGGAGACCCATTTTTTGTTATTCAATAATGGCTACAAAGAGGGTTAGGGTAATTGAACTCACAAAAGGTAATTTTAATTGAAAATAATGAAAATTGAAGTTCATTTTTTTTATTATTAACATTCCTCGTGACTACATCAGTGAAGCCCAAAAATGCCTTAACAATCATAGTTAAGGGAAAAACATATGATTAATGCAGACAATGGCTAAGAAAAATGACAATAATTAAGCCCAATGCATCAGTGGAAAAGTGACCAAGAAATGGATGTAGGTAGTTAGGGGCCAATGTCCAGTGTGGCAGTCCACATTGAAATTACCAATTAACTATATTTTTGACTACTTGAATCAATTAAATTTTGTGAGGAGAGTTGGAATATTGTGTGAATAATGTTTATCTATAATACAAATGTACAAAGTTCAAATTTTTATATATGTATCAAATCCAATGATGATTATGCATGTAATTCATATAGATTCACTGAATTATGTTTCACATATCCTAATTACACAAACTAGATAATAAAATATGTTTTGAATGAATGATTATGCCTTGATAATCATTGATTCCTTCAATACAAAAAATTATTGTGTATTGAATGAATAATTATTTCCTAAGTAATCATTAATTTGTTTAAGAAAACAACAATATGATCACTATAAAATAAGCTCAAACTGATATTATGCTCAAGGATTAGATATTCAACAATTATAGATAACGATTATGCACTGAATAAGTGATTATGCCGTAAGTAACAATTAATTTCTTCAAATAATTATTTCTTTAATGCAGATAATAATTATAAACTTCTAAGTTATCATTAATTCCTTTAGGATGAAAATAATAAAATAAAATTAAAACAAACCCAAACAAATATTATGCTTAAGTGATGGATATTAAATAATACAGATAATGATTATGTGTTGAATGAAATATTATACTCTAAATAATAATTCATTCATTCAAGAAAGCAATAATACAGTCAACATAAAAGAAACCCAAACTAACATTATGTTCAATGGATGTATATTTTAAGAATGCAGATAATGATTATATGTTGAATGAATGATTATGTCATATGTAAACTTTAATTCCTTCAAACAAGAAATAATACAGTCAGCATCAAATAAACAAATATTGATATTATGCTCAAGGAATGAATATTAAACAATATAGGCAATGATTATGCATTGAATGAATGATTATACCTAATTAATCATTAATTTTTTCAAGCATAAAATAATACAATCAACATAAAACAAACTCAAATCGATATTATAATCAAGATTAGATATTCAACAATATAGATAATGATTATACATTGAATGAATGATTGTGTTCCTTAATAATCATTAATTTATTTAAACAAAAAATAATACATTCAACATAAAACAAACCTAAACTGATATTATGTTTAAAGGATGAATATTCAACAATATAAATAATGAGTATGCATTGAATGAATTATTATTCATTAAGTAATCATTAATTCCTTCAAGCATCCAATAATATAGTCAATATAAAACAAATTCAAACTAATATTGTGCTCAAGGGATGGATATTCAATAATGCAGACAATAATTATGTATTGAATGAATGATTATGCTCTAAGTAATCATTAATTCCTTCAAGTAGGTAATAATAAAATCATAATACAATAAACCCAAACTAATATTATGCTTAAAAGATGGATAATCAATAATGCAGATAATGACTATATATTGAAATAATAATTATGCTCTAAGTAATCATTAATTCTTTCAAACACACAATAATACAGTCAACATAAAACAAACCCAAATCTATATTATGTACAAGGGATAGATATTCAACAATGATTTCTAAAATGATTGTGCATTGAATGAATGATTATGTCCTAAGTAGTCATTAATTCCTTCAAGCCCTCAATAATATAGTCAACATAAAACAAACCTAAGTGTCTTATGCAAACTATGCAAATATGCCCTTCTCATCAATATCACACCTTTTAGAAGGGCAAAACCTTAAAATCCTATGAATAAAGGGTGAAAGAACTTACATAGTGGGTGCTAATTCTACCATTCACAATGTCATTTGTTCATCCTTAGTTTATTTCATATTGTCTAAAGGATATGCAAAGTCTCAATGGTGTGTTGTTGAGCTTAATGGTGGGCTTCGAACAAAAAATGTAAAGGTTTTCAACTATTTATCCAATGGTGGTGACAAAAAAGATGAGGGAAACTACGCTCGTGAAGGGAAAGGAGAAGTTGGGAAGGGAAGATTTTTGAGAGCTCATGAAGTGGCACGAGTTTTGAAAATAATGAAATCTAAAATTTGTTTATGCTTGATTATTAACATTTCTTGTGACTATGTTGGTGGGGCCTTAACAATCATGGTTTAAGTAAAAAATGGTCAATGCAAACAATAAATGATTAAACCAAAAACAATGGTTAATGCATACAACAAATAGTTAAATAAATAACAAATGGTTAAGTAAACAACAATGATTAAGCATGTCTTAACATAGATTTGGATGTGATCAACTGGGGGTCAACAGTCAATGTGGCAATCCATGTCAAACGTATCGATATGTTATGCTTAGCACTAAAAAATATAATTAACATATACATTCATCATGTAAAATTTATAATTAAATTCTATAAAAAATTGATGAGAACAAACTAAAACTAAGCTAAAAATATCTTTAAACATAATAACATAATCTTCTATATGTACAGGGGCATATCTAAGTGGACATAATATCCATGCATTAAGCGAAACATAAAAATATTTTGACAATTAGCAATTACTGGCTTTGGGAAGTGTAAGAATAATAAAAGTAAAAAATTAAAGCATTGAAGGAGTTTAGTCCAATATATTAACTATATAGAGTAAGCATAATTGATACTAAAAATGTTTTATTTATTTTGATCATGTTGTTGTAATGAAAGGCAATCCACCAGACCCATATAACCATATTCACATGAAATGTGGCAATCAGTGTTGGAACTGTGACAACCTCATTTGAGGGTTGAGATTGAGACACTAAACTTTATTCTATGGAGATGTTACATTATATATGAGGAATTTAGAATGATTTGTGCATTTTTATGTAGACGTTTATTAATATGAGATCAAAATTATTTTTTAATTTATTTTAACTCAGGTTTTTTTAACTGGAATAAAACTAATCAATTATTAGAGGGGTTCTTTGTTCTCACATTACATCTAACCTACATGCAATCCCAATAAATTTTCTAAACATAGATTAATTTAGGGGTCCTTTAAGCCCCCAAGGTTATACCTAAATGGTAATTTTTTGCAACAGTGACCACTAGGTCATGAGTTCGAGCCTTGATTGAACTACGAGCATCGGGTGGGGTAATGGCATAAACCTAAAGGATTATTCCATTAGACTCGTCCTGTGATAGCGTACCAAAGTCTGTGCCAGGTCATTAGGTCCAACACAATGATAATACCGTACTAGAAAAGTTGTAGTACACCCTCGGTCACCAAAAAAAATAAAAATGTAAGGGTTCTTTATTCCATAACTTCTTTAACCTATAAATCATAAACCATGAATCCTATCATTTGTGCGTACCTATTGAAAAGGTTTTTCTAAATAATTAGGCATTGGCTCAAAACCATAATACAATGGAAGTTTACTTTTGATATGTTAGAGTTTTAAAACCAACTCCATTTAAAGGTTAAGGCTAATACTTTTATTGATATTATTTGTATAATAGTTGGTTGGCTTAATTTGGGATATTGTTATTTTTTTTTTTTTGAAATAATTTCATATAAATTTGAAGTTAAAAAAATTACATAGATTGTTTTATAAGTTGAATTTAAAATAGATTCAAATTTTACAATTATTTAAACTATTTTTTTTAATTAAAAAAATGCATTAAAAAAAAAAAATCGGATAAGTTTAAAATAGGCTCAAAACCTTGCAATGTTTGTTAAAGATTTTATTTGGAAATTTGTGCCACTTAATAACATTCTATAATATTTTAATTCTCTCAAACATTCTCAATATTTTGTTTGATTCTTAAAATATTATAATAAAATTCGGATTTAATTCAATCATAGAACCGCTTTACACAGCCCACCATAGGACCACTAAGGGAGCGGTGGCATTCTTCTTTTTTAGAAGTCTACCTATTATATTTTGGACTTTATAAATTAGAGATTGACATCATCAACCGGCAGCCTTCTATTGCAGCCATCTTTATTTTTTATTATTTTTCTGAATAATAAATATAGTGATATATTTCAATAAAATAATTGGCATTATCATTTAGTTGTTTGTTATTTTGAAATAGTTTTTAGTTTTTTTTTTTTGGAAAATGTTTTAGGAGAGAGATCATATTTGGACAAGATTTAAGGAAGTACGGATATTTCTTCTACCAAAATTGTTTGGGGTTCGTATCGGGTTTACCTTTTTCGATATATTTAAAGAGTACAAAACTAACAAAACTGAAACCTTATACCTCATACAAAAACTGAGGTCAAAAAGAAGATCCAACATAATTTAACCAAGGTAAAAAAGAAGATGCAACATAATTCCAATCAAGCCCAAATTTAGAATGACAATCCACAACCGTAAAAAGCAATGAAGAATCCAATGACCAACCAAAGAAAACTATCAACAACAACAACTACTAATTGAAAAGGAAAGGACATCCTTACAAAGATTCTAGCAACCAGTTATATTATGGCCCAAGGCTAACATGTGTAAGAACTTGTTCCTTTGCTTTGTTCCTTTGCTTTACCAGTTACCAAAAACCCAATTAATAAACACATCTACAATTTTATTGAAACATGAAGAGTATGCGAATAAATAAATAACTATGTCAAATTTTTTTTGAAATAATTAAATTTTGTAAAAAATTCTATAAATTTATTTTGAAGTAATGGTTTTTAGTTTATTAATATATAATAAATACAATTAATTGAAAGAATATACATATATTGCAACTTCACTTCTGGTGTACACTACCAACTTCCACTCCTGAATGGAGGGATTATAAAACGGATGTGCAACCGTAAATATGGCATTATATACCTCCTTTCAGGCTTGAACATGCCATTCATTACTGGTAATAAATCAAGCAGAAGAAAATTGGAGTGGATGCTATATTCCAAAACTAAGGCAGCCATAAAAAAAAAATCTTAAAACAGAACAATTACATATTTTTTAAAATAAAATGGAACTACAAGTTAGGGGCACTGAAATTTACAGTTGCACCTTCTTTGAATGGACAGAAATATTACAGCCAATTCAGAAAGAACTGGGAGCTTATATCGCAAACTTAGATAACTATGCTTTGTAATTATTAGCCACAGATGCATGTGCTGTAATGAAATCAAGTTGAACTCCTCAGCACCTCAAATAAGCCATAAAATATCTCATGGACAATAGGGCAGTCTTGGATTCACGATAGGCTGCATGCATGGATTTTTTCATTAAAATTTGGTTTTGTAAAACAAGGCATCATCAAATGATAAAAATTATGAAGATGTAAATAACATTAGATTCAGGCTACTTTGATGAGGATTAAGTTGACCTGCAACATCTCTTTCCAATTCACCATTCACTCCTTCGATGATCTCAATATTGTTGTTGGGCGCTTTGTGGCTTCTCCCTAGCTGCGTTATTTCATTATGAAGGTGGGCAGAGGCAGAATACACAGAAAATAGAAAACAAATTATTTTATTGCCTTTATTGCAGATAACGATTTACATGAGCCTCTTATATAGAGGTCTTTCGAACTATCTGGGATATGTCACATGTGTTGGAACGATGGTCTGGAGGTTGGTGAATGGCAGCGAAGAAATGGTTGGTGGAGGATGGTAGAAGCTTCAGTTTTTAATGCAGAGGGTGGTCTTTCACTGAAGTTGTTTCTAGATGGTCGGTGGTGGAGTGGAGAATTAAATGCGGACAGTTGTAAAAATTATTGGATATTTCTAATACTCTCTGCTAATTTCTACTATCATTAACTAATTACATCAATATTTACAATGCCCAAAATTTCTCTCAAATATTCAGATTGTTCTTGTGCTAATGCCTTTGTGAATATGTTTGCAAGTTGCTCCTTTGATCTGCAATGTTATAGGATGAGTTCTCTATTGTTGACCAATTCTCGAACGAATTAATATCTAGTGTCAATGTGCTTTGTTCTCTTGTGAAAAACATGATTCTTTGATAGTGTAATGGTGGACTTGTAGTCGCAATAGATTGTTGTAGGCTCCTCTTGCTCATGTATTAGATCCTTCAAGATTCTTCGCATCCAAACTACTTGACATGCTACTGATGTACCTGCTACATACTCTACTTCTACTAATGAGATTGTCACTATTGGTTGTTTCTTTGATGCCCATACCACAATACCTATTCCAAGATGAAATGCATATCTAGATGTGCTCTTTCTATCATCAATACTCCCTACAAAATCACTATTTGTATATCCAACCAGTTGAAAATTATTTGAAGTAGAATACGATAAACCATGATTCATAGTTCCTACAATGTACCTCAATAACCTTTTTCCTACTTGCCAATGTGAACTCTTTGGTGCATCCATGAATCTGGAAATCAAACTAACTCCATACATTATATCTGGTCTAGTTGCTATGAGATATATCAAACTACCAACCAATTTTCTGAATATAGTTGAATCAAAATCCATCTCATTATCTTCTCTACTTAGTTTTGTGCCTATTGCCATAGGTGTAGAAGTTGGACTGCAATTTATCATTCTAAACCTTCTCAAAAAATCTTTTGCATATTTACTTTGAAAATTGAAAAGACCCTTGTCATTCTGTGTGACTTCAATGCCAAGAAAATATTTCATTAAACCCAAATCTGTCATCTCAAATTCCTTCTTCATTGCTGATTTAAACATGTCAATAGAAAGATTACCTGTAGAGATCAAATAATCAACATATAAGCAAACAATCAAAATCTGACTTTGTTCATTGACATTGGTGTAAAGTGTAGGCTCACTAGTGCTTCTGCTAAATCCATTCTTAATCATGTATGAATTTGTCATGTTGTACCAAGCTCTTGGTGCTTGCTTCAATCCATAGAGTGCCTTCTTCAACCTGTAAACCTTGTCTTCATATCCTTTTATTTCATAATCTGATGGTTGTGCACATAAACTTCTTCTTCCAAATATTCATTCAAGAAAGCTGATTTGACATCTTTTTGATAAATTTCCCAATTGTTTTGAACTACAATAGCTAGTAGCATCCTAATTGTGTCAAGTCTTGCTACAGGTGCAAATGTTTCATTGTAATTGACTCCATATTCTTGTGCAAATCCCTTAGCTACTAATCTTTCCTTATATTTGTCAACTTCTCCATTTTCCTTATATTTAGTTTTATAAACCCATTTCACACCTATGCATTCTTTATCCTTAGGTAAATCAACTAGATCCCATGTATCATTTTTATCAATAAATTCTATTTCATCATTCATTGCATTAATCCAATGTTCTTCCTTAATTGCATCTTCAAAATATATAGGATCTTGGGCGATTAAAGTAAAATTAGATTGCAAATCTATCCTTTCTCCTTGATCATATATTTATTGCAAGATTCTAGTCTTTCTGCCTCTTAGTCTTGGACTCAATGATGCAAGTGTAGGATTTGAGTCATTACTTGTGGACTTGATGATTCTCCTTATGGAATTCTTGATGGTGTTCCACCTTTCTTGTTTGATTGTTCTCCTTGTTCTCCTTAACCTTTTTCTTCTTGTTCTTCATATGGTATTATTGTTGTACCTAAAATTGTCTTGTATATATTGCCATCCCATGATTTTTCCTCTTTGAATACAACATCTCTAATTACAATGACTTTCTTGGTTATAGGATTAAAAAACTTATATGGCTTAGATTGTTCATCATAACCAATAAAAATGCATTTTTCACTTTTATCATCCAATTTACTCCTTGTTTCTTTAGGCACATGTGCATTTACAATACAACCAAATACTCTAAAATGAGAGACACTATGATGCTTACCACTCCATGCTTATTGTGGAATCATGTCCCTCACAATCTTTGTTGGACTCTTGTTCAATATATATACAGCACAAGCAACTGCTTCAGCCCAATACTCATTAGGTAGATTCTTACCTTTCAACATGCTCCTTGCCATCTCCATTATTGTTCGATTTGTCCTTTCTGCAACACCATTCTACTAAGGTATGTAACTTGTGGTGAACTGCTTCTTTATTCTATGATGCCTACAAGAATCCAAAAACTCATTTGACTTGTATTCTCCTCCTCTATTTGATATCAATACCTTGATGGATAGGCCACTCTGTTTCTCAACCAATGCCTTGAGTTCCTTGAACTTGTGAAATGTTTAAGATTTGTATTTAACAAAATAAACCCATGTTTTCCTACTAAAATCATCAATGAATGTTAGAAAATAAATACTCCCTCTAATGATGGTGTTTTCATTGGACCACATATATCTGTATGCACAGTTTCTAAAGGTGCCCAAGCTCTATATGACATTTCCTTTGGAAAACTCTCTCTATGTTGCTTAGCCAAAATACAACTTTCACATGAACTCAGTGGTGCTTCAATGGGGGGGTAAACCTCTTACCATTTCCTTTCTTTGCAACAAACACAATCCTTTGAAGTTTAGATGACCATACCTCAAATGCCATAACCATGCTTGATCTTGACTTGATGCCTTGAAACTTGCTCCAATCATTTCATTCTTCATGCAAAGTGGCAACATTCTCTTATTTGTCATTACAACTTTTGCAATCAACATGTTACTTGGAGAAATATCAAATATAGTGCAAACATTATTCTCAAAAGAAACTCTATAACCCTTTTGAATAAGTTGTCCCACACTTATAAGATTATGCTTTAAACCAGGTACAAAATAAACATCGGGAATGAACTTCTACCCAAGTTTTGTTATCACATTAATTGCACCTTTTCCCATGGCTTCAACTATGTTATCATTACCCAATTTGATTTCTGATTTAACTGAAGTATCCAAATTCTCAAACAACTCTTTGTTTTCAGTCATGTGATTACTACAACCACTATCTAGAAACCAAATGTTACTCAAACTTTATTGAGCTACATGACATGTAATAAACAATGTTTCAAAGCTATTCTCAAAGAAATTTGCATTTTGCTTTCCCATATTTGCTTGTTTCTTTTGACATTCATTTGCCAAGTGACCATACTTCTTGCAATAATAACATTGAACATTAGACTTATCATACCTTTGTGATCCTTGATTCTTATTACGTTGTCTTGAGTTGAAACTTTGATTTCTCCTTCCTCCTAGATCTGGACTCCTTCTTTCTTCTCTTTAAAAATTATTTCTTCCTCTTCTTCTGCCTCTGCCAAATGCCATTTGTGTTTTGAATGCATTCTCCAATGAGGTATTGTCATTCTTGTTTATCGTGTCTTCATAATTCTTCAAAGAACCAACCAACTCATCTCTAGAATATTGAGTCAAATCTTTGGATTCCTCAATTACCACAACAATTGCATCAAATTTTTTAGGCAAACATCTTAAAATATTTTCTACAACCTTTTGATCTGTTAGCTCATTACCAGTCTGCCTTATTTGATTAACCAAATCCATAACATGATATGTGAATTGATCTACTGATTTAAAATCTTTCATTTGCAAATTTTTAAATTCTTTTCTAAATGATTGTAATCTAGTATTTTTTACCTTACTGGTACCTTAGCATGCCATCTCTAGGATGTCCCATGCTTGCTTCGCTGTAGTAGCTGGCTTAATCCTTCCAACAACTGAATCATCCAATGCTTGTCCAAGTATCTACAAAGCCCTTCTATTCTTTTGCCTATTTTCACCAAGTTTTTTCTTATCATCTAGACTCAAGGCAGACTCATCTAGTTGTTCAGTACAACCATTTATAAGTATATGTGATAACTCATATGAGTCAAATGTCAACTTCATTCTAAAATCCAAATTATCAAAAATTTTGCCAGAAAATATTGGAATAAGAGGTTGAAAATTACCAGATGCCATACTTTTCCAAAACAATCATCTTCAAAAGAAAAAAAATACTTCATTCCTTAACTAGGGCAATTAGATGCTCACTTTCTCAAACAATTCTGACTCGTGTTTTCAGATATGCAGCCTTATCTCATTCTCTACACAAACATTAAACAATCGGCTCTAGCAAACATAATTAAACTTACAGATTTTTTTCTGACAGTTTCAATATTATTTGACACCCTATAATAACAGTGATCTGCTTGCCTTATATCAAACAATAAAATTGTTGAAAAGATTAATCTCTTTACTTATGGTTTATCAAAAATGACTTTAGCAATTGCAGTGATCTCTGATTTCTCAAGGCTGCGGCCTCAATAAACAACTGCACTCTCTTTGAAGGCTTCTCTTATGCAATTTCAACGGCCTTTTCCTTTTGGCTATTCACGGCTTCACGTAACTTTCATTGACATTAAAACAGCGATCTGATTTCTTCTGGGCAGTGCTCCCTTGTTAGCTTCTACTCTAAAAAACCTTTGATCTCCTTTGGCAACAGCAGAACAAAGCTTCAATGTCTCCTAGCTCTGATTTTCAATGCTGGTTCTCATACCACAATGAAGGTGGGCAGGGGCAGAATACACAGAAAATAGAAAATAAATTATTTTATTGCCTTTATTGCAGATAACGATTTAGATAAGCCTCTTATATAGAGGTCTTTCGAACTATTTGGAATACATCACGTGTTTGAACAATGGTCTGAAGGTCGGTGAATGGCAGCGAAGAAATGGTCAGTGGAGGATGGTAGAAGCTTCGGTTTTTAATGCAGACAGTGGTCTTTGACTGAAGTTGTTTCTAGATGGTACGTGGTGGAGTGGAGAATTAAATGCGGACAGTTGTAGAAATTATTAGATATTTCTAACACATTATACTCAAATACACAAAACACAATTTAGTGACAATAAAGATATAGATACGAACGTCTCTTACCTTCTTACGAATATCGATGTTTTCCTCTCTCAGTGATCAGTTCTGGGTGACAATGAAATTATCAGCCATGGCAAAACGGCGTCAGTATAAGTGTGTTCATGCAACCAAATTCAACTCTGCTTATGCACCAGTTTAAACATAAAACACAAAACTTTCTAAAAGAATTCATATTATGAGATTATTCAGTGTATCTATAATCAAAAATTGAGCATGAATAAGCAAAGTGTATAGTACTAACTACAGAAATTTTAATCTGAAGGAGAGCAGAGAAAAGAAAATAAAAATAACAAAAATAAATGCGCAGACTCAGATTGCTACAGCAATAATAAAAAGGATTTTTTGAATCTTATTAATTCTCTATTACAAAAGTATGCGATCAGGTTCACATAAATAGAGTTAAAGAACAAACAAAAACTGGAAATAGACTAATGTTTAACTGACAGTTGTCCATGCAAACTGAGCTGTGACTGAAACAATTGATCATGCAAACTGCATGCATGATGGAGGCTAAACAGGGAGTGAAGAAATTAACAGCAGTTCTAACACTCCCCCTTAATTTCTACCACTAACTACTTCAACATTTCCAATGCCTAAATTTTGTCTTAGATAATCAAAACTCTCTTTTGCTAATGCCTTTGTGAATATATCTGCCAATTGGTCTTCAGATATGCAAAACTCCAAATGAATTTCTCCATTGTTCGCTAACTCTCTGATAAAATGAAATCTTGTATCAATGTGCTTGCTCCTCTTGTGAAAAACATGATTTTTTGACAATGCAATCGCTGATTTGTTGTCACAAAAGATTGGTGTTGACTCCATCTATGCTTTTAATAAATCTGTCAATACTCTCTTCATCCAAGTTGCTTGACATGCTACTGATGTAGCTACTACATACTCTGCTTCAGCTGATGAAAGTGTCACTATAGGTTGCTTTTTGGATGCCCATGTGACCACACATGTTCCAAAAAGAAAGGCATGTCCACAAGTACTCTTCATGTCATCAATGCTACTTACAAAATCACTATCAGTATAACCAATCAAACCAAAATCATTATTTGTGAAATATAAAATTCCATATTTTGTTGTTCCTGCCACATATCTCAATATCCTCTTTCTAACTTACCAATATGAGTCTTTTGGTGACTCCATAAATCTAGAGATTAAGTTGAACACATATATGATATCTGGTCTTGTAGCTATAAGATACATCAAACTACCAATTAGTCTTTTGAATGTTGTAGAATCAACATTAGACCCTTTGTCTTCTTTGCTAATTTTGGTTCTTGTAGCAACTGGTGTAGGTGCTGATTTACAATTCAACATCTTAAACCTCCTTAACACATCATTTGCATATTTAGTTTGAAAAATAAAAAAAAAATTCTCAGATTTTACAACTTCAATGACCAAAAAATACTTCATTAATCCCAAATCTGTCATCTCAAATTATTTATTCATTGCTGATTTAAATGTGTCTACAGACAGATTTTTAGTGAAAATCAAATCAACATACAAACACACAATCAAAATCTGACCTTCTTTGTTGATTTTTGTGTACAATGTAGACTCACTATTGCTTCTGCTGAATCAATTATTTGTCATGTATGAATCAATCTTGCTATACCATGCTCTTGGTGCTTGCTTGAGACCATAGAGGGTCTTCTTCAATCTGTAGACTTTTTCTTCATGTCCATGCACTTTATAACCTAGTGGTTGTTTCACATACACTTCTTCATCTAGGAAACTATTCAAGAAAGCTGATTTGACATCCATTTGATATACTTTTCAATTATTTTATGCAGCTATTGCTAAAACCATTCTAATAGTATCAAGTCTAGCAACTGGAGCAAATGTTTCATTATAATCAATTCCATGTTCTTGTGCAAAACTTTTTGCTACTAACCTTGCCTTGTGCTTTTCAACATTTCTTTCTGCATCAAATTTGGTCTTATAAACCCATTTGAATCCTATGCAATCCTTACCTTTAGGTAGACTAATTAGATCCCTAGTTTGATTTCTCTCAATGGCATTTATCTCTTCATCCATTGCTTTTATCTGATGTTCCTCATTAATTGCTTCTTCATAATACACAGGATCATGAGAGAAAAAGGCAAATTTGAACACAAATCTAACTTCTCTTCTTCTTGATCATAAATCTCATTCAAGTTTTTTATTTTCTTACCTTCAAATTTTGATCTTAAAGTTGCAAGAGTTGGATCTAATTCATCACTTACTTGTGAATTGGGAGTAGGATGACATGCATGACCAGATGATTCACCTTGTGCTAAGCTCTTAGGTGTTTTTATTGGAGTGCTTGTTCTTGCTTGTGGAGAGAATTGATCACCTTGCAAATTTTGTACTTCAAATTTTTCTTCATTTTGGAGAATTGGTGCTCTAATTGTGATGGTTTTATCAATGCTTCCATCCCATCTTCTTTCTTAAATTCCACATCTTTGTTAATAATTGCTTTCTTTGAAATGGGGTTATACAACTTATAAACCTTTGATTCTTCACTATAGCCAATAAAAATGCATTTCTCACCTCTATCATCAAATTTTTTTCTCAATTTAGATGGTATAAGAGAATATGCAATACAACCAAAAATTCTGAAATGTACACTATGCTTCTTACCACTCCAAGCTTCTTGTGGAATTCGATCCTTGACACTCTTTATTGGACTTCTATTCAAAATATATATTGCACATGCTACTACTTCTACCCAATATTCATTTGACAAATATTTGGCTTTCAACATGCTTCTAGCCATCTCCATGATTATTTTATTCTTCTTTTCTACTACACCATTCTGCTGTGGAGTGTACCTTGTAGTCAGTTGTCTTTTAATGCCATGATATCTGCAAAAATCTTGAAATTCATTAGACATATATTCACCTCCTCTATCTGATTTAAGTACCTTGATGTAAAGGCCACTCTGTTTTTCAACTATAGCCTTGAATTTTTTAAATTTTTTAAAGGCTTCATACTTTTCTTTGAGAAAATATATCCAAGTCTTTCTACTAAAATCATCAATGAAGGTTAGAAAATAAGAAATACCTCCAAATGATGGAGTTTGCATTGGTCCACATAAATCACTATGGACTAGCTCCAATATTACCCTTGCTCTATATGAAGCTCCTACTAAAAAGCTCTTTCTATGCTATTTTGCTAGGATGCAACTCTCACATGAACTTTCTAGCTGCTCTATTAGTGGTAATCCCTTCACCATATTTTTCTTTTGTAACAAATTCAAACCTCCAAAATGTAAATGTCCATACCTTAAATGCCATAGCCATGATTAGTCTAGATGCATGGTTTTGAAATGGGCTTCCTCCTCTCCTTGGATGCACTGAATTTGAAGAGGGGACATCTGATTCTTGGTCATCTCCATTTTTTCTATCAACCTGTCATTTGAAAATTTGTCTAGTATTGTGCAAACATTATCCATAAAAGATACTATGTAACCTTTCTGTACTAACTATCCAACACTCATAAGATTATGCTTTAGTCCAGGCATAAAATAAACATCAAGAATAAATTTTCTTTCACCATTTTTTGCCAAAACATTTATTACTCTTTTACCCATTACATCCACTTTATTATCATTTCCTAATTTCACATCAGATTTTACAGAATCATCAAGACTAGCAAACAATTCTTTATTCCCTATCATATGGTTACTGCATCCACTATCTAAAAACCAAATATCTCTAGCATTTTCTTGAGCAACATGACAAGTGAGGAATAAGCTTCCAAAATTAGAATTAGATTCATTTATGTAATTAGCATTTTGCTTGTCCATATCTCCTTGTTTCTTTCTGCATTCACTTGCATAATGTCCATATTTTTGTAGTAATAACATTGAATGTTAGATTTATCAAACCTTTGTGAATTTTGCTAGAAGTGATTGTTGCCACATCCTCTATTGTTGAAGTTTTGATTATTGTTTTCACCTTGATCTGGTTTGTTCCTTCCATTTATGCTTTTACCTCTTTCTCTGAAGTTTGACCTTCCTCTTCCTCTTCCTTTGCCAAATGATACCTGAGACTCAAAATTATTTTCAAAAGAAGTATTGTTATTCCTATTCATTCTGGATTCATGTGTTAACAAAGATCCCATTAATTTATCTACTGATAACTATTCTAAATCCTTGGTTTCCTCAATAGCTACAACTATTGCATCAAATTTGTTGGGTAAACTCCTAAGGATTTTTTCTATGATCTTCTAATCTGTTATTGCTTTTCTATTAGATCTAATTTGATTCACAATATTCAATACTTGACCGATAAACTGGTCTATAGACTTTAAATCATTCGTTTACAAAATTTCAAAATTTCTCCTAAGAGATTGCAATTTAGCTACTTTCACCTTTGTATTACCTTTATAGGTAGTCTCTAATATTTTCCATGCCGATTTGGATCTCGTTGCTGTTGCAACTCTAGAAAAAATGGATTCATCCATTGCTCATTGGATTAGAAATAGAGCTTTTGCGTCCTTTTTCTTGTTTTCTTTAAGCTCTTCCTTTTGTGCTTGAGTTAATGCCTGATGGACAACCTCATCATGTGGTTCGACAAAGCCATTTTCTACCAAATCTCAAACATCTTGTGAGCAAAACAATGTTCTTATTTTAATTGCCCAAAAATCATAATTCTTACCGTTTAAAATGGGAATCTAGGGTTGAGAAATGATGTTGTTTGTTGCCATGTCTCACGCTGAAAGACCACACCAGAAAATAATAGAAAATGCTATAGCATTCAATCTCTCCTCAGAGATCTACACTTTCAGGATTTTGTTGCTGTTGTAGTCTTTCTCCTCCCTGGATCTTGTCTTTAGTGCTCTGGGTTTGCTCTTTAGCTAGTTGCGCTATTCAACATATACAACCAGAATGAATAGCGGCTGCAATTTGTCTATATTCTCCATCCTCCAATGTGTTTCGACGGCTTACAAGAACCGGATGTGGCCGGGACCAAGGGTGACAGCGCTATGCAACGAGGGTTGAAGCACAAATACAGAAACACCTCAGATTTGAATCTATTCCCGAATAGCAAATCACTATTATAAATAAATAGGAATTGAAGGGACTACTCCCGAGGAGACAGCAAGGAAATGACTGTGAACCATTGAAGTGCACCAGCTGGCTGCCCTCACACAATGATCCATCCAAACAACTTCAACGCGGCCTATGCAAACCAGAAGCACTGTGATATACAAGATTTCATAACAAAACTAACAAAACCAATGCATTTTAATACCAAACCTGCTCTGATACCACTTTGAAGAAGAGTAGAGAAAAAAATTAAAAATAGCAAAAATAATATGCGCAAACTCAGATTGCTACAACAATAATAAAAAAGATTTTTTGAATCTTATTAATTCTCTATTACAAAAGTATGCGATCAGGTTCACATAAATAGAGTTAAAGAACAAACAAAAACTAGAAATAGACTAATGTTTAACTGACAGTTGTCCATGCAAACTGCGTTGTGACTGAAATAGTTGATCATGCAAACTATGTGCATGATGGAGGCTAAACAAGGAGTGAAGAAATTAACTGCAGTTCTAACATAATCTTGTCTTATAGCTTATTACATCCATCACTCAACAATCTTATACAAATTTTTTGATGGGCTTGAGCAATTGCATGCAAGAGAGAACAGCCCAAATAATGAACAATTACAACATGCAGCATTATAATCACAAATTTAACAGAATGAGTGTCAGAATTAACAATTGTAGCATTAAAACCAAATACGATACCCTACCTACCAAAGACTACTCTCATAGGATGTTTCATATGGCACCATATCCTCCATTGTCTTTTGTGTGGAACCTTATCTTTTTCAATGTATTTTATATTTAAAGGCATGATTTACAAATAGTTATCTCTCAATTTAATTTTGGAATGGTTAGAGAACCACACATTTTACAGCAACAAGAATATAACAGAATATAACAATAGAGATAATCAAATAAATAAAATACTCAACATGCATGAGACAAAACACAACATTTACATGGTAAAATCTTAAGAAGTTAAAAAAACATCCAACGATATAAGCTATCAAACTTTGTTAATTCTAAGATAAATAGATTCACATTTACTTAGTTTTCATTTTACTATACCTTGCTTTTTTGGTGATCTGGCTCTTTTTTGAAACTCACCTCTCCCAACATTCAATCTTTCCTGCCTTCAAGTTAAACTGAAAAACGTGCAGGATTTTGGGACGTTTTGAACTGCAAAGTCAATACAAACAATTGTGGCTTTAGGAAATAGGGGGAGCGCATATTCAATAAGGGGACGGACGGTAGGGGCTGCTCTTACAAATAGGAACGAATGTCAAGCCTTGGAAGGCAGTGTGTAATCGTTGAAAAAAAAAGGTCTCTTTTGTCCTTGTATGTAGCAATCAGAGATCGCATGGAGAAGAACAAAACAGAAGACTGCTCTAATGATAGCCCATTTGCAGACATAGGGCATGTTCTGTTGATTTCTCGGGGCTGTCACGAGTTTGAGAGTATCCCATTCTAAGGAGATAGCAGGAGAAAACATTGTTTGAGAAGGACAGCTGTAGCTATATAAAAGTAGCCCATAGTTAGGAGCCAGGGAAACCGTTTTAGAAGAAGAATTCCTGCAGGCTTGGAGCAAGGTTTTGTTGGTAGTAGCTAGCAGCTAATTGAGGAGAATTCCTGCTATCTACATAATATATTCTCTTAGTGATCTTTGAGAGCTCTCTCAATCTTTGATAACCATTATAGAGCTGAGAGCTCATTAATCCCCCGCTGAAACCAATCGAAAAAACTATTTTATAGATCTGAAAGTTCATTAATCCCCTGCTGGAACCAATAAAAAAAATATTTTATGTTTGTGTAGATAATCTGATGTAAAGTTACTATGTGTAATTATAACAAGACTTTCTTTTGTCTTGATTTGGCCTTTATATGAATGAAATGGCTTGCCCTTCATGGTAAACAGTCAAAGTGTGTTTGCAGGTGGTGAGTACTTTGTTTGGCCGCATAATAATCTTCTGCTTGTTGGCTAGTCTTGAGTGTGGATAAGGACCAGGGTACCTCGGAAAACCTCTGTTCACTTGGAACTCTGCCCAGGCCTGCAACAGTGTGGGTACATGTAAGACCATTCCGTTTTTACCAATTTTGATATATCTGATATGGTAGCTCAACCCATACCTATTATCTGTTCTGAGACTAATTTTATTTACGAACATGCAATCAATCTTGCGTGAGTATGAAGATGATGGGCACACTGATCCCCTCTGAGTTATCACAATATTAAATTGATATCACTGAAATCTTTATTACCAACATTTCCGTCATCTTGCTCATCGAGTCTTGGCCCTTGTTTAGTAGTGTATCTCATTGCAATCATTCAACATGCATATTACATGCTACCCGCTATTATTCTGTATTTATCCTTCAACAGCAAATTCCCAACAAACAAATTCCATTAGTGTATCTCGCTGCATTCCTTCAACATGCATATTGAATGCTTCATTGAATAATAATGCATGTCATACAATTACTCATGTCATATACTTACTCTCCACAGAATGTTCAATGCCAATCCTACAAAACTCTACATATCCAGACCAAAATATAATAATTATATTGTCCCCAAAGACATTACCCTCACATAGAGTACCCTCCCATGTTTCATATGGCACCATATCCTGTATTGTCTACTGTGTGGAACCCTGTCCTTTTCAATGGGGCAGGGCAGCAATGTCTTTTGTATTTAGTTCTCTGATTTATAACAGATTAAGAATTATGTAAATTTAATTAATTAAATAATTATATTTTGATTTGAATTTTAAAATCAATTTAATGAAATGATACTTCCAATTTTTAAGTTTTATTATTATTATTATTATTATTATTATTATTATTATTATTATTATTATTATTATTATTATTTTTAAAATTTGTAATTTTTATTAAAACTACTCTTAAATATAATATATTTAAAATATGTTTAACATTCTCTCCCTAACCAAATTTCAAATATAATGATGCACTAACATAATCTAAAGAATAACACCTACAATAATTTGTTATTTAATAAATTTCTTATAATATTAAAATAAATTCATCTCAAATCAAAATATGACCATATCGTATTAACTAAATTAATCCCAAATCGAAATATCAGCACATGAATACCACATTCCATGAACCAAGATATACTACACCACAAAATATCCCTACCATCCATCAACATTACAAAGACTAAAATATAAACCCATAAGAACTCCAAATTTATATGCCATTACTAATTCTAGGATAGACTATGGCTTAAAAGAATAAATTTTAATGTTGGTATCCTCCATGCACCCTGAGAATACCTAAAACAAGCCCCAACATGTTTAATTGTTAACCTCCAAAACAACAAAATCCATAAGTTCAATAGGATCTCATTTGAAAATCACAAACATCATAGGAATCCTAAAATAAGTTATCACTTTTACATAAAATAAATTAAGATGAGTATAATATAACATGTTCAACCAGAAATAAAATTATTCAAATATATAATTATTCTTTATTTTGAATGTGGTTAGTATTTTATTTTTTATTTATTTTAATTGAAATGATTTTCCATATGTTAATGGTATGATGTGTTATAATAATTAGTCACACAAAAAAATTAGTAGATGATATTACAAGTTAAGAAAATATGTCGGCCGAAGCTAAGAATAACTACATAATTAATTCATATATAGAATACTCTTCAACTAAAAAAGATTAAAACACAACCAACTAAAATCATATAAAAGCTTGAGCCTACAAACAACAACACAACACTAGGCAGTGGAAGCACTAATGAGCATGGGCGATGGAGGCAGTAGATCCTCTGGCTTGTCACCTAATCCACCTAGCCACTTCCAATAGAAGGATATACTAAATTAGGTATAGGATCCCAACCATGAGCCTTCTTTTCTTTATCTTTATCCTCTGCAGTATCCTACCTAATGGGAAAAATTGTAAATGCCAAGTGAAGGGATTTCTATTGCTAAGACACTACCCATCTAGAAGGGCCACTGCTACCACTACCACCAACTTGAGGGTTGTGAGCTGGTGATGGATGTCATTATCATGGAGAGCCATTATAGCACCTACTTTGAGAGGGATTCTTCTTGTGTTGTTGAAAACCACAGTCCCATGGGGGCAATTGGTTGTGATATGAATTTTGGGGGACTCAACTAATAGCACAAGGAGAACTACCATAGCTATCAAATAATGTTTGAAGGTGAGTCACCTCTAGCCAAACCTTTTTATCATGAATTTGAATTTGAAACATAACATTAGAGATAACATGAAACTTGTTAGTAATAGAAAAACATTTATCTAACATAGCATGATTTAATTCGGCATATTTTTTGTCTTTCCATAACTAAAATAGAATATCATAGCTGAAAATATGACAAACATGTGTGTATTTTATGGGAGTCATGGACGATCCACCTAAACGCACCATGTTATAGGTAAACACCGTTGGATGGAAGGATTGGAAGAGAGTGTGAATCCATTGCCAAGCTGATTGGGTATGCTTGTAGAACCAAAAAAATATGTTTTAAGCATTATGGGTGATGATGAAAAACTCAAAATAAGATGAGCTACACCTAAGTGCACCAAACAAGTGAAAATTAGAATCCCTTGGTTAAGAATACTCCAAAGGATGTGTGTCTACTTAAGCTCTGTGATAATAGTGCACACTTTTTCAGACCTTTTCCCCTCTTGCTCAATGAAATTAGCTTTCCATCTATCATTGAGAACATCAATTTGAAAATGTTGTAGATAAAGGAGTTGATAACCTAACTAGTGTTTAAATTAGTTCAAGGGGGTCTTAGATGGGTACTTCAAGTTTGTCCACCATCTGGAAGGTGACTAAACACCAATATCATGAAGATACACATTAGGTATTACATATTATATCTCTAAATATTGAATCCTAATCACTAGCCTATAATTGGAATTGATCCCTTAAAATGGGCCAAAATACTCATTCCTTGGTTTGTTTATAAAAAATATCATAAGCGACCTTAATTCATTTTCTAAACAACCATAAGATTTTAATCTATGGTACCAAAGTAAAGGGACCTCATAAAAAATAAGTGCATGAAACCACTAAAGAGATTAAGATCTTAGATAAATCCCAAATATATAGCCATCCCCATCCTAGATTAAGTGTCTTTTGAGCATTTCCTAAGTCTTTTAGATGTTTTTAGCAACAAAAGTGCCAACAATGGTGACATAGGCCTATGTGAGTAGCAAGGATTGGAAATTCAATCCTTTCCAAGCTCCCTTACCCATAGGACTACATTGTGTGATAGTCTTACCTTATTCTTAAGAAAACTTTTATAGGATTCTTCACCTTCCAAGGCACGAATGATCCATTTAGCACACAGGGCATCACCTTGGATTTTGATGTCTAGAATATCTCAAAATCCTAGTGATTTTCACTTACATCAAATATTTAAGGCAACTATGTGGAATCCTATATTGAATTTGTAATTGACCCAATGAGAATCCCTTATATTCTTTTCAAGTTTGGCATAGGTAGCCTTAGAAAGTTCCCAAAAAGAAGAACAATAAACACAAGTAGTAGCCAACACTTTAGAACAAACTTGAATCTTTCTTACTAAATATAATAACCAATCTTTTTCTCAACCCTATGAACTACACTGTTCCACAAATATGAGTGACTGGCTTGAAATTTAAAAGGGATGACAAGGAATTTTAATTGTTAATTATGATGGTCCAATGCCACTTGTATTTATGCATTCAAATTGGCAAGGGAGAAAAGGATTTCTTATTATAATACTATGTTTTCTTTCATTGAATGGAATATCCATAACTTAAACTAAAAAAAATTAGACATTCCATGGCATTGGAATCTGAATACTCCTCTTTAACTAGAGCAAGGAAGGAATCATTAGAAAAAATCCCATTGACCATATATTTTTGAGAGTGTGGGAGTGAGATACCTTTAAGTAGCCCTTTAGAGGTGCAATCTGCCCATAGACAGCTGAACCCCTTAGTAACCAACATATACAAAGAAATATTAAGTGGACACCATTGGTGAATATCCCAAAATAACCCAAATTTATTAGATTGTTCACCATTAATGGTGATACACATAGCTGCATCTTGGAAAATCATTTTAACAGTACTCATAAAATCTACATTTGAACCCTAAACCCTAAAGCATTGCCAAGATAAAAGGCCATTCAATACTATTATATGATTTTTCAAAGTTAATTTTGATGAACATTTACTTCTACAGAGATGTTCTATCCTTCTCTATTCCCTCAAAAAAAATGTTGCCAAGGATATATCTATTATCAATAAAACCAATTTGCTCAGGGTGAACAATAAGAGGTAATAGGTAGTTAATCCTAAGATCGAAAGCTTTAAAAATGATTTTATAGGAGATAATAAGAAGGGCAATAAGCTTCCATATTGTAAATATATTTAGGCCCCTTAGTTTGGGAAAAAATTTAATATTGCTTTGATAATAAGTTTACAAAGGGTGTTAGTTTGAAAAACTTCACCCTATACTCTTTGTAAATTTTCCCACATAATATCACATAAATTTTGGTCAAATTCACATGGAAAATTTTCAATGCCAAGGCTAAATCAACAACCATTTGCATGATGTCATCTTGGATCTCGTTAATGGGAAGTAAAAGATCAAATGCCACCCCCTGTCCTTCTGTGAGCTTTCAAGGAACAACTTGAATGCATTGGGACATAACATTTTATCGCTCAAGTGTTGAATGTTGAGCAACAAACACACCATGGTAATAGGAGACAATGGATTTTAATATATCTTAAAGGAGTGTGAGAATAAACAAATTGTCCATGATAGATTTAGCACGATTGATCTATTACCTAGAATGTAGGAGATCAAAGAACTCCTTGTAGTCCATGTCTTTAATTTTTAACTAGTGCATACATGCTTGAATATGGGCTCCCCAATCTTAATAATGTTCCTCCACTTTGAGCTTGTGCCTCTTTACAGTAGCTTGTTTTTGTAAATCCTCCTTAAAAGGAGTTTGATGTACTTCCTTGAAGCCCAAATAAAATCATGGTGTAAAGCATCATGATTATTGTAGTGGAAGATAGTTTTTTTCCTACCATATATGTGTAAAAGGGATGGTACCCAACTGATGGAATTATCCCACCATTCTATCCATCCAAAATATCTAGAATGCCTAAGGGAAAAGCTCCAAATTTTAGTGATATGGTTCTTGGTCCAAGAGTGACGTAGGTGAGTGGTATTAAGGTAAAAGTGTGACTTGACATTTCTGACTTTGGGTATAATGATTTCAATTTCAATATTGATAGGAAGATAGTCTGAAAGTAGAACATCTGGTATAACTAACACATGCTAGTTAATTTTTTTTGGAAAACATAAACATGTTCTACTCTATAAATAAAGATCTATATAACCTTTTCATTAACCTTTCACCACGTTGGCATAAGTTAGACCATGTAAACAATGAAGAGGTGGTAGGGAGGTGGTGATGTTGGTTGGGACCTAACATACTAAGCTTAATTATGCATGCAAAACCATTGCCACTTTTTTTAGTGCACCACTTCATTGGGATTAGCCATTAATTATCTTCTCTAGAATTAATCATGTTGAAAACCCCATACATAATATAGTCAGCATCAAGGATTGAGTCAACAATCTAACTTCAAAACATTTTCCTCTCAATAATGCCATTGGAAGTATAAATTTTGTAAATACAAAGGGAATGACCATTAAAATTAAAGAAGGTTCACAGATCCTAATATGTGGGTTCTCCATGCTATGTAACAATATTTAGTGATAGAAAAGAGTTAATTAACATAATCACACATCCAAAACCACTCTCATGTTCTGACATCTAAAAAATAACACCTAAATAAATTGATCTAATCTAGATGTTTAGTGTAAATGCAAAAATCTTAACTTCTTGTATATGGAGAATTTTCATATTGATAAACTAATGACTTGTATCCCTTAAAATTTAATTTTAAGTCATATTAGTGAAGCATCATATAATCCAGGAGTACACTATCATTGATTAACATCAATTTTTATATTAGTCTCCTTACCATCTTCTACTAAAATTGAAAAAAATATTAGCTAGATAGAATTGATGGTGACCTCTCATAAGTCACTTAAATGAAATGCTTGCCATTTATCTTGAGCAAAATCACCATATTTATTAAGTGGGTAGGTCTTTCTCTCTTTTTAGTACAATTATTTATAATCAAACAAAATAATACTATCAATAACACAAGACTCTTTTACCTTAGAAGGAGACTATGTCAGTTGAGAAATCATTATTTGGTTTTAAGGAACTAAAAAAATAGGTAGCATGAGGAGTGTGGATAATAGATAGTATCGCCTACTATGTGGCATGAACCAAATTTTTATCAGATGTCATTGAATCACATGTGGGTTTATATATAGTTCTAGAGCCTTTCCTACAATGCGATATTATTCGGTATTCTTTTTATTAGTCATAGTGTTCCATTGATCTAAGGATGTTGATACACCTTTTCTCACCTCATGAGAGCTTCTATGTAGTGTATTAGGCCATGAGTTGGCCATCAAAGGGAATTCATAAATTTTATGTCATGTAGTTTAGCAACCAAAATAAGTGTTAAGAATATTGATATACAACATGCCAATTAAAATTAATCCCTCTAGATATGCTAAGTGGTTTATTAATAGCTAAGCTACTACATGATTTTTTTGTCACTTATTTTATATAAATAGTCTCTTTGTGGTATTTAGATAAATTAACCTCAACGTAGATGCATTTTTATGATCTAGTTTCATAAAACTTGGCATTCTCAAACCCTTTAAACTTCCATAAAGATTTGATTAACTCATCTACAATATTATAAAGGGGCAAGGGGATGCCAAGGAAATATATTTAAATAAGGAGTTTCAAATTTGTATGCTCACGGAGAAAAAAAAATCACAGGTCCACTAGGAAAATAACATAAGCATGCTATAAATAAAGCAAAGGCCATGAGCTACAAAGGCTATATAATGATCAATATTGTTAAACTTGAACAAAAACAAAAATTTAGTCATATTTTTCACACCCACAAGCTTAACACCATAGGTGACATTCCATGCATTGCATACCCATGATTTTGAGGTGATTTCACTGGGAACCCAACCAAAAAATTAAGAAACCAATGTAATTTTATTAAAATTAGCTACATGCCTTATTAAAATAAAGGCAATCTAATACACCAAGAAGCAGACATTTAGGGGTATGTTCATTACGTTGTTAAAGACTTTTGTCATAAAATTATGCACTCCCTTTAACACCATTGGACATCATAACTCCATTGGTAACTCCCACAACAAGTATCATAGGAGATAAGGAGGACATTAAATAGATGGGATGGTTACTAATAAAGTAGTGATAGGTTAGGCACAAATAAATAAATGCAAAACTATCTCAAAAAAAAACTTTCCTTTCAAGTATAGTAATGGCATTGTGATGGTAGCATGAAACCCTATAAGAGTAAATTTTTCATCACGTAAAAGAAAAACTCTCCCATTTTATTTTTAAGTTTTTAACTAACATTACTTGATTTTTTGTAGGATTTTTCTAGTAAATAATTGTCATTAATTGACAGCGAAAAACTATAATTTTTCTATAAACTTCTATATATTTATTTATTATGGTGACTAGGTATGTTATTATGAGGAATACTTTTTGATTAATTTTATTTAAAAATCATGTAGGTGAGTTATTTTTTGGTATATTTATTTGTTTTGTTTGGGTACATGCTTATTTACTGGTGTTTTTCAGTTCTTTTTTAAAGTTATCAGACATGTTTTTTTTTAATTCCTTGAAAAATAAGAAATAGTTTGATCTCATTTCATTAAGTGTGTTAGTACAATTATTTTTTAACTAACTTCCTCAATACTTTTCCATAGTCTTATCTTAATCCACTTCAACTTTCTATATGTTCTACATGGAAACATCACCTTATGTCAATGCAATAGCAATAAATTGCCAATATCAAATTACTTACTTATACATGCTTCATATCTATGTGTTACTTATATGACTCACTATTTTGCTCTAATTTATCCTTTACCTATTCATTAATCTCACACATATAATCTACATAATCTTATTGTTCTACACTTCTTCCATTCATTTTTATGATTTCTCTTATCATTGAAAATTCTTGTGTTGTTTTCATAAACAATTTTGAAAGATGTCATTCTCATGCTTCTATTCATTGAATTTTTGTAGGCAAACTCTACTTATGCTAAGATCAAATCCCATTGCTTTAGTTTATTTAAATCCAAACATCTCAAAAACATTCCAAAGATTTTATTCAAAACCGTGGTTAATCCATATGTTTTTGGATGGTTGGTGTAACTAAGAATTAAACATGTATCCAATTTCTTCCATGATATCCTCTAAAAATGACCAAAAAACTTTATATCTCGATCTGAAACTATGTTGTGTGGTAACCTATGCAACCTCACCACTCTCTAAACAAGTAGCAATGTTTGTGGCATCACTTGTCTTCTTAGATGAAATGAAGTGTTTGATATTTGAAAATCTATCCACAATATAAAAGATGGAGTTGTTCATCTTCTATGTTATAGGTAATCCAAGCATAAATTGCATGATGATATCACCCCATAGTTTTTTAGGAACAGGTAGTGGTTGATACAACTCTAAGTCTTGACTCCTTCCATTTTTCAATCAATAACATCTACACTCTTACACATATTCTCACACATCCATACTCCTTTTAGTAGAAAATTAAATCTCTGCCAACTACAAATATTTTATGTCATTCCAAAACTAACCAGTTAATTATGTGTTGTACTTTTATTTGATCAAGTTCTCACATATAAACCCTAATATATGCATAACTACCTTGTCTTTAATATCAATCCTTATTGCATAAAAAATCCAACCACAATGGTATTTCTATACTCAATGTTTTTACACATGATCTCCAATCATTTCTGAAATCTTCATGTTTTGCATACAATTTATTAATAGAATAAAATCCTGTGACTTGCAATCACATCTCATTTAATAAGAGACAAATTCTATTGAGCACATTAGCAACTTGTTTGAATTTCCACTTCTGTAATTCAAAATAAATGAGTAAAGTTGTAGAAACTCAACCCACATCATATGTATTTTCTTCAACTTCCATTGACTATTAATGAATTTCAATGCTTGGTGGTATGTATAAAACTCAAAATATTTAGTAATAGGTAATGTCTCCACTTCTTCAGCGCTTACACTATGACATAGAATTATTGGTCATACACTAAATAATCTCTCTTCACACTATTAATCTTATCATTGAAGTAAGCTACATGAATAACTTATTGACACAACACCATTCCTCTTGTTGTGTCACTCACATCACATTTAACTTGATAAATTAGGTAATGCCAATACGATCTACTTGGTTACTCTCTTATTCAATTCTTTCAAGCTTATCTCTACTTCTTCTATCTAGACTAAATATTTCCTCTCACTTTGGATATTTATACACATGTCCCACTGAAATTGAAAATGAATTTCCTATAAAAAATCACTAAGTAATGAAATATTCACACTTCAAATGTGTTCCTAGGTGATCGAAACTCAATGATAACATGCACCTTATCCAAATCCATCTTCAAACATTCGTAGAAAATCACAAACATTTTAATCACAATCTTCCACTCATCACCTTCCTTGATGTATATTTTATGATATCCACTCTTCAAGTCTATATTTTGAAGTATTGTGTTCCACTTAAATAGTCCATCGAGTCATCTATGTGTGGTAATTGAACATGGAATTGATAGTGATATTTTTGATGGCTTTTAAGAGTGTGCATATTCACCATTCACCTCCCCTCTTTGGCGCTAATACCATTGGTACTTCACAAGGGCTTATAATGTCTCTAATCAAGCCCTTATTAAGTATCTCATGTACTTGCTTTTTCACCTCTTTAGAACCTTTAGGTGTTAACCTATAGACCACTTTGATCGGGAAAATTGGTCCTTGAATCAGATCCATGTGATGATTGATACTCTGTATGGGTGTTAATCCATCTAGAAGATCACTTAAGATGATCTCCATGAACTAGCTTAATAGTTACTTCACTTCAAATGGGAGAGATTCTCCTTCTCATGCATTCAACAATCATTAGCTTTAGCATAAAATGCCTCTTCCTTCTCTACTTCCTTGAGTAAATATTTTCCTAAATCTAATAATGTGTGCCTAAAAATATTATTGCACACCTTTGCTTCTTTGTCATTCAATGAAGTCAATGCAAATTTATTACCATTCTTTTCTATGCGGTATGTAGTTTTTGTATAGTAATGTACAAGTTCCATTAAAAACTTCCATGGTAACCCAAAAACAACATGACACACATCCATTGGAATTATGCCACACCAAAATTCAACTTGGTACACACATATTTGAAATTTCTCTAGGCATCTATCATTCACGAATATCATATAGCCTTTTTTTAGAGATGAAACTCTAAAATGGTTATGATGCATTACCTTATTCACCCCTAAATTTTATACCATTTCACATAATACCTTTTACATTCTGTATAATGGAATATTATTGCCCATCTTACTTCATAAAGGAAAGGAACCAATGAACCAATTTTATTTTTCTTAACATATTGTTAATAGACATTAGTCTAGCTATCAAATATGAATACACCACTAGTTAATGCCCTTTTATAAGATTTGATCCTAATAATGAAAAACCATAGACCATTGTACATAAATTTATTGGATATTTCTTGTTATGTGGGTATCCCAAATGTTTAGGATAATACCTAGTATTGATAATGAACAATGATAGACCATTAAATAGATTGATGGTTCATTGGTTCATTTAGTTTATGCAACAAGATGAGCAATAGTGTGAATAGAGAAAGGGTCAAAATTCCAAACATTTATATTACTTTATAGTATAAATCTAGAATACAAATGTATGGATTTCAAATTACATTATATATAGTATATCCAATAATAATATATATAATGTAAAGGGTATTATACAAATAAAAGAATATTAAAGATTTAGGATATTAAATATATTGTAATAAAGGGTATTATACAAGTAATGAATATATATACACACTTATTTTTAGAAACAATGTCAATACTTGATTTATGTATACCATTACAAATAATGTAAAGGCTATTATTTTTCTCCTATCAAGTATAATTTTTTTATATTTTAGTTTGAATATACCATAACCTTGCTCATGACTGTGTATACTTGATATGTGTATACCATTACTCGATTGGTTTATATAAGTATTAGTGTAAATATGTGTACTTTTTTCACATTTTAATTTAAATGTTTGACATTTTGACCTTTGCTCTACTCACTAACCATTTATGTACACTTTAAATATGAAACCCATTGGTTATACTTCAATGCAATTTTTATTAAAACACTACATTGATTTTATACTTTTTTGAACTAGTATAATTACCTATGTATTAATGCCCTATCATAATACTTAATACTGCCCTATTGATTTTATACTTGGATTTACTAGTATCATTCCTTATTATAATTGCCTATGTATTGATGCCCTATTCTAGGAAACAAAGTACAAGAGTGTGCATTTTGTTTTAAAATAGTAATTATCATTGAATTAATTGTGTTCAATGAATTATATTTATCATATCATAATTACACAAAGTATAAAATAAATTATGTGTTGAATGAATGATTATATATTGACTAATCATTAATTCCTTTAACCAATCAACAATATAATAAACATAAAACAAATAATGCCCTAACTAATCTTAAATGCCTTAAAGCAATCAACTATACAATCAACATAATAATCCTCAATTCCTTAGTGATAATTGTGATAATGTTAAGGATGAGCATTTATAATTATTTTCAGCTTGCCAAAAAGTTATTGTGTTCATTTTTATTGATAACTCTATCAAGTTAATAATAAAAAGCTCATAGAAAACCATTGATTGTATTTTTGATTTCTTGAACCCCTTATCATGTGCCTATTTGACAATGATGATAAGATCTTTATAATGTTTAATTTCCTATTACTAATGGATAAAATTAAAATAGGTGGTGGATAACATGGTATTATGGTTTTTTTTTAATTTTATGTTTCTCTTAACTTCATACCAATATAAGTGCTTTTTATGGGATTGCAAAACACTTTTTGTGTTCGTCTTCACTCATAACTCTATAAAGTTAATAAGGGAAGAATCATGGATACCCATTGATTATTAACCAATAATGGCTACAAAGAGGGTGAGGGTAACTGAACTCACAAAGGGGCATGATAATTGAAAATAATGAAAATTGAAGTTTATTTTTTCTTGATTATTAACATTCCTCGTGACTACATTGGTAGAGCCCAAAAATGGCTTATCAATCATAGTTAAGGAAAAAACCTATGATTAATGCAAACAATGTCTAAGAAAAATTACAATAGTTAAGCCCAATTCATTGGGGGAAAGTTACAGAGAAATGGAAGTTGGTAGTCAAGGGCCAACATCTAGTGTGGCAGTCCACATTGAAATTACCCATTAACTTTGTTGTTGACTACTTAAAGAAATTAAATTTTTTGAGGAGAGTTGGAATGTTGTGTGAATAGTGTTTATCTAGAATACAAAGGTATAGAGTTCAAATTTTTATATATGTAGCACAACCAATAATGATTATATGTTTAATTCATATGTATTCACTAAATTATGTTTAGCATATCCTAATTACATAAACTAGTCAATAAAATATGTTTTCAATGCATGATTATGCCTTGATAATCGTTGATTCTTTCAATGCAAAAAATGATTGTGCATTGAATGAATAATTATTCCCTAAGTAATTATTAATTCCTTTAAGTAAACAATAATACAATCAACATAAAATAAACTTAAATTGATATTATGCTCAAGGATTGGATATTCAACAATGTAGATAACAATTATGCATTGAATGAATGATTATGTCCTCAGTAATAATTAATTATTTCAAATCATCATTCTTTAAATGTAGTTAATGATTATGCACTTCTAAGTAATCATTATTTCCTTTAAGATGAAAATAATACAATCAACTTTAAATAAACCCAAGCCAGTATTATGCTCAAGTGATGGATATTCAACAATGTAGATAATGATTATGTGTTGAATGAATGATTATACCATAATTAATCATTAATTCATTCAAGCAAGCAACAATACAGTCAATGTAAAAGAAACTCAAACTGATATTATGTTTAAGGGATAACTATTTTAATAATGCAGATAATGATTATATGGTGAATGAATGATTATGGCCTATGTAATCTTTAATTTCTTCAAGAAAGAAACAATACAATCAACATCAAATAAATATAAACCAATATTATGCTCAAGGAATGAATACTTAACAACATAGGCAATGATTATGCATTGAATGAATGATTATAGCCCAAGTAATTGTTAATTCCTTTAAGCAAAACATAATACAAGCAACATAAAACAAACTCAAATTGATATTATAATCAAGATTGGATATTCAACAATATAGATAATGATTATACATTGAATGAATGATTATGTGTTTCTTAATAATCATTAATTCCTTCAAGCAAGTAATAATACATTCAACATAAAATAAACCTAAACTAATATTATGCTCAAAAGATGAATATTCAACAATGCAAATAATGATTATATATTGAATGAATTATTATTCATTAAGTAATCATTAATTCCTTCAAGCATCCCCTAATATAGTGAATTTAAAACAAATTCAAATCAATATTATGCTCAAGGGATGGATATTCAGTAATGCAGACAATAATTATGTATTGAATAAATGATTATGCTCTAAGTAATAATTAATTCCTTCAAGTAGAAAATAATAAAATCAACATAAAACAAACCCAAATTGATATTATGTTTAAGCGATGGGTATTCAATAATGCAAACAATGACTATGCATTGAATGAATAATTATGCCCTAAGTAATCATTAATTCCTTTAAGCACACAATAATATAGTCAACATAAAACAAACCCAAACTGATATTATGTCCAAGGGATGGATATTCAACAATGATGTCTAAAATGATTATGTATTTAATGAATAATTATGTCTTAAGTATTCATTAATTTCTTTAAGCTGTCAACAATACAATCAACATAAAACAAACCTAAGTGTATTATGCAAACTATACAAATATGCCCTTCTTATAAATATCACACATTTTAGAAGGGCATAAAAACTTACTTGGTGAGTGCCACTTCTACCATTCACAATGTCATTTTTTCATCCTTGTTTGATGTCATGTTGTCTAAAGGATATGTAAAGTCTCAATGGTGTGTAGTTGAGCTTAATGGTGGGCTTCAAACAAAGAACTTAAAGGTTTTTGAACTATTTAGCTAGTGGTGGTAACAAAAAAGATGAGGGAAATTGAGCTCGTGAAGGGGAAGGAGAAGTTGGGAAGGAGAGATTTTGAAGAGCTCACGAAGTGGCACAAGTTTTGAAAATAATGAAAACTGAAAATTGTTTTTACTTGGTTATTAACATTTCTTGTGACTATGTTGGTATGGCCTTAACAATCATGGTTTTAAGTAAAAAATGGTTAATGCAAACAACAAATGGTTAAACCAATAACAATGGTTAATGAAAACAACAAGTAGTTAAATAAAAAACAAATGGTTAAGCAAACAATAATGATTAAGCATGTCTTAATAAAGATTTGGATGTGATCAACTAGTGGTCAACAGTAAATGTAGCAGTCCACATCGAATGTATCGATGCATTATGCTCAGCACTAAAATATATAATTAACATATACATTCATCATGTAAAAGTTATAATTAAATTCTATTCAAAATTGATGAGAACAAACATAAAACTAAGCTAAAAAGATTTTTAAACATAATAACATAATCTTCTACATGTACAGAGGAATATTCAAGTGAACATAATATCCATGCATTAATCAAATCATAAAAATATTTTGACAATTAGCAATTACTAGTTTTGGGAATTGTAAGAATAATAAACATAAAACATAAAAGCAATGAAAGAGATCAGCCTAATATATTAACTATACAGAGAAAACATAACCAATACTAAAAAAAATTTCTTTATTTTTACCATGTTATTGCAATGAAAGGCAATCAACTAGACCCATAAAACCATATTCACATGAAATGTGGTGGTTAGTGTTAGAACTGTGACAACCTCATTTGAGGGTTGAGATTGAGGCACTGAACTTTATTCTATGGAGATGTTACACTATAAATGAGGAATTTAGAATGATTTTTGCATTTTTATGAAGATGTTTATTAATATGAGATTAAAATTATTTTTTAATTTATTTTAACTCAAGAATGTTTATGTGGACTAAAACTAATCAACTATTAGAGGCGTTCTTTCTTCTCACATTACATCTATCCTACATGTAATACCAATAAATTTTCTAAACATAGACTAATGTAGGGGTCGTTTAAGCCCCCAAGGTTATACCTCAATGGTAAGCTATTGTAATGATGACCACTAGGTCATGAGTTTGATCCTTGATTGAACTATGAGTGTTGGGTGGGGCACTGGTGTAAGCCTAAGGGATTACTCTATTGGACTAACCCTATGATAGCACATTGAAGTGTGTGCTAGGTCATTAGGTCCAACATAGTGATAATATCATGCTAGCCCTTGATCACCAAAATAAAATAAAATTTAAGGGTTCTTTACTCCATAACTTATTTTACCTATAAATCCTAATCTTATTTCATAACACTGAGGGTTCTATACTTGTGCACATAAAATAATGTCACAATCCTATTTCATAGTATTGTAAAAATTAATTTTGAAGTAGAATAAAAACTTGACAAAATGGTTTAAAATGTACTTTTTAAATAATTTAACAAAAAATTACTTATATTATAGAAGGAAAAGCTTAACCCACTTCAACATTGTCATTATGATGATGTTTGTTATTAAAATATTAATTTGTAAGGCAATCTATGTGTATTAGAACTATTTAAATAAACCATCATGCATCAATATGTGATGTCAAAGATATCCCAAATTAAACTATATATTATCTATATGTAAAAGAGTTTTACTTGTTAATAACATACTTATTTCTCAACAAGTCTATTAACATTCTTGGAATTTGAAATGAGCCCATCCATTTAGTGGGTCCCTACCCACCCCAACTAGGAGTTCATTCCCCACTACCCTATCATAGTCAACAATAGGGAACATGGAATTTCACTAATTATAACTTATCTTAGGTGTGGTCAATTTTGATCTCATTGCATTAATTCAATGTTTTGTTCCCTTGAGGACAATACATTGAATGATTTGATGAGATAGCTTATCCCTCAATATGGCATTTAAATGAGCATCTTAACTAACCAATGAATTCTAATTTATGATTGATGTGTTTGGGGGGGACCAAATTAACCAATGTCCAGTGCTCATAACTGGTCTAACATCTAAAACAACACATCAAGCCAAACAATGGTTAAAGAAAACAATAACAAGTAAGGAAAATGATAGCTATGTGCTTGAAAATTATTTTTTATGTTAATTTATGTCGATAGCTCAATCAAGTATATAATAGAAGGATCATGGAAATCCATTGACTATATTTTTAATTACTTGAACATAATCATATGCTTGTTTGGAATGATTTTAGGATCTTACTGTGTTATGTGTTTAAACATGCATCTATATTTTCTGATTGAGCTCAAGTTAAGGGTGGACATAACTATTCCCTTAAATTATGATATGAATGGATGTTTCTAATATTTAATTTCTTGATGCTAATGAAAAGAGTGACATAGGTGGTGGGTAACTTAATACTATGATTCTCTCAATGTTATATTTTTCTTAACTTAGTACTTAGTATAAGTGTTTCATGTAATCTTGTAAAACACTTATTGTGTTCATTTTTTATGATAACTCAATCAATTTCATAATAGAAGGACCATTGAAATCCATTTACTATATTTCTCACTTCTTGAAGATATTAATAATAGATGGGGTAGAGTTGTCTTTCTATGAATAGTGTTTAGTTAAATGTATTCTTTTTTACATAGGATTATGGAAAACATATATGTCTTATTTATAGTTGTTTGATACGAACATCAATCTGTATAATGTTTTATTATTGTCCATATTATTACAGTCTCTATAACACCCTACACTTGCATGTATAAATAATACCCTTTACATTTTCTATAATGGTCTATTATTGTCCATTTTATTATAGTTTATATATTGACCAACATCTTGCTTTTATGTATAATACCTTTTACATTATGTATAATGGAATGTTATTGTTCATCTTGCTACATAAAGAAAAGAAACCAATCAACTAATTGTTTTTTTGCCTTAACATATTGTTAATAGACATTAGTCAAGCTATCAAATGTGAATACACCAGCTAGTTAATGCCTTTTTGTAAGATTTGATACTAATAATGAAAAACCATAGACCATTATACATAAATTCATTGGTTCCTTTCCGTTATGTAGTAGGATTGATTATTTTAGTGATTATGTGAAAGGTATCCCAAATGTTTAAGATAATACCTATTATTGATAATGAATGATGATAGATCATTAAATAGATTGATGGTTCATTTCATTTAAGCAACAAGATGAACAATAGTGTGAATAGAGAAAGCATCAAAATTCCAAACATTCATATTACTTTATAGTATAAAGCTAAAATCTAAATGTATAGATTGAAAATTACTTTATATATAGTATATCCAATAATAATATATAGAATGTAAAGTGTATTATACAAACAAAAAAATGGTGAAGATTCAGGGCATTATATATATTGTAATAAAGGGTATTATACAAGCAATGAATATATATACACACTTATTTTTGGAAAGAATGTCAATACTTGATCTATGTATAACATTACAAATAATGTAAAGGCTATGAGTTTTCTCCTATCATGTATAACTTTTTTATATTCTAGTTTGAACATACCATAACCTTCCTTGTGACTGTGTATACCATTACTTGTTTGATTTATATAAGTATTAGGCTAAATATGTGTACTTTTTTTACATTTTAATTTGAATGTTTGACATTTTGACCCTTTCTCTACTCATTAACCATGTATGTACACTCTGAATATGAAACCCATTAGTTATACTTCAATGCAATTTTTATTAAAACACTCCATTTATTTTACATTTCGCTGAAGTAGTATAATTCCCCATGTATTAATGCCATATCATAATACTTACTAATGCCCTATTGCTTTTATACTTGGATGTACTAGTATCATTCCTTATTATAATTACATATGTATTGATTCCCTATTTTAGGAGGTAGATTACAAGAGTGTGCATTTTGTTTAAAATAGTTATTATCATTGAGTTAATTGTGTTCAATAAATTATATTTAGAATATCATAATTACACAAAGTATTAAATAAATTATGCATTGAATGAATGATTATATATTGACTAATTATTAATTCCTTCAACCAATCAACAATAAAATACAATAAACATAAAACAAATTATGCCCTAACTAGTCTTAAATTACTTAAAGAAATCAACTATACAATCAACATAATAATCCTCAATTCCTCAGTGATATTAGTGCTAATATTAAGGATGAGCATTTATAATTATTTTCAGCTTGCAGAACAATTATTTTGCTCATTTTTCCTGATAACTCAATCAAGTTAATAATAGAAAGCTCATGGAAAACCATTGACTGTATTGTTGATTGCTTGAACCCCTTATCGTATGCCTATTTGACAATGATGATAAGATCTTTATAATGTTTAATTTCCTATTACTATTGGATAAAATTAAAATAGGTGGTGGATAACATGGTATTATGTTTTTTTTAATGTTATGTTTCTCTTAACTTCATACCAATATAAGTGTTTTTTATGGGATTGCAAAACACTTTTTGTGTTCGTCTTCGCTCATAACTCTATAAAGTTAATAAGGGAAGGATCATAGATACCCATTGATTATTAACCAATAATGGCTACAAAAAGGGTGAGGGTAACTGAACTCACAAAGGGGCGTGATAATTGAAAATAATGAAAATTGAAGTTTATTTTTTCTTGATTATTAACATTCCTTGTGACTACATTGGTAGAGCCCAAAAATGGCTTATCAATCATAGTTAAGGAAAAAACCTATGATTAATGCAAACAATGGCTAAGAAAAATTACAATAGTTAAGCCCAATGCATTAGGGGAAAAGTGATAGAGAAATGGATGTTGGTAGTCAGGGGCCAATATCCAGTGTGGCAGTCCACATTGAAATTACCCATTGACTATTTTGTTGACTACTTGAAGCAATTAAATTTTTTTAGGAGAGTTGGAATGTTGGGTGAATAGTAGTTATCTAGAATACAAAGGTATAGAGTTCAAATTTTTATATATGTAGCACAACCAATAATGATTATGTGTTCAATTCATATGCATTCACTAAATTATGTTTAACATATCCTAATTACATAAACTAGTCAATAAAATATGTTTTGAATGAATGATTATGTCTTGATAAGCGTCGATTCCTTCAATGCAAAAAATGATTATGCATTGAAGGAATAATTATTCCCCAAGTAATCATTAATTCCTTTAAGCAAATAACAATACAATCAACATAAAATAAATTCAAATTGATATTATGCTCAAGGATTGGATATTCAACAATGTAGATACTGATTATGCATTGAGTGAATGATTATACCCTAAGTAATAATTAATTATTTCAAATCATCATTTCTTCAATGCAGATAATGATTATGCACTTCTAAGTAATCATTAATTCCTTTAAGATGAAAATAATACAATCAACTTAAAACAAACCCAAACTAATATTATGCTCAAGTGATGGATATTCAACAATATAGATAGTGATTTTGTTGAATGAATGGTTATACCCTAAATAATAATTCATTCATTCAAGAAAGTAATAATATAGTCAACATAAAAGAAACCCAAACTGATATTATGTTTAAGGGATGGATATTTTAACAATGCAGATAATGAAGTAGTATAATTCCGTATGTATTAATGCCCTATAATAATACTTACTAATGCCCTGTTGCTTTTATACTTGGATGTACTAGTATCATTCCTTATTATAATTACATATGTACTGATTCCCTATTTTAGGAGGTAGATTACAAGAGTGTCCATTTTGTTTAAAATAGTTATTATCATTGAGTTAATTGTGTTCAATAAATTATATTTAGAATATCATAATTACACAAAGTATTAAATAAATTATGCATTGAATGAATGATTATATATTGACTAATTATTAATTCCTTCAACCAATAAACAATAAAATACAATAAACATAAAACAAATTATGCCCTAACTAATCTTAAATTACTTAAAGAAATCAACTATACAATCAACATAATAATCCTCAATTCCTCAGTGATATTAGTGCTAATATTAAGGATGAACATTTATAATTATTTTCGGCTTGCAGAATAATTATTTTGCTCATTTTTCCTGATAACTCAATCAAGTTAATAATAGAAAGCTCATGGAAAACCATTGACTATATTGTTGATTGCTTGAACCCCTTATCGTATGCCTATTTGACAATGATGATAAGATATTTATAATGTTTAATTTCCTATTACTATTGGATAAAATTAAAATAGGTGGTGGATAACATGGTATTATGTTTTTTTTTAATGTTATGTTTATCTTAACTTCGTACCAATATAAGTGTTTTTTATGGGATTGTAAAACACTTTTTGTGTTCATCTTCGCTCATAACTCTATAAAGTTAATAAGGGAAGGATCATGGATACCCATTGATTATTAACCAATAATGGCTACAAAAAGGGTGAGGGTAACTGAACTCACAAAGGGGCATGATAATTGAAAATACTAAAAATTGAAGTTTATTTTTTCTTGATTATTAACATTCCTTGTGACTACATTGGTAGAGCCCAAAAATGGCTTATCAATTATAGTTAAGGAAAAAACCTATGATTAATGCAAACAATGGCTAAGAAAAATTACAATAGTTAAGCCCAATGCATTAGGGGAAAAGTGATAGAGAAATGGATGTTGGTAGTCAGGGGCCAATATCCAGTGTGGCAGTCCACATTGAAATTACCCATTGACTATTTTGTTGACTACTTGAAGCAATTAAATTTTTTTAGGAGAGTTGGAATGTTGTGTGAATAGTATTTATCTAGAATACAAAGGTATAGAATTCAAATTTTTATATATGTAGCACAACCAATAATGATTATGTGTTCAATTCATATGCATTCACTAAATTATGTTTAACATATCCTAATTACATAAACTAGTCAATAAAATATGTTTTGAATGAATGATTATGTCTTGATAAGCGTTGATTCCTTCAATGCAAAAAATGATTATGCATTGAAGGAATAATTATTCCCCGAGTAATCATTAATTCCTTTAAGCAAATAACAATACAATCAACATAAAATAAATTCAAACTGATATTATGCTCAAGGATTGGATATTCAACAATGTAGATAATGATTATGCATTGAGTGAATGAGTATACCCTAAGTAATAATTAATTATTTCAAATCATCATTTCTTCAATGCAGATAATGATTATGCACTTCTAAGTAATCATTAATTCCTTTAAGATGAAAATAATACAATCAACTTAAAACGAACCCAAACCAATATTATGCTCAAGTGATGGATATTCAACAATATAGATAATGATTATGTTGAATGAATGATTATACCCTAAATAATAATTAATTCATTCAAGAAAGTAATAATACAGTCAACATAAAAGAAACCCAAACTGATATTATGTTTAAGGGATGGATATTTTAACAATGCAGATAATGATTATATGTTGAACGAATGATTATGCCCTATGTAATCTTTAATTATTTCAAGAAAGAAACAATACATTCAACATCAAATAAACATAAACTGATATTATGCTCAAAGGATGAATATTCAAAAATGTAGGCAATGATTATGCATTGAACAAATGATTATACCTTAAGTAATCATTAATTTTTTCAAGAAGAAAATAATAGAATCAACATAAAACAAACTCAAATTGATATTATAATCAAGATTGTATATTCAACAATATAGATAATGATTATACATTAAATAAATGATTATGTGTTCCTTAATAATCATTAATTCCTTCAAGCAAGTAATAATACATTCAGCATAAAATAAACATAAACAAAGGATGAATATTCAACAATGCAAATGAGTATGCCTTGAATGAATTATTATTTATTAAGCAATCATTAATTCCTTCAAGCATCCAAAAATATAGACAATATAAAACAAATCCAAACTAATATTGTGCTCAAAGGATGGATATTCAACAATGTAGACAATAATTATATATTGAATGAATGATTATGCTCTAAATAATCATTAATTCCTTCAAGTAGGTAATAATAAAATCAACATAAAATAAACCCAAACTGATATTATGTTTAACGGATGGATACTCAACAATGCAGACAATGAGTATGCATTGAATGAATAATTATGCCCTAAGTAATCATTATTTTTTTCAAACACACAATAATACAGTCAACATAAAATAAACCCAAACTGATATTATGTCCAAGGGATGGATATTCAACAATGATTTCTAAAATGATTATGTATTGAATGAATGATTATGCTCTAAGTAGTCATTAATTACTTCAAGCACTCAAAAATACAGTCAACATAAAACAAACCTAAGCGTATTATGCAAACTATATAGATATGTCTTTCTCATCAATATCACACATTTTAGAAGGGCACAACCTTAAAACCCTATGTAATTTGTTCATCCTTGGTTGATGTCATATTGTCTAAAGGATATGCAAAGTCTTAATGGTGTGTAGCTAAGCTTAATGGTGGGCTTCAAACAAAGAATGTAAAGGTTTTCAAGTATTTATCCAATGGTGGTGATAAAAAAGATAAGGGAAACTAAGCTTGTGAAGGGCAATGAGAAGTTGGCAAGGGGAGGTTTTGTATAGCTCATGAAGTGGCACGAGTTTTGAAAATAACAAAATCTAAAATTTGTTTTTGCTTGATTATTAACATTTCTTGTGACTATGTCAATAGGGCCTTAACAATCTTGGTTTTAAGTAAAAAATGGTTAATGCAAACAAAATTTGATTAAACCAACACCAATGGTTAATGTAAAAAACAAACAGTTAAATAAATAATAAACAGTTAAGCAAACAACAATGATTAAGCATGTTTTAATAGAGATTTGGATGTGATCAACTAGGGGTCAATAGTCAATTTGGTAGTCCATGTTGAACGTATCTATACATTATGCTCAGCACTACAAAAAATAATTAACATATACATTCATCATGTAAAATTTATAATTAAATTCTATTCAAAATTGATGAGAACAAACATAAAACTAAGCTAAAAATATATTTAAACATAATAACATAATCTTCTATATGTACAGAGGAATATATAAATGGACATAATATCCATGCATTAAGCAAAACATAAAAATATTTTGATAATTAGAAATTATTGGTTTTCGGAAGTGTAAGAATAATAAACATAAAACATAAAAGCACTGAAGGAGATCAGTCCAATATATTAACTATATAGAGTAAGCATAACCGATACTAAATTTTTTTTCTTTATTTTGATCGTGTTGTTGCAATGAAAGGCAATCCACTAGACCCATAAAACCATATTCACATGAAATGTGGTGATCAATACAACCTCATTTGAGGATTGAGATTGAGGCACTGGACTTTATTCTATGGAGATGTTACATTATATATGAGGAATTTAGAACAATTTATGCATTCTTATGTAGATGTTTATTAATATGACATTAAAATTATTTTTTAATTTATTTTAACTTAGGTTTTGTTTAAGTGGAATAAAACCAATCAATTCTTAGAGGGGTTCTTTCTTCTCACATTACATCTAACCTACATGCAATCCTAATAAAATTTATAAACATAGACTGATGTAGGGGTCCTTTAAGCCCCCAGGGTTATACCTCAATGGTAAGTTGTTGCAATGGTGACCACTAAGTCACAAGTTCGAACCTTGATTGAACTGTGAGTGTCAAGTGGGGTACTAGCATAAACCTGAGGGATTAGTCCATTGGACTCGCCCTACAATAGCATGCCAAAGTGTGTGCCAGGTCACTAGGTCCAACACAATGATAATACTATACTAGAAAAGTTGTAGGACACCCTCGGTCACCAAAAAAAATAAAAATGTAAGGGTTCTTTACTCCATAACTTCTTTTACCTATAAATCGTCAACCACAAATCCTATCATTTTTGTGTATCTAATGAAAAGGTTATCCCTAAACAATTAGGTATTGGCTCAAAACCATAATACAATGGAGGTCTACTTTTGATAAATTGAGCTTTAAAACCAACTCCATTTAAGGGTTAAGGCTAATGCTTTTATTGATATTATTAGTATAATAGGTGGGTGACCTAATTTGAGATATTGTTATATATATATTGTTTTGAAATAATTTCTTATAAATTTGAAATTAAAAAAATTACATAATTTTTTTTATAAGTTGAATTTATAATAGATTTAAATTTTATAATTATTTAAACTATTTTTTTTTAAAATGGTTTCATATAAATTTGACATTTAAAAAAAAATCATTAAAAAAATTATCGGTTAAATTTAAAATAGGCTCAAAACCTTACAATGTATGTTAAAGATTTTATTTGAAAATTTGTGCCACCTAATAACATTCTATAATATTTTAATTCTCTCAAACATTCTCAATATTTTGTTTGATTCTTAAAATATTATAATAAAATTCGGATTTAATGCAATCATAGAACCGCTTTACACAGCCCGCCATATGACCACTAAGGGAGCGGTGGCATTCTTCTTTTTAAGAAAAATGCCACCATCAACCGGCTGCCTTCTGTTTTACCCATCTTTCTATTTTATTATTTTTATGAATAATAAGTATAGTGATATATTTCAATAAAATAATTGGCATTATCATTTAGTTGTTTGTTATTTTAAAATAGTTTTTAGTTTTTTTTTTGGGAAAATGTTTTAGGAGCGAGATCGTATTTGGATAAGATTTAATGAGGTACGGATATTTTTTCTGTCAAAATTGTTTAGGACTTGTATCAGGTTTGCTTTTCTGGTATGTTCAAAGAATATAAAATTAACAAGACTGAAACTTTATACCTCATACAAAAATTGAGGTTGAAAAGAAGATCCAATATAATTCAACCAAGGTAAAAAAGAAGATTCAACATAATTCCAATATAGCCCAGATTAAGAATCACTATCCAGAATCGTAAAAAGCCTAAAAAAACCAACAGCAACTACTACTAATTGAAAAGGAAAGGATAGCCTTACAAATATTCTAGTAACCAGTTATGTTACTAGAATATGTTCCTTTGCTTTCCCAGTTACCATAAGGGAAGAGGACCAAAGCCTTTCACTTCATATTGGTCAAGAACCCAATTAACAAGCACATCTACAATTGTATTGAAATTGGAAGAATATGTGAATAAAAAAATAACTCTGTCGAATTTCTTTTGAAATAATTAAATTTTGTAAAGAATTCTACAAATTTATTTTGAAGTAATGATTTTTAGTTTATTAATATATAATAAGTACAATTAATTGAAAGAATATGCATATATTTCAACTTCACTTCTGCTGTACACTACCAACTCCCACTCCTGAATGGAGGTATTATAGAACAGATGTGGAACCGTAAATATGGCATTATATACATCCTTTCAGGCTTGAACATGTCATTCATTACTGGTAATAAATCAAGCAGAAGAAAATTGGAGTGGATGTTATATTCCAACACTAAGGCAGCCATAAAAAAAAATCTTAAAACAGAGCAATTACATATTTTATAAAACAAAATGGAACTACAAGTTAGGGTCACTGAAATTTACAGTTGCACCTTCTTTTAATGGACAGAAATATTACAGCCAATTCAGAAACAACTGGGAGCTTATATCGCAAACTTAGATAACTATGCTTTGTCATTATTAGCCACAGATGGATGTGCTGTAATGAAATCAAGTTGAACTCCTCAGCACCTCAAAAAAACCATAAAAAATATCATGGACAATAGGGCGGTCTTGGATTCACAATAGGCTGCATGCATGTATTTTTTCATTAAAATTTGTTTTTGTAAAATTAGGCATCATCAAATGGAAAAAATTATGAACATGTAAATAACCTTAGGTTCAGGCTACTTTGATGCAGATTAAGTTGACCTGCAGCATCTCTTTCCAATTCACCATTCACTCCTTCGATGCCCTCAATATTGTTGTTGGGTGCTTTGTGGCTTCTCCCCAGCTGCGTTATTTCATTATACTCAAATACACAATACACAATTTAATGACAATAAAGATATAGATAGATATGAATGTCTCTTACCTTCTTAAGAATATCGGTGTTTTCCTCTCTCAGTGATCGGTTCTGGGTGACAATGAAATTATCAGCCGTGGCAAAACGGCGTCAGTATAAGTGTGTTCATGCAACCAAATTCAACTCCGCTTATGCACCAGTTTAAACATAAAACACAAAAATTTCTAAAAGAATTCAGATTATGAGATTATTCAGTGTATCTATAATCAAAACTTGAGCATGAATAAGCAAAGTGTATGGTACTAACTACAGAAATTTTAATCTAGTCTTATAGCTTATTATATCAAGCACTCAACAATTTTATGCAAAAATTTTGACGGGCTTGAGCAATTGCATGCAAGAGAGAACAGCCCAAATAATGAACAATTACAACGTGCAGCATTATAATCACAAATTTAACAGAATGAGTGTCAGAATTAACAATTGTAGTATTAAAACCAAATACGATACCCTACCTACCAAAGACTACTCTCACAAGATGTTTCATATGGCACCATATCCTCCATTGTCTTTTGTATGGAACATTGTCTCTTTCAATGTATTTTATATTTAAAGGTGTGATTTACAAATAATTATCTCTCAGTTTAATTTTGGAATTGTTAGAGAACCACACATTCTACAGTAACAAAAATATAACAGAATATAATAATAGAGATAATCAAATAAACAAAATAATCAACATACATAAGACAAAACACAATATTTACCTGGTAAAATCTTAACAAGTTCATCCACGATGGCTCCTTTTTGAAACTAACCTACCTCTCCCAACATTCAATGCTTCGTACCTTCAAGTTAAACTGAAAAACGAGCAGGATTTTGGGACATTTTGAACTGCAAAGTCAATACAAACAATTGTGGCTTTAGGAAATAGGGGGAGCGCATATTCAAGAAGGGGGCGGACGGTAGGGGCTGCTCTTACAAAGAGGAACGAATGTCAAGACTTGGAAGGCAGAGTGTAATCGTTGAAACAAAAAGTTTATTTTGTCCTTCTATGTAGCAATTAGAGATCGCATGGAGAAGAACAAAACAGAAGACTGCCCTAATGAAAGCCCATTTGCAGACATAAGGCATGTTCTGTTGATTTCTGGGGGCTGTCACGAGTTTGGGAGTATCCCATTCTCAGGAGATAGCAGGAGAAAACATTGTTTGATAAGGACAGCTATAGCTATATGTCAGGATCTTGCTCCACCAATAGAGCACATATGATTACTTCTTGTATTAGCAACTAAACACGAAATTTAACCAGAATCAATAAGTAACTAGAAATATGAAACAACACAGGAATATGAGAGACAATACACAATTGTATTAATAATCACTCAGAAGAATATACAATAAGGAAGATGCCACTTCTTCCTCCACCTCAAAGGCTCACCACACCTCAAGACCTTCTTCCCTCTCTCTCGGTCCCAACAATCAACTCCAATATAGAATTGATGTTCACCTCTCCACCAGTCAGTAACACGCTGTCAGTGCACCAAGTACACAACCGTACTCCAAGTAGATCTCCTACTCTCTGCTGCTACCTGCAAATCACTAGACCTTACTCACCATTGTAGATCTCCAAAAGAAGCCATGCTTACCTGCTGACTAAGATCATAAAAATACGAAGAACCCTTCTGATTCTCCAAACCAGTACCCACCTTGGTACTGTGGCACTAGGAAGAACACACCTTGCTCTCCTTTCTCAGAAGGAGCTTATTTGCTCTCTTACTCTCTAGCTACAAGTTACAATACATGTCAATGGGTCTATAAATAGATCCCAGACTTGAACAATAACTTAGACTCTTAGTTTACTATAATTATCCACGCAGCTCAAGGCTCGAAATAGCCTTTACATGCTAATTGTTCGTGCAACGAGCAGTTCTGGAACACACAGGCGACCGACGCCGGTCCCTGCTTGCCTAGTTCTGCCGACATCAGCCAACTTCCTGTTGTTGCCGGTGGCCTTCTACTCTGGTAACGATCGACGTTGGTCATTCTGCCGACACTAGTGCTTTTGGGTCTTCAGCAACCTCCTTTTCTTTGTCTGCAACAAGTTGAAGCTTTTAGCTCCACAACCTAACAATCTCTACTTAGAGATAAATAGCTGCAATTGTACATGTACCTGTACATCATCTAGTTTGTTCCCTTGGCTCTATATCCCTCTTCAAGATCACTCTTGAAGACCAACCACCACAAAACCTGTAGTGCAAAATTTGTCATCCAAATCTCTTGCCACATCCACATCTATGAACCCCTGTAGAAAAGAACTTGACCCTGCATAGCATGTGCACTTACTGCTGGTCCCTCTAAGAATCCACTGAACTGCCCTCCAGTACTTCTTTCCCGAATTGGCTCCAAACTTTCTGACAACTCCCACTGCTTGGAAAAACTCAGGTCTACACTAGACCTCATGTGATTTCGAACACTTATTCTAAGCTCTACTTGAACTGTCTAGCCCTTGGTGTGCTTTCCAATTCTGCATCCTACATCATGAACCCTGCCAACACCGTCTTCACACCAGCTCCCACTAGAGATAAAATCTCCATGGCCAAAGAATTTTGCTGCTCCAAATTCTTCATGACACACCTCTGAACTAACCTTACCCCTAGCCCAACAAATCTCTGTATCTACAAAACCTGCTAGCAAATTACCTACATACAGTAACTAGATAATGTCGTGACTCATCATCCACCTGGTAAGACAAAACCACAATAGTTACACTAACATTGACTGAAGCCATGCTTAGTCATCCACCTGTCAAAACCTGTACCATTGTCCTGCAGCTTCCTCAAGACCATATGCCTTGGCCTTCCATCTCACGTATCCATCCACTCTCTTCTTTAACTTGGGAATCCATCTCTTATCCAGTGTTTTCTTCTAGCTGACAACTCTACCAACAAATACCTGTTTGGTTCTTCTCCAAGGACTCACACTCCTCATCCATGCCAAGCTCTCACTGTATCTGGATTCTACCTGCATTGCTTCTTCCATCTTCCTAGTTCTTGACCATCAGAAAGCAATATAAAGAAGGTGAACAACAAATATGAGGTTCACTTACCCTTTCTGACCTCCATATGAACATTTGAGACTTGTTGACAACTTGTTGTCTGCCCACCATCCGTTCTAGTGACCGATCTCGGCCATCTCCCAGTTTGCAACCGACCGATGTCGGTTCCCTGCACTGACCCTGACTACCGACGTCGTCTCCCTGGCCAACGCCAATATCCCTTCTACCGACATTGGTTCCTTCCGGTCTTCTTGTTGCCGACGTCGGTTACTATATGACTGACACCGGTACCTGTCTTCGCCTGTGAGTGATAACTTTTTACCCGCGAGCTCTCCATGGATCAAAACCTTGTTCAAATCAACATAGCCTTGCTCAGAATACTTCAGTCCACTCCGCTGATCTCTGTCCGTCATCTCCTCCATGAACACCAAGGCTTTCTAGTTCTTTAGCTTGTCAAAAACATCTGTCTTCCACTTGAGAACATGCATTCCCCTCCTACATATGTGACCAAGCCTACAAAGCCACATCTCTGTAACAAAAGGTGAATCAGCAATATAAATAGATAGATAAATAATACCTACTTTCTTATCACCATCTAAATCAAGTGCATCCACTGTGAGAGTTATAGTGCATCTCTCATCACCTAAATTTCTTAAAAAAATTAGACTCATTTCCAAGACTAGTACCTGCATGACTTCCATCACCACTCGTGTGTCATCCGTCTGCAATTTCAGCTTCACTTCCCCTTCGTCAATAATCTGACAAGGCTCTCCAACCCCTAAATAAATCTCTCCAAAGTCTCCAAGGACGTACTTATGAAAAGATACTCTATTTCGGGCTGCATAGAAAGAGGTAAAAGAATCTATAAACAAAGATTCTACTTTATCTAGAGCAACCTGTGCAACATCACCTGGAACATCTACTTCTACACGTTGATCTTCTACCGACCAACAATCTCCTTTTCTCTGCTCTTTCTTTCCATCAATCAGACCATTCATGCTATTCAGTTTCTCCATTCGTAGCTTACTATCTTCTACCATTGTTATACTCCCACTCAATCTGAAACCCCTGTGAGTGACCTGTAATCAACAAACACTACTAGATTTGAACCACCTATTAGTCAACCTAACCAAAATCTCTGATACCACTTGATGGTATCAGCTCTTGAACCTACAACCAAGGCTCTGATACCACTTGTCAGGAACCTAGAACAATAAACATGCTCTGATACCACTTGTCAGGATCTTGCTCCACCAATAGAGCACATATGATTACTTCTTGTATTAGCAACTAAACATGGAATTTAATCAGAATCAATAAGTAACTAGAAATATGAAACAACACAGGAATATGAAAGACAATACACAATTGTATTAATAATCACTTAGAAGAATATACAATAAAGATGATGCCACTTCTTCCTCCACCTCAAAGGCTCGCCACACCTCAAGACCTTCTTCCCTCTCTCTCTCGGTCCCAATAATCAACTCCAATATAGAATTGATGTTCACCTCTCCACCAGTCAGTAACATGCTGTCAGTGCACCAAGTACACAACCGTACTCCAAGTAAATCTCCTGCTCTCTGCTGTTACCTGCAAATCACTAAACCTTACTCACCATTGTAGATCTCTAAAAGAAGCCATGCTTACCTGCTGACTAAGATCATACAAATACAAAAAACCCTTCTGATTCTCCAAACCAGTACCCACCTTGGTACTGTGGCACTAGGAAGAACACACCATTGCTCTCCTCTCTCAGAAGGAGCTTATTTTCTCTCTTACTCTCTAGCTACAAGTTAAAATACATGCCAATGGGTCTATAAATAGATCTCAGACTTGAACAATAACTTAGACTCTTAGTTTGCTATAATTATCCACGCAGCTCAAGGCTCGAAATAGCCTTTACATGCAAACACTCCATTCACTAAACTAACTGTTTGTGCAACAAGCAGTTTTGGAACACACAGGTGACCGATGCCGGTCCCTGCTTACCTGGTTCTGCCGACGTCGACCGACTTCCTACCATCGCCGGTGGCCTTCTGCTCTAGTAATGACTGACGTTGGTCATTCTGCCGACGCCAGTGCTTCTGGGTCTTCAGCAACCTCCTTTTCTTTGTCTGCAACAAGTTGAAGCTTTGAGCTCCACAACCTAACACTATATAGAAGGAGCTCGTAGTTAGGAGCCAAGGAAACTGTTTTAGAAGAAGAAGATAACATATGCAGGCTTGAAACAAGGTTTTGTTGGTAGTAGCTAGCAGCTAATTGAGGAGAATTCCTACAATCTACATAATATATTCTCTTAGTGATCGTTGAGAGCTCTCTAAATCTTTGATGACCATTATAGATCTGAGAGATCATTAATCCCCCGCTGGAATCAATCAAAAAACTATTTTATAGAGCTGAAAGCTCATTAATCCCCTGCTGGAACCAATAAAAAAATATTTTATGTTTGTGTAGATAATCTGATGTAAAGTTACTATGTGTAATTATAACATGACATTCTTTTGTCTTGATTTGGCCTTTATATGAAACCTCACTAGTCTCTAAAAAAATAGCAATGTTTGTGGCATCACTTGTCTTCTTAGATGAAATGAAGTGTCTGATCTTTGGAAAACTATCCACAATACCAAAGATGGAGTTGTTCATCTTCTATGTTATAGGTAATCCAAGCACAAATTACATGATGATATCATCCCATGGTTTTTTAGGCATAGGTAGTGGTTGATACAACTCTAAGTTTTGACTACTTCCTTCAATCAACATCTACACTCTTATACATATTCTCACACATCCACACTCCTCTTATCCCAAAATTAAATCTCCGCCAGCTACATATATTTTATGTCATTCCAAAACTAACCAATTAATTATGTGTTGTACTTTTATTTGATCAATTTTTCACATATAAACCCTAATATATGAATAACTAACTTGATTTAAATATCAATCCTTGTTACACAAAACAATCTAACCACAATGTTATTTCTATACTCAATGTTTCTACACATGCTCTCCAATCATTTCTAAAATCTTCATCTTTTACATACAATTTCTTAATAGAATAAAATCATGTGACTTCCAATTACATCTCATTTAATAAGAGACAACTTCTATTGAGCACGTTAGCAACTTGTTTGAATTTTCACTTTTGTAGTTCAAACCAAATGAGTAAATTTTTAGAAACTCAACCCACTTCATATGTATTTGTTTCAACTTCCATTGACTATTGATGAATTTCAATGTTTGGTGGTATGTATAAAACTCAAACTATTTTAGTAATAGGTAATGCATCCACTTCTTCATCTCTTACACTATGACATAGAATTATTGGTCATACATTAAATAATCTCTCTTCACATTATTCATCTTAGCATCAAAGTAAGCTACATGCATAGCTTATTGACACAACACCATTTCTATTGTTGTGTCATTCACATCACATTTAACCTTAAAAACCTTGCATAAATTAGGTAATGCCAATATGATCTACTTGGTTACTCTCTTATTCAAGTCTTTGAAGCTTATCTCTACTTCTTCTATCTATACTAAATATTTCCTTCCACTTTGGATATTTCTACACATGTCCCACTGAAATTGATAATGAATCTCCTATAAAAAATAACTAAGTAATGAAATATTCACACTTCAAATGTGCTCCTAGGTGATGGAAACTCAATGATGACATGCACCTTATCCAAATCCATCTTCAAACATTCTTAGAAAATCACAAACTTAATTATACCAGCTTTTTCATGAATCTACGTTTATTCGTGTCCAAGAACAAATTTTATTCTTGTAGTTGTTATGCTAAAAACCAAATGTCATCGAGATATAGTATAAAATATTTACCTAACAAAGGATTTAATAATTCATTTGCTAATCTCATGAAAGTACATTGTTTGTTAGTAATCCCAAATGTCATAACCAACCATTCATATAATTCATCTTACATTTTAACCGCAATCTTCCACTCATCACCCTCCCTGATGCATATTTAATGATATCCACTCTTCAAGTCTATATTTTGAAGTATTGTGCTCCACTTTAATTGTCTATCGAGTCATCCATGTGTGGTAATTAAACATGGAATTGATAGTGATATTTTTTATGTCTTTGGAGTGTGTGCGTATTCACCATTCACCTCTTCTCTTTGGTGCTAATACCATTGGTACTTCACATGGGCTTATAATGTCTCTAATAAACCCCTTATTAATTATCTCATGTACTTGCCTTTTCACCTCTTTAGAACCTTTAGTTTTCAAACTATACACCACTTTGATTGGGAAAATTGGTCCTTAAATCAAATCCATGTGGTGATTGATACTCTACATGGGTGTTAATCTATCTAGAAGATCACTTAAGATGATCTCCATGAACTAACTTAATAGTTACTTCAATTCAAATGGAAGTGATTCTGCTTCTCATGAATTCACAAAAATCATTGGCTTTAGCATAAAATGCCTCTTCCTTCTCTACTTCCTTGAGGAAATATTTTCCTAAATCCAGTAATGTGTGCCCAGAAATATTGTTGCACACCTCTGCTTCTTTGTCATTCAATGGACTCATTACAAATTTCTTACCATTCTTTTCTATGTGGTATGTAGTTTTTTTATAGTAATGTACAAGTTCCATTGAAAACTTCCATGGTAACCCAAAAAAACATGACACACATACATTGGAATTAGGCCACATCAAAATTTCAACTAGGTACACACATATTTGAAATATCTCTAGGCATTTATCATTCACCAATATCATATGACCTTTTTTAGAGATGAAACTCTAAAATGGTTATGGTGCATTGCCTTATTCACCCCCAAATTTTCTACCATTTCACATGAAACCAAGTCTAAAATCACCTTATAACACTTAACACTTTCTACAACCCCTTGCAACACTTACCTCATGACTTTTAAATTGTTCAATATATATTTATTCTCTACATTTGTTCACTATCCTTTTTTTTAGCTTGATAAATGCCCTCTTCATCATGAGAGTCTCTCTACACTATGGATCATAATAATTCTCTGGGGATTCAATTAAATCCAATATCTATTCATAACATGCACCCTTACATTAGGCATTATATTATTTTCACTCTACATTTAAGTACACTCATTTATCATATGCCTAAGTTTTCTATGTCTAAAAAATCTTCCACAAAATCCTCTTCCCCTTCCCATACCAAATATTCCATTATATATCGATGGGTAATATCCATCTCCATACTTGTGACCATGTTCTTCTCCTTGCACATAACCTTATTTTTTCATGTGCACATGAGTATACGCATCACTATTTTCTCCTTCTTGATTTTGTTAGCTTCTTACATCTTTTTATCTCCCTATTATACCTTTGAGAGAGAACTTTACTTTTCCTTGTGTGAAATTATTTTATTTTCAATACAAAATTTCTTGAATAATGTGCATGAATTGATAATATTCCTCCATAGTTTGGATTCTCACCATGCTCAACTCTTATTGGATATTGACTATCAACCCATTTATATATATTCCATTTTATCTTGATCCATTTCACCATGGATAAATGTGATGGTGATCAAGTAAAACTCTTCAGTATAAAACTTAACACTAAAACCTATCTACCTCAAATTTTATAACTTATTTAACAACTGTAATTGGTAATATCCAAGAAGGAATTTACCTTTTTTGGTGACCATTTTGTCTCATTTGAAATTATATTATTTCCCTCTTTTTATTTACATCTAAATTCCTTCTACCAAAGAGATGTGTGACCATTAAACTTGGTCTACACAACATTCACTCTCTTTGGGTCACTTATATCATCAAACATAAAATATTCCTCAATGCATGTGATCCAATCTATATGCTTTAAACGTTTAGATTTCTTTAAAAACATGGCACATCTTGGTCTTCATTCCTCTACTAATCCATGAAATAGTTGTAATGAGTCTACCCTCTCCTACATCCATTTTTAGTTCTTCTTATTTATTATCATCCTATCCTTTTGCTCATAGTTATTCTTCTTTGGAATCATTTTGGTCATCTCCATTGGTGAAACCCCTTCTTATATCTTCTTCTATTATATCAATATAGATTGCACATCCCTCAACACACCTAATATTTTTCTAGTCTTCCAAAATCATTTATTTATATAGCTCCAGCTCTACCAATCTTTCTTCTTGATGGCATCTTGAGACTTTGGTCTATCAAAACCTATTGTTATAATCTCTCATATAAGAATCACATATATGTAACATATTCACACTTTCACAAGGACTAAAACCTTGTGCTCTAATAGCATGATGGTGAGTTCGTAGGGTTGGGTTTTTTCATGAGGGAAAGCCATAACCCAAAATCATATAGTAAACACACACACATGGAGAGAGAGAGAGAGGGAAAGAGTATAAATCTCATAACTTTCATATATTAAACATAAATATTCAATTAAAATAGTTTCCTATCACATGAGCTATAATATATACTCTATGAGAAGCTACAAACACAAGATTCTCCTAGCTATTAAAATGGTTTCTATTCAGATTTCCTTTTCTCACTCTCTCATTGGACTACTAATCAAAGAAGATGAGTTGTTGCTATGATATCATGATCTCTCTTATGATACTCCCTATGTGCTTCACAAACATTTATATAGGTTGTATCAAGTGAAACATGTTATTTTGGATTCATGTAAGCCCTTGCAAGATACAACACATCCCATTGTTGGTTGTGTGTCCTTCAGTCTATCTTAGATGCAATATACATGTTTTTATCAATACTTATCCAAGAGTCTCAGATTCAATGTCCATATTTGGACCTTTAAATGTTTCCATTCATGCACTAGCCTTCCTAAATCCATATGTGTCAAGACTTCTACACAACCAATTGAATTCCTTCATCTTTGTACACATAATGTACATATGTTTGGTACATCTAAATCTTATTTCATGTTTTTTTCCTTACCTTTGCATGAAAAATTTCCACACATGCATATCAATTGTGATTCCTATTAGCCAATTTTCACACCCAAGTTTTGCATCTTTCATTTTGGCTAAGTACAGCATCCTTATTTGTTTAACCCCATAGCCAAGTGTCAAGTGTTATTTCCTTTAGAAGCCTTTGTTTGGTCTTTTTACAAGTGTTATTTATCTCAACAAGGTTTTGCTTCAAGTTTGTTAACCAAGTCTCAAATGAAATGTTTCAAACTTTTTGTCTGAAACAAAAAGTCTGAAGGAATTGGTCCATTTCAATATTTTTGAAGGGTCACTTACAAAAGTCCAAAGGGTCTTTTCTCATGGAAGTGTCCTTTGCAAAAAGTTTGAAGGGTATATTTCAAGCTTTTTGAAAGGCATCTTCAAGATTTTTGAAGGAAAAGTATCCTTTACAACTTTTCCAAAGGGTTTGTTCTTTTAAAGAATTGTTCTAGTTCATGTTTCCTAGAGGGCACTTTGAAACTTTTTCAAAGGAATTATTTTAAAATTTTTGTCCGAAACAATCTTATCAAAGGGTCTGTTTCTCATGAAAGTGTCCTTTGCAATATTTTCAAAGGGACATTTTCAATTTTGCAAAAGGTTCTTTTCTATTCTGAAGGGACACTTTCAAAAAGTCTGAAGGGACACTTTTCAAGTGAAGGGATGCATATTTATCTTGCAAAGGAAAATTTTCAATCTTTCCAAAGGGTCTTTTCTCAGGAATTGGTCCTTTGCATTTTTTTGATGGAATTATTTCAGACATTTTTTTCAAAACAATCCTTCCAGAAGAATTGGATCTTACATTTTGCCAAAGTAATTGGTGATCTCTCAAAAAGTTTGAAATGTCCTTTGCAAAAGCCCAAAGGGACACTTGCAAAAAGTCTGAAGGGTCTTTTCTCAAGAAAGTGTCCAGTTTAAGCTTTCTAAAGGGACATTTCAAGATTATTGAAGGGCATGTTTAAGCCTTCTGAAGGGCACTTTTCAAAGTCCCAAAGGGTAGTTCTATCAAAGGAACAATCCACTTGTAAGTTTAAGAAGGGGCCTGAAAGGTTATTTCTTTTAGAGAAAAGGGTCCACGGGAAAATTATTTGAGGAAAATGTTAAAGCAAAGGTCCAAGAAAAAACCCTAAGGGAATGGTCCCAGTAAAATGATGGTTATATGTATGTCAACTTCAAAGTGATGAGCTAGTCCTTGGTATTTAAACAAGTGGGTCCCAGTGAGATAGATGGTTCTCATCTAGATGCTCAAAGATCCAAGGGATGACAATCTTCATCCACCAAAGAAAATTAGAGGGTTCATCTCACCATTGATTAGGTTAAGATCTGAGTTATTTTTTGATGGATAATCAAAGGAATAATTGACTATACATGTAGACTCCAAGTGATGCCTCTCTAAGGACAACAGAATGCAAGTGACTCTTCCCTACATCATTACACACCTCAGCAAGCCAATGAGAAGCTATTAGCATTAGGAAAAATCTAAAAAAACTAGACTCTCATTCTCATAATTGACTAATTCCATTACTCAGTTCAAAAATATCTTTATTTTGCTAGTGCAACCATTGGGAAAGCATCTTTGAGAGAGCAAGCTAGCTGTGTAACCACTTGAGGTGACATGGATCAATCGAATGGCCCAAATGAACATAATTTACAAAGATGATTGTAGATGAAGATGGAGACTCCTAATAGATTGATTCCCCTTTCTATCACTAAATGCCTCCTCCTCTCACTTCCTTTTTGCTATAAATATAGCCCTTGGGCTAGTTTAAAAATAACCACACAATGTATGGTGAAGCCCTACTGGATTGATGTTAGATTCTTCCTTTAAGCATTAGTATAAATTTATTTCTTTCATGTTTTTGGATAATTATCTGGGTGTGTAAGAGATGTATAGTGACAATAAGTAATGATTTTCCATCCTTATGTCCTTTATCTGTCACACCTAAGCAAAATTTCTTAGTCTAATAGGTCATATAGAGTGTGTTAAATTGTTGTAAGTGTATTACTATTTTGAAATGTGTAAATTTTGCCTTTTAGTTCATTTTCCTTGTGTCATTTTACACATCTCACCTCTGTATTGAAATACTTGTGTTAGAAATCCTTAGAGCTTGAAAATGGTTTGTGTGTTTTTTTGTATTGTGCATTAGAATATGACATTCACATGGAAGATAATCTTGGTGCATCACCAATATTAGAGTAGCTTTCATTTTGTACAATTTATAACTCTTTTCCTTTAGATCAAATTGGTTTAGATAGAGGTTGTTTTGTAGATATACATTCAAGGAGCTAGCCCCTTTAAATCTAGAGGTTCATTTCCTCTATAAGCATACCCACATGCCTGAAAATGTTTCAACGTTGCCCAAATCTGGAAGAGGATTGAACACTCTCTTCTAGTGTGAAAGATTTGGAGACAACATTTCCTACACACCTTTTAAATCATGTTTTCACACTAAACAACCTCTACTCAACATCCTCATGTAAAACTTCACTTTATTAAAAAACTCACCAAACTTCCATGGAAAATTCTAGCATCTGATGTAGTCTTCTAGCTATAAAAATTACACAATCCATGAAAAATGCACAATATGTTGGAACCATATTGAAAAATAAGTATGTATATCATTTTTAATGATGTAACATTATATTAACCCTAGATGTTCCTATATCATTTGACATCACTTCATTAAAAACTTATTGTGTTAGTATAGAGTTGCAATATAGTGGCACACCTAGTGCAACTAATTATAAGAATAGCCAAGATAGTGTGATATCATGAAACATATATCACTCTAATTCACTATTAGAAAAAATGTATACACTAAATTTAGGCATGATAATATTTGAATGAAATTTAATAAATCATCACATCCACACAGGAAGGGTTAGAAAATGTAATGTCCCCTTTTGGGATCAAATCAAAATATCTGGGATTTAATACAAACCTTAACATAATTGAAACATTATGTAATTGACTAATTATGCATAAAATAGTTTTAGACCTTTAAGATACCCTCATAAAAATTACATAAATAAGTTGGCTAAGGCCTCCAAACCAAACTAAGCTCAATAAAGGGACATTGCAATCCTCCCCTCTCAAAATTGCTTGTCCTTAAACAATTGTAAGCTATGATGTTATAAAATAGTTGCTCCTTCCCAAGTGGTATCCTAAATGAACAAGTCCTTCCAACAAATAAAATATTCCATGAATCTTTTATTCCTTAACTTCCTTTCTCGAACCTCCATAATAGATTCTAGATTAAAAATCATCTTTCCCTCATCATCTAATGATGGTAATTCTAAATATGGAATGATATGCTACCCTAGTGTCAGAAAAGAACATGAAACACATTATGAATCCAATTGTGCTCAGGTAGTTCTAGCTCATATGTCACCTCCCCAACCCTCCTCTAAATCCTATATGCACCATAAAAGCAAGGTTTAAGCTTTTTTCCCCCATTATGCTTCAAAGAAGATTGCATATAGGGATGTAACCTTAAAAATACCATGTCTCCTACCTCAAAAGTCCTCTTCAGCCAGTGTTGGTTTGCATATAATTTATGTTGGTTTTGGTCATGTTTGAGGTTTTTCTTAATCACTTCAAGTACCTTCTGACTCTATTTTACCAAATATTTATCCCTGGGTGCTCTACTATCCATCAAACAACAAGGGAAAGTACATCATACCCATATAAAGCCTTAAAAGGTGACGTATTCATGGACATGTGATAATATGTATTGTAGTAATGTTCACCAATGTACAACCACTTAATCTAATATGTTTGTTTCCCTACAACATAGTTTCATAGGCATCCTTCAATCCATTTACTCATTATTTTAGTTTTTGTATCAATTTTTGGATGATAGTCATTGTTATAAATTAATTTAGTGCCCACCAAATGAAAGAGCTCTCACCAAAAAAAGATCAAAAATATATTGTCCATATCACTCATAATGTTTTTAGGCATCCCATGTACTCTAAGAACTTCTTTGAAAAAAAATTAGCCACTAAAGTTGCATTGTACTTCCCTAGAATTATAAAAAAGTGTGTATTTAGTGAGTCTATCAACAAACACAAGAATGCAACTCTTACCTTGAACCATGGGGAGCCCTGTAATGAATTCTATAGATATGATTTCCCATTTTTTATTAGGAATGGGGAGGGCTATAATAGACTAGTTGAAAAAGCTTGCTCAGACTTATTTTGTTGGCAAGTGAGTCACTCCAAGATTATTGAATGACATGCCCTTTTAATCCCTTCTAAACAAATATTTATCACTTGTTTACAAGTTTTAAAATACCTCAAGTGTGCCACCAAAGGCTTCTCATGGAAAAATCTCATTACTTTATGTTTCTTTTAGATTCAGAAAATAGAAGAATACTATTTTTTTTTAAATTATACCATTTCTTAACTTATACCTATCATCTTCATTTTTTCCTTCAAGGATGGAAACAAAAAAACCCATTTTTTTCATACTCAACTATTATCAAATCCTTCCAATCCACTATAATTTTAGTCATAAACCCAAGGGTAGGTCTTCTAGACAACACATCAGTAATTACATTATTTTTTTATAACATAATTAATATCAAAGTTATATCATTAAATTATTTTTACCCACTTTTGCTACCTATTGCTCAAATCAATTTGGTTTAGAAAATATTTTAGACTATTATGATTTTTTTTTACCATAAACTTGTCTCAAATCAAATACTACTCGAATTTGACCAAAGCATGGCTAGTATTTTCTTATCATAAATGATTAATACATGCTCTACCTCTTTGATTTTATGATCTCAAATGCTATAGGTCATCCTTTATGTATTAGAACAACCTTTATACCTTCACTTTAAGTGTCAAATTCTAGAACAAAAGGAATGGATAAATGTGGAACAATAAGTACTAGACATGAGCTCATCCCCTCCTTCAATTTATCAAATGTTACATGGGTTATTTTAGACCAGTTAAAATCCCCCTTTTTGGTCAAATATATTAATATAACAAGTTGGTAAAACCCCTTGCTAAACCATCTATAGTAGATGAACAAACCCAAAAACCATCTGAAATGTTTCATGGTAATTGGTAGAGGCAAATCCAAGAAGGCTTAGATCTTTTGTTGATTAAAATGTACCCTTTGGGCATTCATTGCATTCCATATATAAAAAAATTCAAACATACAAAACTCACATTTAGATTCATTGGCAAAGAATTTTTGCTTCTCCAAAATTCCCAGCACTATGTCCAAGTGTTGAAGATGTTCCTTCCATGTTTCATTATATACTAGGATGCCATCAAATAAAACCAACACAAACTTCCTTAAATGTTGCCTAAAAGCATTATTCATATAAGATCAGAAAGTGGCTAGAGTGTTAGTTAATCCAAAGGGCATGACCAAAAATTCTAAATTCCATAATGACATCTAAAAATTATTTTTGGAACATCTTCATCTCTTATCTGAATTTGGTGATATAAGGTCTTCAAATAAATCTTGGAAAAGTAAGTGGGCCCATGTAAATCCTCCATTAAATCATCAATTACAAGTATGGGATACCTATGCTTAATTATTTTCTTGTTTAAAAGGTGGTAGTCTATACACATTCTCATTGGTCCATCCTTCTTCTTCATTACAACAACCGAAGAATAAAAAGGTCTACAACTAGGTCTTATATGCCCCATTTCCAAGATATCCTTGATGGCTCTCTTTATTTATTTCTTGTATGCTCTAGTATGTCAATATGGAATGGTTATTATTGCTTTAGTTCTATGATCCAACTCAATGATATGTTGAAAACCACTTTCTAAGGGTAATTCATATGGAATCTTATTAAAAACACTAGCATGTTTGTCAAGGATATATTGAATATCCATATGATGCTACTAATATCCCACATTCTTATATGTAGAACTCACAAAACATTTGGTTGTTAAATAATCTTCCCTCTATAGATATCCCTGTCCATCCTTTTTTTATCACAACCAAGGGAACCCCATTGACCATACCACACAACACTATCTCTTTACTGGCTAGTCAAAATTTTAGTTCTAACATTTGGTAATTTTGGGTGAATTCTCCTAGAGAATGAAACCATTGCACCTTGAGGACTATGTCAATTTATTCAATCCTAATGACATAGAAATCATCACCAATTTTATGCCTTCTCAATGTGAGATTCAACTTTTTTTATCTTTTTTTTGTAAGGGATGGTGAAGCCATTTACCATGGTAACATTAAAACCTTTGAAATCAGTAGCTTTCAGCTCACATCTAGATCTCAAACCTTCATCAATGAAGTTATGTGTGTCTCCACTATCAATAATCATAATTATCTTCTTACCTTAAAAATCCCATCTCACTCTAAATAGGTGGTACCTAGGATCACTGGATAAAGTGGCAAGGGTTTCATCCATGTTGTCATCATATTTTTTCATCTCTTGCTCATCTCTGTTAAGGGTTACTTCTTATTCTTCTTGTTCTCTTTTTCCATCTAAAACTACCTCAATGTAATGAAATTTCCCTTGACCAAGGCAATGATGACCTAGTATCCAAGGCTTTTTGCATGTGATACACAAATTCCTCCTTTTTAGTCCATTCCTTGATTCTACTTCCCTATTTGTCCTTGGTAGTTTTTCTGTTTCACAATGCCTTGCTAGTAAAACCTTCTTTTCTATACAATTGGGGTCATTTTTGACTGGCCAAGAAGTGCACTCCTAAGCTACCTAAAAGGTTTCCTTTTCTATTTAAAGATAGTTACTCTTTACTATCTAAAAGGATAAAATATACCCCTAGGTATTGTTTATAGATTAAGAGAATTTTTTATGGCCACTTAGAATGAGAAAGGGTTGAAATCCTTGAAAAAACCCTTGAGTGGGTCTGCCAACCCTTATATGAATAAAAATACAAGACTCATTTTACAAACATCTAGTACTATCACCAAAACCCTCTAAAAATTAGCCACATAATCATCCATGGAAGTTTTTTGTTTCAGCTACACTAACTCTCTAAAATTAACTTATGGATCCACCGCATCAAACCTATTAATCAACATCTTATTAAATTCATCATAATATTTGATGAGGTTATGCCCTTGTGTGATTAGACCATGATACCATCACTCATGTGGGGCACCCTCAATGTTTAAAGTAGAGAAATTGATGGCTTCATCCTCCATAATCAGTCGAATTGATAGGTAGGTATCTACCTTTTGGAACCAAGATTGATCGGTACTCTTGGTAGATCTATTAAATCTAGAAAACATGATCTTTCCATGAACTTGTTAAAGATACCATTGATTATTCCAAGGTTTATGATCAACCCTAGGTCCCCCTTTGTTACTTTTTAAATGCATGAAATTAGTGAGGCTCATTTCTCCTTTAATCTTAGGTGAAAGAGTCTTGTACTCTACATAATTATTAGCAATATCATTTATTATTAAAGGCTACATCTCCACCTCAAGAAAGACTTCCACTTTGTAAAGGAAGTTAGGCTCAAAAGGCCAAGTTGTAGGTCTAACAATCATTCTTTTTTTAAGAGGAGGGTTGGCTACCAAATCACTCACATTACCATTGGATGGATGGAAAGTATACTTGCCCTATATGGTGTGAATCATTTCAGCCATCATATCTATCATACGCTCTTGATTTTGAGTAATATTCTCACATCAAACATGATCTACATTTGAATCATCCATATTCTTATGCCCTAGTTGTTCAAACCCTTGACTTTGTTATTTTATCCTTTTTATTTTCTCTCTTTCATAATATCCAACCTCTATGTCACTATTTGGCATGTAGGCAATCTTACAATGTAATGTCTCTTTTAGGGAAAATTGTATAATATTAAAACATTAAAATAAACCCTAACAAGACATTGTAGTTTTTGAGTTTTTTCAAACCCTAATCACATAAAATTTTAGACTTTGGAAAATACCAATTTTTAGGTCACAATTTAAACATTTAATTACCAAAAATAAGATAAAATACATCCATGTAAATACCTTCAAATCTAAAATTTTGTAGCAAATATATAGCTAGAAATTGCAACAAAAATACTAGCTATATAAATATGTGATAATATATCAAAATAGGCATCAAAATCACCTCAAAATTGCACCTTAAAACCCTCTAAAGGGTTTATTACCCTAGGAGAGGGCATTAATTTAGATCACTACCATTATTATGGATCCAAAGAAGGTTTTATGACCCAAACATTATTGGACCAACCTTTCAATTATTGTTTCACTATTGTGTTCCACTTGGAATGGTAGTTAGATGCTACAAACTACTTAGTTATGTCCAATATGATCCTGCTAAAGGTTGAGGGATTTATTCCCAACTTTATAATACTAAAGAAGGGTTTCATCTTCCAAGGTTGAAAATCAAACACGCTGCTCAACTTCATAATTTTCATTGATAAAAAATGATATGAGATGCAAAATGATCCTCTTTTTTTCCTTGTATATCCTTCCCCTCCAAAAGACCTTCCCAAAAAGGGAGTGCTCCACTTGAATAGTAAATTTAAATATTAAAAAAGTGATTTCATTATAATTTCACTTAAGGGATAACTTGCCTATGACCAAAAGGTCCCTTTCTTAAGTCAAAATTATAAAAATGTTGCCAATAAAGCACTTTTGATAACTTGAATAGAGAACCATTATTTCCATTAATTTTTCCTTCCCTTATCTTAGCCTATGGAAAACAACAAGAAAATAGGCTAAGGGTCTTCAACCACTCTAATCTTGACAAGGAAAATTTATGGTACTCCTTTATTAAAATTACTTATCCTCAAGCAATTATAAATTTAGATGTTATAGAATAGTTGCCCCTCCAAGTAAAATCCTTAAGGGGAAAGTCTTTCCAAAAAACCAAATATTCCATGATGCTTTAGTTCCTTAGCTTCCTTTCTCAAACCTCAATGATAAAATATGGGATCAAAATTATCTTTCCCTCATCATATAGTAGTAGTAAATCAACAAAAGGAGTGATGTTATTCATAGTGCCTTTTTGAGATATGAAACATGAAACACATTGTGGATGTGGCTATATTCAAGAAGCTCTAGATTATATGTAACTTTCCAACACTTCTTAGAACTTTGTAGGGACCATAAAATTGGGGTTTAAGATTTTCTTCCCCATTCTTATTGATGGAGGATTGTTTATAGGGATGTAACCTCAAAAATACCATGTCACCCACCTCAAATATCCTTAATTCTATCTTATGCTTGTCTGTATACAATCTAGTTTTGAGCATCTTGATTGTTCTTCTTAAACACCTCTAATGTTTCAAAACTCTCTTATACCAAATGCATATCTTCCAACACTCTACTATTTTTCATAATTAATTCCACAAAGGAAAATGCATCATATTCATACAAGGCTTTGAAATAAAGCATACCTATAGACATGTGATATGATGGATTGTAGTAGTACTCATCCATGTACAACCACTTAATCATTATTGTTTGCTACCATGAAACATAGTTTTGTAGGCATCCTTCCACCCATTTATTCACTATTGTAGTTGTCCCATCAGTTTATGGGTGGTAGCTAGTGTTAGGAGATAACTTTGTGCCCATCAAATGAAAAAATATTGATAAAATAAAATCATAAACCTATTGTCCCAGTCACTTACAATGCTTTTAAGCAACCCATGAAGTTTAACCAATTTTTTTTAAAAACATATCAACCACTATGGCTGTAGTATACTTGGTTGGAATTACAAAAAAATGTGCATCTTTAGTGAGTCTATCCACCAACATGAACATACATTTCTTACCTTGTACCATGGGAAGCCCCGTGTTGAAGTCCATGGATATGCTTTCTCATTTTTTAGTGGGAATAGGTAGGGGATACAACAAACTAGCTAGAAAAGCTTGCTCACTCTTATCTTGTTTCAAACTAGGGCACTCTTAGATGTATTGAATTACCTCTCCTTTGAGTCCCTTCTAAAATAAGATCTCCCTTGATTGTATGTCTTAAAGTGACCTAGATGACTAACTATAGGAGAACCATGTACAACCCTCAATATTTGGTGTTTCATCTTAGATTTAGGAGTTAAAAATACACTATTATTTTAGAAAATCAGTCCATCCACAACCTTATATATCTCATCATAAAACTTACCTCCCATGACAACTATAGTAAATTCATCTTTGGCATATTTAGTTGTGATTACAACCTTCCAATCCATTATAATTTTAGTCATAGCACAAAAAATGGGCTTCTAAGATAATGTATGAACAACTACATTGCTTTTCCCTTTGACGTATTCAATATCAAAGTCATAAGATTGTAATTTACTTACCTATTTTTACTATTTATCACTAATCATTTTGGCTAACAAAATATTTCCAACTATTATGATCAATTTTCATCACAAATCTACCAAAAATCAAATAATACCTAAATTTGGAAAAATCATTCATGATGCCCAACCTTTACTTATCATAAATGGATAATCTATGCTTCACTTCTTTGATTTTTCTACTTCCAAAAGTGATAGGATGTCTATTTTTTATTAAGACAACCCCTATAACTTCCCTTGAAATGTCACATTTTAAAACAAATGGAATGGAGAAATATAGAACAATGAGTATTAGGCAAGTACTTATCATTTCCTTGAGTTTTTAAAATGTTTCCATGGTTGGTTTTTATTAGCTGGAAGCTCCCTTTTTGGTTATATTTTTAAATGGAGTAGCAAGTAGAGATAATCCTTTCAAAAATTGCCTATAGTCACTACACAAATCAGAAAAACTTCTCAAATGTGTCATGGTAGTAGGTGGAGACTGATCCATGATTGTTTGGATATTTTTTTAATCTCCATGAACCACTTGGGCATTAATTACATGCCCTAAGTACATAATTTTAGACACTATAAATTCACATTTAGACTATTTTGAAAAAAGAGTTTGTTGCTCCCAAACTCCCAACACTATGTCCATGTGTTGAATATTCTCCTCCTATGCTTTTATATATACAATGATGTCATCAAAGAAAACCAACACAAATTTCCCTAAGTGCTACCTAAAAACATTGTTCATGCAAGATTAGAAAGTGGTTGGAGCATTGGTTTATATGAAGGGCATAACCAAAACTTCATAGTGCCCATAATGACATCTAAAAGTCATTTTTTGAATATATTCTTCTCTTACCCAAATTTGGTGATATCAAGTTCTCAAGTCAATTTTTAAAAAGTAGATAGCCCCATGAAGCTCATCAATTAATTAATCAATTCTAGGTATGGGATGCCTATTCTTGATGGGTCTTTTGTCCAAGAGGTGGTAAGTTATGCACATTATCATAGTTCCATCTTTCTTCTTCACTAGATCAACTAATGATGTAAAAGAAATAGAATTAGGTCTTATATGACCCATCTCCAAAAGTTCATTGATGGCCTTCTCAATCTCTTCCTTATAGATCCTAGGATGGTGATATATGGAGTAGTGATTACCACTTTAGTTGATAGTTTAAACTCAATGATGTGCCTAAAAACCTTATCTAGGGGTAATCTGTGAGTTTTACTACCAAAAACCTTAGCATGTCTATCAAGGATGGGTTAAATATCCTTGTGATGATGTTGTTACTCCAAAACACAATTTGTAGTGCTTACAAAACACACAACCACTCAAGAAACCTGACCTATATGGAAAGCCCTTTCCACCCTTTTTGAAGTCACAACCATGGGTGCTCCATTGTTTAATCCATGTAGCACTATTTCCTTATCAACTGATCTAAATTTTAGTTCCATTAATTTATCATTTTGTGTGAATTCCCTAAGAGAAGGCAACCATTGTAATCTAAGGACTAAATCAGTCTCTCTAATACTAATTACATAAAAATCATCTTCAATTTTATGCTTACCCAATATGACATTCAAACATGGAATCTTCTTTATGCAAGGTATGGTGAATCCATCCACCATGGTCATATTAAATCCTTTGCAATTAGTAGTTTTTGGTCCACATATAGCTTCCAAATCCTCATCAAAAAATTTGTGGGTGGACCTACTATCAATGAGTATGGTGACTTTCTTACCTTGAAAAAACCCTGTCACTCTAAATAGATGATATCTGGGATCTCCAAATAAGGGAGCAAGGGATCCATCCATGTTGTCACCTTCCTTTTTAACTTGTTCCTCCTCATTAGTAGTTGTCCCCTCTTCTTATTCCTCTTGTTAGCGGGAAAGTATGCACATAGGGTGCCATCACAACATAAGGACATGTTAGTAGTATACCAGGTTAGCATACATGAGATATTTAGTCATCAACCATATTCCTTTTGAATAGATTGCATGGATTTAGGTTTCTCTAACTTGGGAAGCTTACAACAATGTTGTATTTATTAAAGATTCCAAATTTAGTTTGTTATAACCATGTGTCTAAAATAGAGATAGTGACTTTTTTATAAATGTAATCTATAAAGAGTTGGGAGGTATTGGACATTGAAGAAATAGATATTGGATCCATGTAATAGAGGCATCTTGTAAAAACATAGAGTAATAGGTTGATCTCTTCATAGTAATTATATGTTTTTATGGTTTTTTAATTGAATGTGTTATTTATCACCACTATAGACTTTATGTATTGCATATGATGATACTTTTAATATATATAAGGTTTTTTGAGTAATTGGCTATCCTAGATTATGTAATGATTGTTCATTCTATATTTCTATTTGTGTTTTCTTATATTTTTATGATGTCTTTATGAATCTACATTTCTAAAAATGAAGGGCTCATTACCTCTCCCATAGTTGTCCTCATAATTAGCAAGTTTTGGGAAACTAGAAACCTCTATTAACAATGGTGTAGTGAGCATAGAAAATTATGGTTTGCTAGAGAAAGAGGATATGCTCCTATGGCTACCAGGTCAGAGGGATTTGTAAGAATGGTGGGATCAAAAAATCTCTAAGTTAACATAAAAAGAGGCAAGAAGGGTAGGGTGTTTAGAAAAATAACTCATAGAGAATCATCTATATGGTGATGTACATAGAATATTTTGGTGTGAATTTTTTAGCCTACTTACTATGTGGTTGATGAGATTATAGCATTTTTATTTTCAAGCTAGATCTACATCTAAAATTCAATGGATTGATAATCTAATCAAATAGTTATAGAGACACAAGGTTGATTAGACCTATGTGATTGATCATTGTATACAACCCACTATAGATGGATATACAACAAAATTCATAGTTCATAGTTATATTACTTTTGATGTCATACAAGATCTATTCATGTATGGGACTAGAGGAAAGTTTCTGTAATGAATACCAATTCTTATCAAGATGTTGGTCAGTGAAAAAAATGTAGTCCCCTACCCATTTATGATGGATTAGTCTTTTTAGGCACTATGGGGATGTGTTCGATCAAGATGTGAGATGGTGTGATACTGATCTAGAAAGTTGGCCACTAGAAACCAGATGAGGAGATCATATGAAAGGGAATGGAAAAATCTTATGGATATAGAGAGATAAATGTGACAACAAAATAGGTGGAATATATTAGGGACTTCATGAGAAACGATGAGTAGAAGTAGAGGTATAAGTAGGGTCAGAGATCGAATAGTTATAGGAGACCACAAGGAAGAAGAATGAGTTGATGAAAGAGTAAGAAAAGAAAGAGTTGATGAGATAGAAGAAGATCCAAAGATTAGCAAGATTGAAGAGTGAGTTAAGAAGCAAGTAGAAGATGACAAGAAAGGAAAAAAGTATGGAGGTAGGTATTTTGATAGCTAGTAGTAGATCATAGTTACTAAAAGAGACATCTTTAACATTTGCAAGTGAGTTACCTAATAATGGAGGCATGGTCAACCACAGCCATAGTACTGGCTAAACTTTATACATTAGGAGAAATAGATAATGAGACCTTTCACCCCCTCAACACACATTCCTTAAGCCCATATTTTATAGAATAACTCCTATTTATATTTAGCCACAAAGATTTGTAAGTTAGAGAGAGTAGGAGATCGAAGAATCAAGAAGTATCATAGAGTTACTATATTCTAATTTTAAAAGGACCATGCAATGATTCACTGAATCATAGAAGAATTATTTAAGAGAGGTATCAGCTATATTGAATAAACCCTTGTTGATTGAATAGGTTACTGATTGGTTATGTTAGATCAAATTTTTTGCTAAGGAGCATAAAATGTGAATAGACACCATTACAAAGACTGAACATGAGTTAAAGGTGTTTTCATTTCTTGAGTGAACTAAATCACCTTTTCAATTAAAATAATATTTCCTATTCTCACAAAGTTTACCATTGTCGATAAATACATTAGTACTTGGAGATAGTCCAACTGGCTCCGCAAGGTCATTACCATAGACACCACTAGTGATAAATTTAGAACAAGGGATTTGATCAGAAGTTTTGAAGTATTTAATATTGTCTCTATACCCAAGGATCAAAATTGGTTGGCAGTGTGTTGGCTTCTACAGAAGTGAACCTAATCCCATATGAGGCCCTCAAATTATATAAATTTAATGTTGAAATTATATCATGCCATTTTATACTAGATAATGTCAATCACTTCTAGGTGTTTGTTGATGATAACTGAATCATCAATTTCATGTATAGTTATGGAGATTTTGAGTCATATGTAATTGATAAACAAGAAGAAGAGTTTGCAAAGGAGGTTGAGAATGAATAAGATGGCATAATAAAACTCAAGAAGAATAGAATTCCATAAAGGCATGGTCTCTCTATAAAGGATATTTAATCAAGATAAGTCAACCAGCATTACCAAGGTGCCCAAAGTAATTGGCAAGGATTACAAACAAATTAATCTAGGTTCATTGAGCAAGCCCCATAGGATCAATATTAGGCTAGCCTATACCAAAGAGGAGTTAACTTAAGCTACTAAAATACTATCCATATTCAAGGATGTCTTTGCATGGTCTTAAAAAGATCTTAAACTCTCCAACACCTAGGTCATTACTCATATGATCCCTTTAAAGGAAGCATGCAAACCCTTCAGGCAAAGGCAAAGACCTATAAATCTATTTATATATCCTCTCATTTATAAGGAAGTGAAGAAGTTACTAGATGCAATAATTTTCTTCCCAATCAAACTCTCCACATGGGTCACCAACCTGCTCTCAGTCAGGAAGAAAATGGTGAAATTAGACTCTACATGGACTTTCACAACCTTAATAGATCTTCTAAAAAGGATAACTACTAGTTGCCTTCTTTGGATTAGGTAATTGAAATGGTTATAAACTCTCAAATGATGTCTTTATTAGATGGATTCTCTAGTTACAACTAGGTGTTTGTCAATAAAAAAGACATGTTGAAGACTACCTTCATGATGAAGTGGGGAATTTTTGCATACAGAAGGATGCCTTTTAGACTTATCAACACTGGGCCACCTTTCAATGTGTAATGGATCATGCATTCTAAGGACTAATTAGTAAGTGAATTATTATTTACTTGGATGACTTCATTGTTTTATCTAAAAATAGGAAATATCACATGATGCACCTTCAACAAGTTCTAGAGAAATATAGGACCTTTGGTATCTCTCTAAATCCTAAAAAGAGTATCTTTTTTGTAACCAAAGGTAATACATTGGGACACATAATCATGAAGGATGATATGGATATTGACCCTAAAAAAATTAATGTTATTTTCAAGGTTATTTTTCCTAATAGTAGAAAAGAGTTCAAATCATTTTTTGAGAAAATTAACTTCTTACACAAACTCATTTCAGGTATTATCAAACTTGTCAGCACCCTAAATGCCATGTTGAAAAAGGATGCAAAAAATGATTGGATATTTGAGGCTAAGAAGTCTTTCTAGGAAATCAAGGAAGACATAGTATAAGCACCTATATTAATTATCCTAGATTTTGGTAAAGATTTATACCTTTATTCTTTTGCTTTTGATCACATGATTTTTGTTGTCTTAATGTAGAATGTAGATGACAAAGAACATCCAATCACTTTCATGAGTACAAACCTAAAGGATGTTGAATTGATATATTTGCTCTTGGACAAGAAAGTGTATGCCTTGGTAAAGGCCATAAAGAAGTTTAGACATTACATCCTCAACAACAAAACTCATGCCATTATACCTTACCCTATCATTGAGTCTATGCTTAGCTATAATGAGTTAGGAAAAAGGCAAGGAAAATGGATGAACAAGCTCTAGGAATATGACATAGAGATCAAGTTGATTAAGTGGTATGGGGCCAAGGTTTAATTTGGTTGATTAGTAATGCTAACCCTTAGATTTATGTTTTATAGTTAGAAGTAGACTAGGTCTCAAATGAAGACTAGTACAAGGACATTGTCTACTACCTATTGAATGGAACTTGTCCCCCAGAGTTGAAAAGAGAAAAAAGGATAGTACTCAGATTTAAAAATCTAGAACATCATGATCAATAGAGGAATAATTTATATAAAAAACTATGAATGGATCTACTTGAGATGTGTCTCTATAAAGGAAACCATAAACATACTCAATAACTTCCATGAGAAATTAGGAAGCGAACATCCTTTGGGCAGAACCACTGCCCACAAAATACTCAGTACAAGATATTACTAGCCTAAAATATTCAAAGATGCATATGCTCATGTTTGAGTGTTAAATCAATGTCAAGTGTTTGAAAATAGAGAAGTACGGGTAGCCATGCCTTTATATATAATAATTAAAATAAGGCCATTTGCCCAATGGGGATTGGAATTCATTAGAATCATCAATCCCAACTCTTCGACAGGCCACAAATTGATGATAACATCCACTAAATATTACACCAAGTGAATCAAAGAAATTACCATTAAGAATTATAGGGAAATTGATGTCATAAAATTATAGGATGAAAATATTATAACCATATTTGGGACACCCTTATCCCTAGTATATGATAATGGATTGACTTTCCAATCTATAGAATTCGTAGTGTGGACCTATGACAACAAGATTATTGTCAATTTTTCCTAAAACCATTATCCGTAAGGAAATGGTATTATAGAATCAACTAAAAATAAATTGATGAATGTAATAAATAAATCAATAGATAATAAGCCAATGGAGGGGTAGTCATTATTGAAATATTCTCTCTAGGCAAATCAAACTAGATATAAACAAGGTTTGAAGTCATCTCTATTTTTAATAGTGTATGGGCAGTAACTAATATTTCCCATCACATTGCAACTACTTGCTTATGAGTTCATCATTGAATATATGAATGATGACAAAAGAATTTAGTCGATAATATTGAATATCATCCAGATGAAAGATGCTAGAGATGAATCCCTCAAAAAATTTAGCAAACACCAGGATGTAGTCAAAAGGTGGTTTGGAAAAAGGGATAAAATCAAAATGTTCTGAATCTCAGACTTGGTCTTTCTATGGGACAAAGCCCATGATAAAAAATGCTAGCATGACAAATTCACACCCCTTTAGATTGGTTTGTATCAAATTGCATAGATATTGGGTGATAATGCATTTAGACTAAATGACTTACAAGTAAATGCCTTAACTCTACTAGTGAATGGATATTACTTGAAGCATTACTTCTTGGCTAACCCTTGCACCTTTGTCAAAGGACTATGAGTTGGTTTAGTTTAGAAGTAGGTAGGGGTAGATTAGTTTCCTTTTTGTTTTGAATTCTTGTTGTGTGTTTGGTTTTATTTCTTTTCTTTCATTGGTTTAGTTGTTGTGTGTTGTAGCTTAGTAATAAGCCCCTCAGTCAAGGACCTGAGTTTCTCTTGAATTTGTCCCAAGATCTAAAATCTAGAGAATTGAATTGTAAGACCCATGTACATCCCAATCTATGGTTGTCCAAAGTAAGAGACTACACTATGTTTTGGTTTAGAATAATAGAAGAGTCTAATTTTAAAGTTTTCATATCATAGAATATGTGTTTCTATTATGATTATAATCTAGTTCTAACAAGTGTGCATTTAAATAAACAAAGGTCTTAAAATTACAAAAGTCCATACATACTGGTACTTAATCTCACATCATAAGATTTCCTAGGTAGAAATCAGTTACTGAAAGTGAGTGGTCCTTGAGCATTCTTTCTTTTATATAGGAACTTGATTTCAACTCAGCCTTAATTGACACACGATAGTGTTGCATGCACTAGTCACTCATCCACATAAGGTTTCAAATTTCTTACATTCCTTTAGCCTTTACAAAATGAAATGGCCTTGTCATATAATCACATCATGCCAATTGGCACTTAGTCATGACATTTCAAGTTCATAAAGAAGAAGACACAAATTCTTGTAACCCAATGACCCAATGGAAGTCTACCACTTTGTACTCGTTCATGGTATTTCAAGTTCAAGAAGGAATTACAAGGTTCATGACCCCATGACCTGATGGATCCTATGAAAAATATGGGTCATTCACCCAAAGAAATATTCTACCAATGGATTCACATGACTAAGACCCCCTTTTTATGACTTGAAAGGTTTAAGATTCATGTTAATCTATGAATAATATTGACAAGGTACTTTTAAAATATTTCATTAATGTCTAATTCATTGAATTTTCTAATGATCTAATTTGTTTAAAAAATGCTCTTACAAGGGGTTACATTCAAATACCCAAGGTATGATCCTTATAACCTAATCAAAGTAGTTTAATTAAGGTTTTTGAATCATGGTATTACTTTATCTATGTCAAAATTTGTAGTTGATACTATGACATACCTTGATTTTAAGTTTTAGACTAGAACCCAAGTTAGATTCTATACTCAAAGTTTATAAATTTAGACTTATCTCTTCTCATTCATCTCATGGTTTGTTAAATTCTGCATTGTTTCCTTTATGTAGGAATTTAATTATAACTCAGCCTTAAATGGCACATGATAGTGTTGCATGCACTGGTCACTCAGCCATATAAGGTTTCAAACTCATCGCGTGCCTTTAACCTTTGGAAGATCGAGTGACCCCATGATCTAATCATAACATGCCATATGACACTCAGTCATGGCATTCCAAGTTCACAAAGAAGAAGATATAAAGTCTCGTAACCCAATGACCTAATGGAAGTCTAATACTTTGCACTCATTCATGGCATTTAAAGTTTAATAAGGAATTATAGGGTTCATGACACCATGACCCGATGGAAATGTTCCATTTTTCATTCAATTGTTGTATTTTAGATTAAGAAGTTATAGTCCAATAAGAGCATGCCACCTGATACTCAGTCATGACCTTATAAAACCTCAGTTACTTTTCAAAGCCTATGACATAGTAATCCAATATCAACATACCACTTGACACTTGGTCACATCCTTGCCACACCATAGATAAGGTGTAATGTTTCAATATCTCAATACTATGAATGAATTATAAGATGACACCTAGCAGCTAGTCGCTAAATCTTGGATAGCTAGATGCTACATGGAAGCCACCCTATAGTTCATGAAAATGAGCTGAGAACACGTGGTCCCTTATCTCTTGGTAATAATACAATCAAAAGAAACCATGAATCCTAACAAAGAGTGATTGAATGAAAAGATAACACCTGGTAAAGTGTTGTGGTATTCAGGTCCATTGAAATTTTCATGTGACTAAGCCATGTAATAATGCAAATTAATGAGAGCTTGGCACATGGAAAACTAGTAGAGGCCCCACTGCCATGTTAGCCTAGAGATGAAAGAGGTTGATGCATGAAACATTAAAAAATAATGATCTAATCATAAGGCAACACTTGGTAGAGTGTCACACAATCTACTTGGATAGCCTAATATTCAAAATAGAAGGCTAAATTGCATAAAAACACCAAGTGTTGAGTGTGTGTCAAGTATAACACTTAGGTGGTGCATAAAAACCCACAAAATGATGATTGTAGGTGAAAATGAAATGCTGATGGGGATTGTTTAAATAGTTATAAGTCCAATTCACTTCACCCAAAAGTCAAGCTTATGATAATAGGCCACTAGACAAGGTAGAGGCCATGATTATTCGACTTCTCAAAATGGATTTTTGAAGCCATTAAAATAAAATTGATTATCCACTTGGATTTTAAATCAAAGGGAGATAAAGATACTTACCATTTATAACTCGTATCATTCAATTTAAATTCTAAATTTGGAGTTTAAATTTGGCTATCTCAAAGTAATACATTCACTTTTAGTTATTATCTGCTAATAAATCCAAAGTATTATATAATTTTATCTAAGGACTTATGCACATTAATTCACCATTAAATAAATCCACAACCTCATCAATTAGAGAATTAAAACCATGGCAAAATCTAGAACATCTATGATAAACACAACTATCTACTAAGGGGAGGGGGTGAATCAGTAGATCAGCTAAAAACTAGTTTATTAAATCTCTTAAAGAAGATACAAATTTATATGCATATTAAAGAGCAAATGTAGAGATCACACACACACACACACACAAACACATTACACTAGATTTATACGTGGAAAAACCAAAGGGAAAAACCATAGTGAGAATATCTACTAGAATATACTATTCTAATCCAACCTCACAATTAAACACCTCACTGGCAAAACCACACTAGTTACATTTAAAGACACCCATCCTAAGGAGACACCCATCCCTTGACTAAACACCAAATCAATTTGTCTGATGACACTAACCAATCAGAACTATGGAGCTGCAACTCTAGTATACAAGATAGATTCATAAATGAATCTAGTTATATTTCTCTATTACAAGTCTGGTTTATAACTACTCAATCTTTGCACATTCTCTATGTGATCTTTATTTATCTCTACCTCACTCTCTTTGTGTCTAGATATACCTTTTTAGACACACTTCATCTCTATATCCCTCTAACTTTTACTTTGTGTCTGCATACATCTCCAATCAACACACTTTGAGTCACTCTAGTAGCACCTTTGGCAATTATAATAGCAACATATGACAATGTTCTAGATGTCGTGTATATATGGAAAATGAATCTAGGGTTTAATGTCTTTAATGTGTTCATATTTTGACTATTCTCATTTTTATCCATTAAGGACTTTTGTCCATTATGATTTGACCTATCAATTTCCCACATCTCAGTTCATGCTTCATACCATAATGTTTAGGTCTCTTTTCTATATATGGCAACTGTTAAATTCAAGTCATAAATGTGACTTGACATGTATGATTTTTGTGTCTCATATCAAGGGAACCTACCACTCTTTATTATTAACTATGTTAATCATTTTTACCAAATCTTAAATTCATATATCTTCTATTCATAGATGGATTGGTTGAATTGATCAATCTTGGTTCCTATGTCAACACATTAAGTTAACCATATATCTGGTCATGTCTTTAAACGAGCATAATTAATTTTTTCCTTGGTGCCATTCAGAGTCTATCTTGCAACATTAGATCTTTTTTATGCATTAGTTTAAATTTTGAAACACATCCATCAATATCTTTATCCAAGGTCCCACAAGCTGTTGGATCTCCAAAATAGCATGCATTTTATCTCACTCTTTCATTAACCATTGAGCTCCTTTTTGCATCTTGATATTTCTTATATAATTGGGTCACTTTATCTCCTTTCGATTATCTCACATATGCTCAATATTTAGATTTCTATTGTGCCATTAACTAAAGGTCACTTTGCTTCACTGACTCCACTTCGCTTCATTGGATCTTTCTTATGAAGCTTCCACGTGTCATCTAATTTTAGAAGAGACATGATTTTTATCAAGTCTTGATCATTATCCTTTAGAATGTTGACTTCATCTCATTTTCTTTGGCATCTATGTATTACTTTTGTCCTTTGATCTCTTTAGACTTGCTTGACCTTTATCTTACCTTAATCCTTCGACACTTGTGAAAGTGCCCTACACTTCTTTCGAATTATCCTTTGGAGACTTTAGAATGTACCCTTTAGGGATTTTTAAAAATCCTTTTGGAAATTTTGTAAGTATCCTCTACTTCATTCAAACTATCCTTCAAAATAATTACAAGTGTCCCTTCATAAATTTTACAATAGACCCTTCAGAACTTGTGCAAAAGTCCACATACCCTTCAGAACTTTTGCAAATATAGCCTTTAGAAACTTTGTTTGGGTCACTTAGCCTTCGGCATTTTAACAAAACTCCCTTCATAATTTTTGTTTAGGACCCATTTCCTTCAGGAATTTTGTTCGAGAAATATTTTCCAACAAAGACTTAACCATTTTTTTGAAAGAATTTGCCAAACCACTTTCTCTAAAAGAATTCCAAATTGCACCCATTTATTTCAAAAACTTTATTGTGGACATTTTGTTTGAAAAAGTCTAATTTCTTGAAAGAATTCACCGTACCACTTTCTCTAAAAGAATTCCAAATTGTAAAAATGACTAAGTGTGGAGACTAAACATTTTCTCGATAAAATTCCAAAGCTTCAAAACAATTATTTTAGGCTTTCTGTCTGAAGAGTCTTCAACATTGTTTTGAAAGAATTGCTTGAGTCACTTCTTCCAAAATAATTCCCCAGACAAATGCAAGGGTAAAAAATCAACTAAGTATGGAAACTTAGTAGGCTTTTTGCTGAGGAACAACCTTATGCATTTGTAACATTTTCTCTACTCATGCTTATGACTTAGAACTTAGACCATAGAGGAGGCACAAACTTAATTATCATAATGTGATCATTTCCTTTAGATTCTACCATATGCACAAATGTTGTTAACATCAACCTGTGTACTTAGCCATATCTGTCAAGATAACATTGTGAGAAAAGGCATTCATATGATTGTTCTTATATTTTCATAGTCATTTAAAGTACACACAAAACTCCATGAGACTCTGCAACAAGTCTATTCAACTCAACACCTTTGTCATTAATGCATAATAACACATGTTGCCTTTGACATCAATGACAATCCTTCATACATCAATGACTATGTCCAACAACCTAAATCCAACAAAGAGGAACAAGTTTCATTCCTCTACTCTTATGGAATGAACATAATCTTCTAGGACACCAATTTCAATTCAATTGCATTGGCCACTAAAGACAAACATAATAATGACTTGTTATACCATGTAGAAAGGACTGTGGATAAAGATAATGATGATGTAGAATACTCCAATGATGTATAAGATAGATCAAACATTATAACACTCAAATCTATAGGGTTACACAAGGCTGCATCTAACCTAGAAGTACTCCCCTGCATAGACTTTGTTTACCAAATGTTTCTCAAATCTAGGTGTGTCAACAATATGATTAAATATTTGAATCTAGGTCATGACATTTATTTCATAGTTGGGCTATCATTTTAGGCTTATTATTATTTTCTCAAACGAGAGATTGTTTAAAATTAGGAAATTGTGACTCAATGGCTTCGAACATATGATATTAGGGAGGTTTTGAGAGATTGGGATGAGAACAAGGGAATATTTGTATGTAAAACCAAAATTATCCAAATCCACATTACCCAATTTAGTAAAGGAGTGTGAATGGGAATACCTATGATAAATTAATTACATGGTGTTGAAGATACAAACCATACAGATGAGATGTGGGTTCCACTTCTATCTATGATAATAGACAATGCATAGACTCCCCATTTGGGAGAAAACATATCCTGAAACTTGGAAGCATAGATCTGAAGGGTTATGGTCAACTAGGGGGACCATTTATATATGATTTCCTACCTAGTGGATACCATCTACACTACCCATAAGTTTCACCAATTCACCAATTGAGACCCCAAACTAAAATGGATCATGCTTCATACCTTCTCAAAGGTAAGAGTGTACAAATACAAGTAGGAGATGATGGCAATTACTAAACACTGCTATCATATAGTGTATAGGGCAATCCATGAGAGGCCCATGCAACACTCAGCACCCTAAAAGCCTACTAGTATTACCCAAACTACATAATGATAAGGATAGTTAGAATTAAGATACCTTGCTTGAGCTACCCACTAGAGTGCTAGACAAGCTAGATGAATAATAAATTTCATTTCAATTTATCATAGGGGTGAATGAACTATGAAAGAATAAAAAGAGGGGATTGGTCAACCCTTAGTTTTCTAACATTGGCCAATCTAGAATAGAGAACTATAACTATATCCTTGTTGCTACTAAGCAAAGGCCCACCTTTGACTTAGAAAGAGATACCAATAGCGAATGGGACCCTAAGCATATAGCTTTCAAATATTGAATCAAGCACAATTTATACCTAAGCATCACTTACCATCATGAGGTTGAAGATGAAGATAGGTTCTACATCAATGCAACCAATTACACAGAAGTAAAATAGAGATTGAAGGCCAACAATATCTTAGATGTTAAGGGCAAGTTGAAAGATGTATGTTTTTATGAAAATTTTAAACTTGAAGATGCTTAAGAAAGAGCATCTACATGTATAAATCATGTTACTAGTACTGAGGAGAAAAGACCAACTGACCCTCAGTTTAGTTAGAGGATTTTTCAAGCATTATATCTTACTTTAGAGAAGGGGGAGTTGATACTAGGAAACATACTGAGCAGGCTTCTATTTCAGTAACAACATCCAACATCCCATCCCAAGTACAAAGTTTTACCTCAATACAAGCAAGACCTTTGATGGAAACAATAGCCCCACCTACTAGAATACCAGTAGCTTCAGCACTAGGATTGCCTCCCCTACATCCTATCAAGGAAGAACTAAGTACTTCTAACCAAGAGTGTGTTTAGTTTCATCCATCCTATTTATATATCTAACCTTTGGGTATATTTTGTGAACCCTTAACTCCATACCGTATGAACCTATTACCCTAGATGACCCTCACTAGACCTATGATTGAGCCTATGATTGTCCCTTTGCCCAATGTCAACCATTTTATTGTGTCTTCCACTTTAAAAGTCTTTGGGATGGCCAATTTTCCTCCATTTTTTCCCAATCTTATGCCTAATATAGGTCCCTAATTACCAAAGAAGTGGCCTATTATTATCATACCTCAGGTTCCTTTGTTCCCAACTAGTGCTTTAATTAGCACTAGTTATCCTTCACCTTCATATTCAAGAATGGTGCTTCCCACCTCATCCCCATGTTTTGTATTTATCCTGGTCACCTCCAAAGTTGCTTTTAAATATTTTACCTTCCAAGGGTTAACCCAAGCTCAACAATTATTACTATCTACCTAGCCTTAGGGGGACATTTACGATAAATCATGGATAAGAGAGATGTAATTGGGTATAATAAAGAACCAAGATTTGGTTATAGTGGACCCTCCATAGGTCTCACTAGAGTTTGGCAAGAATTCTAGGGAAATGAAGAGATTAACCAAGAGGAAGGTTAGTCATCCTAATCAAATAAGTGTGTATGACTCTGAAGAAACTATGTTTAAATTAACTAAGAAGAAAAGAGCTAGACCTGGCTAGAAGAAATGATATGAAGAGGAGCACCTCTTAATTATAAAAGCATATGGTGATGTAGCTATAAAATTAGTAAAAGGAATGTAACAAAGAGTAACATATCTAGAACAATAGCACAAATCTAAATTGCAAGAGGTGACCATCACCAAAATGGAATGGGTTGTGGAGGTAATGTTTGATACATTGAATACTTTGTCTTGGTATAAATCAAAAGGGGATGAAGTATATAATAGGATTCTCAAGGTAGAGGGTGCATATGGGTGTATGATAGTAAAGTAATCAACTTATACAAGTTGATTATAATGAACAATTTTGAAGACCTAAACTTGATCCCCTTGGAGGATTTGAGTGTTGATCAATCTTATAAAATTGGAATAATGAAAGCTTTAAACTAATGGATTGATGAAATGAGATCCTTGGGCTTGTCTCTCACCCAACTAGGTGATAGAGTGATAACTCTACTTAAAGAGGTTGAGATCACACACCTTGCTAACAAGGATGATTCCATTATCAGCAAGGATGCCTTCATAGCCTAGCTATAAAACTTCATTGTAAATTTTAGGAAGAAATCTCTATCTTAGGGAGTAACTTTTAGGAAGGAGATGGTAGACTTGGCTACATTTACCAATTATAAAATAGAAAAAGATGTGGCAATCAAAGAGGCTATATAACCTCTCATGAGAAAAGATGATGTAATGATAGGTCTTACCATCAATTTGATAAAGGAACTTATTATTTATTTGAATCTAATTGATAATAATTACAAGAGATGCTCTGAAGCATGGAAAGGATATATAGAAGCTGAGAAATAATCAAGTAGAAGAACATAAATGGTAACTGCAAGATCTTTTTCCTCTTTGGTCCCTCTTGGAATTTATTCTTCTTTGAATATACTGAGAAGCACTCCCTCTTCAGCTACTATGGGTTCACTTCCATCTTCTACTCCATTAGAATCTTCATCATCATCCACATTAGTAGGATCCCAACCTAGCATCTCAAGAGTGAGATAACCATTTGCTAGGATTTCTCTTGATAAATGTCATGTTCTAATTCCCCTCAATATATTATAAATGTTTATTTTTTGAATAGGGAATATTCTTTAGTTTCATGACATAAGGTACTTTGTCCATCAATAGATGTCATGTATTTGGGTCTCTTGTAACTAATGTAACTATTTTGGGCATGAAAAGGGCCTATATATAGGGGTTTTCCATTCAATTATAATTTAGAACAAAATTTTGTGAAATTGATGCAAAAACAAAGAGAAATTTCAGCAATTTAATCACTGTTTAATTTTTTTCATATCTTCTTGTTTCTCAATTTTTGCAAATAATAGAGGATTTCATTTCTCTAATGGTTAAATCTGATCATAATGTTTTGAGTGCATCTTATTAGTTTATTCTCTTAAATATGCTAACAAAATTTGTTATGTATTCTCTATTTTACTTCTGAATGTTCAAAAAGTGATTTATTGTAGGTAGTTATTTTAAATCATACTTTTCAAATCTATGCATTATATTTACCCTATAATCACTATTGCATTTATGGTATTTTTAGTTTAGCACTAGAATCTCAAGAATGTTATTTTTATTTTCATTATTATTAGAAATAACTAAAGTAAATATGTTGGTCTTTGTTTTTTCAAGGCAAACCTTCTTTTTTGCTCTACCTTGCTTCCTTTTTTTATTTTTTTTACATGGATCACCTTAGAATATTTCTCAATATAACTATTCACCTGTTTCTTTAAAGTTTGAACATAAAATTGGCAAAATATAAATCAATTTACATTATAACAATGAATAAATTTTAGATAGTTTATGTCACTACAAAGTTCTTGCTATCCCTACGGTAGGGTCTACTTGTAGACTAAAGGTGATAGCTACATAATCATTCCAACAAACCTAAATTAATCCTTAAGGTTTTCCAAGACTTACAATATAAAACTAAGAAATATTGTTTTGTTGTTTGCATTATATTCTTAACACATATATACATCAACATTGTCTTACTAATTTTTAAATTATTCCTTCTATTTTTCATCTATCAATTTCATATTTTTCATCATTGTGTCTCCTCTTAGGATTTTTCTCTAAGTTTCAACCCATTATACTTTTTCATGGGTCACTATTTTATTTATTATGACCACGATTAAAGTTAAATCTTCATGGTGTAATTATGATACACATTTTCTCATGGTCAAAGATCCCTATGATGATCCTCCTATTTATGACAATCCTTATTACCAATGTGAAGACTCTAATGATTACACTTATAGTAGGACCAAATATTATCAATATGGTCCTCCCATTTATGATTTACCAAATTAAGTTCTTAATGATCCCACTTATGACACTTTTAGCATTCGCAGAGATTCACATGATGAATTTTTGATGATCATCATTACTAAGGAGAAGATCCCATTGATGATATTTATAGTGGGACTAAATATTATCAGCATGGTCCTTAAATATGTATCCCTATGATGATCATTATGATCCCACCTTTATCACTTATCACATGGTTGAAAATTAATACCATGATTTTCACATTTGTGATGATTTTAATAGAGGTGAAGTTCATAGACTGATAGAAAATATTCTCTTTGATGACAATTATGACATGAATAAAAATCCCTTTTATGATTTTCCCATCTTTAGCAATACTTGTTATAAATCAAGCAATGATGAGCATGGCTTCAGTGATGTCTACCCATCCTCTACCCCACCCTTAGAAGGCCTTATAAGGATAAGCCATTAAACCTCAACTCATATTTAACTAAATTTGTAAACTCATTACCTTATGAAGATCACTTAATTGAAATTTCTAACACTAAATGAATAATAGATGATCATAATCCTCGAGCTTATATGTATTATTGGTCTAATCTCATATTCAACCTCTACCAAACTATCCAAATCACTAATGTAATAACTTCATTCCAAATATATTGTCCAACTCGATACCACTCAATTTAAACCTCATATAATCAATGACATTTTCCATGACTTAAAAAGTGTCAATACAATTCTAATTTAACCTCCTATTACAAGCAACTATACTAGCCATGACACATAATGTGCTGATATAGTCCTTTGTGTTCCATCTAATTATATTACCTATGATCCTAAATGTGTTGATACAATTCTAATTTTTATTCCTATTATAAACAACTAGATCAGACATGACCAAAATGTGTCAATATAATTCATCATATTTTATCCTATAATATCAGCCACCAACATTTATAGAGTATTGATATTTTTCCATTTTTATGACCTAACCGTATAGACTAAAAATTATAAATTATAGATATAGTTATCCTATCACATTTAGATTCTTCCAATTATACTAGACAATATTTAGACAATGCTAGTGTCCTTTTTCTAACATCCCCTAATAGTTTTAATAGTATCAACCACATCCTTAGAAGCATCGATAAACTATTACTCTCTCCTCTCCCTCATCATCATTGTATCAATAATTTTACTTTTATTTCAACATAGGTATTGACTTGATTGATACAATTCATTTGTGTTTTATCACTCCAGATTATATTGACATGGATGATACACTTAATTTTAGTCTTTTTACACTAGACTATATCGACTTGATTTATATAGTTCATTTTAGTCATATTACACTATATTTTATTGGCCTAGTTGATAATGTACAATATAATTTTCTATCACCTCCCAAATATCCTAACAATGCCCTAAAGGCCACATTCCATAATATAACATAGATTTACTTAGAATTTGACATCATTAAAATATAATTTTCTACTCTACTTTGATGTCACATTCTATTTAGTATTTATGTTAATTTTTGTTTCATGTTCCTTCTTGCACTTTATTTTTAGCATGACCTTTGTATTAACACTTTATATTGCATTCTTACAATCAGCCTTAGTTTCCCTTATCAATATTTTGTAGCACCTTAAGGTTTTAATTTTCATGATTTTCCCCTCTTTTGGGATGATTTATAGTCGACTTAGTTTCCCTTGTGGATATTTTTTAACATCTTTGGGTTTTACTTTTCATCATCTTATTTTACCACTCTTTTAATATGATTTATAGTTGGCTTTAATTTCCATTGTGGATGTTTTGTAACATCATCGAGTTTTAATTTTCATCTTATTTTTCCCTTCTTTAGGGATGATTTATAGTCAATTGTAGTTTCCCTTGAGGTTATTAGGTTAGACATCTAGGTTTATTTTTCACCTATTAAATCATTTTTCAATCAAACTTAGTTTCCTTATGGATCTTTGGTCTCTTTTTATGCTGGCTCATTTTATTAGTGCTTGTGTTAGACTTCTTATAGGTTTTTATGGAATCTTTATTGACATTACCACCACACTCTTCTTATTACATTTTACTTCCAAGTTAATAGCTAATTTATATTCTATTGAGATAACATTTAATGTAGGTTCTAATTTGACTCTTTTATTATAGCTTAGCCTTATTTTATGCACACACCATTGGGTTTATTTCAAACTAGCCCTAGTACCTTTTCTTGGTCATTACATATTTTTTTAGATTCACAACTATTGATTTTTCAATGCATGAGTTGCATGGTAGAACTTGGGAAATCAATCAATCCCTCCTAAAAAGTACCCTTTCTCTTTATCTTTTTTTCCTACCATTATTTTCATTGTTATTCTTTGGTACCCTTCTTATTATGTATACCCTTTAGGGTTTTAACATCTTTTTAATGCTTCATAGCTTTACCATTTATATGATTCATATCTTTATTTTAGTTTCACCTCTTGGAATTTAAAATTTTGAATTGCAGAGTAATACTTAAATAATCAACCAAACCCTCCTCAACACCATATATCATTATTTAATTTATTACATAGATTGATTTAACTCCCAACCTTAGCTAGGTGCCTTCTTAGAAAGATAAGGCATTTGTTGAGAATAGTGTTTTCCACTTTGAGAGTCAATCATATTCTCTTCTAGTAAAACTATAGCACTCTATCTACATGTCTTTCATCCACATTTTACCTTCGATTATGTTGATGTTTCATAGTTACATGTCATTGTATCATCTTCCCTTACACATTTTTATACAATCAGGGCAACTAAGTTTTTATATGTTCATTTTCATCATTTCTTACTTTTCAATTTTCATTATAGCTCACCCAAGTCATTTTAAATATTACACTCCTTTTTAAGGTTCAAATCTAGGATTATTTAGGCACCATGGTCTCTAGGTTATCCTCTTTAATGACAATGTGTAAGCTTGCTAGTGATAGTCATATTTAGCACCTATCATTGGTTTCTCAAATTCCATATAAAAATGAAAAATTAAAAAAGCCAAAAGAGTTAAAATCCATATCAATAAGAAAAAAACATCCCCCCATTGATGTGTAGGTTTGTTTTTAAATCATCCCCATCTTCTTTACTTCCTATTCTTCATTCACTTTCACACATTTTAGCATTATCATAGCTTTAACTTTTCCATATTTTAAATATAATCTATGTCTTTATGTTGTTACAAGATGATATTGTGGTCATCTCATTATATTGATAGGATTTCTTGTAGTTATGTCTAGAAATTTAAGTTTTCTATTCATTTTTTGTAGGCCATTTGATCTCATTTCTCTATTTCAAGCTTTTATGTTTCATCTTTTTATGGGCCATATAGTCCTATTTCTACCATTTTCACATATTTATTTGAGTTTGGTTTCTAAATTCTTTTACATGGATATTTTTAATAACATTTGATAGTTATTTATGTCCTTCATTTGATCTAGATTTACTTATCATACTTTGGACACATTTTTTTTGTTTTTTAGTCATAAGTAGCCTTGACATTTTGGCTTGCTAATTTTCCCTATTATTAAGATTATAGATTTCCAAATTTTGTAAGATTATAATCATTTAATATTTTTTTCTTCTATTTACATCCATTAATTGTCCATCATATATGCACATGCATTATTTGTATCCATTTTAGCCATTTATCCTTAGGGTTTCTTAGTGTAGTTATTACATTCTCCACAATCAAGACAACGGTACTTGTATGTAGTCATTGAATGGAAATTTAAGATAAGTATATGTTACTTATAGTCATTCCTTTATAAGTAGTTATTTTAGCATTTATTTTCAATTATGATTTTTTGCATTACTACACATCTATCCAAAATCACATCCCATGTTACATTATTATGACACATGATGAGATTCTAATAGGGCATATATATGAATTAATATTTCCAATTAATCACATTATTGACACTTTCTCTTGAAAAGGCTTATTGGTGGATCAATCTCCCTAAGTTCATGCCTTAAAGGGTGCACTAGGAATGAGGTAGGATCAACTTATGGTACTTTGCAAGAGTTATTTGCATATGATTATTTCATTCCTTTATTTATATCAATATGACCTCCTCTGAGTTTCATTTCATCTTACGTATCCATCTAATTTCCATTCATATTTTCTAGCTTCTCTATATCATATTATATTGGTTAGGTTGATATAGTTTATTTCATACTTTTCCTCCTTGTATTGTATTATCTTGGTTGATATAGTGGTGAGTGACTTTTATATCTATAATGTATTAGCCTAGATGATGTAGTATTGTGTCAGTTAACATTTTTACCACTATATCAATCTCATTGATACCATTATCTTATAATTTGGTATTAGTTTTGGGTATTAGAGTTGTATATATAGGGGTCATATTTCATGCATAAACCATATAACACACTTATCTATTTTTTTGCATTCACATTTCTACTCCTAAGTACTATTTGTAAGAATTAGAGGTAGAGTATTATTTGAGAGGTCTATAATTGCTTATGGCATATGAAGTTGAGTAGGATGAGTTATGTTAAGGTGTCCCAATATTTTGAGTCCCCAGTAATGATACCTAGGTCTTCATCTTCAAATTTGAGGTATTCAACCTAAAACATCTCTTTCAAAGTGCCACTTGAGTGAAAAGGGGAGACTGATGTGTCAACAAGTCCACCCAATGTTAAGTATCTCTATCCATATTCTCATTCATTTATTTATTTAGTAAATTAGATATTTTTTTGTTTATTTTTTATTAAAAATCTATGTGTTTATCCTTATCTATGTTCTTCCTTATAATGAATAATATGGTAGAGATATAAGGTTTCTTAGTCTTTTCATTATCACCTTAGGTTGTATAAATCACCCATTAATTGATGATTACACCACTCAATTTATTATTAGTTATTATTTATCTCTATATTGTATTAGATTACCATTTTTCATTAGTTTCTTACATATGGTATCCTTATTATATCCTCAATACACCCTTTTATTATGTTTGTTACAATCACATTTCTAAAATGAGTTGTAGTGATAATTATATCCCATGTCATATATTTAGGATTTAGAACACTTTCTTCGTTACATTTGAGTATAGATTACCCTCTTCCAGTTTACAGTTATTCTTGGTCCCTACGCACATTTTATGTCTCTACCTGTATTCTAGGTATACACAAGCTCTATAAGTATGACCTTATTTGAGTCCTAGTATATTGAGAGAAAAAGTATAGCTATAGGTCATCTTATCCCATGTATACACAAAGCACTTTAAGGAATTTTAAGTATGTTTGAAATGTGCACATGGTATTCTAAGTAGTTGAGTAAATATCCATTTCATCATTCTCTAATTATAATGTTTTTTTATTCTATAATTCAACATACTTATACTAAGATAATGCCTAGGTTAAAGAGCATATAATTTTATTCTATGAACCTATGTCTTATAGGATAATGGGTGGGAACTACACATAATTTTATTTTTGACATGCATGGGTGTTGAGTGCTAAATTTTACTCCTATTATAAGAATAAGATAGTGGAGAAATGAAGTAATCCCCTCAACAAAAAAATAATTTTTAATGTCTTATTATTGTGTACTTGAGCCCTTGTAAAGGTGATAACATTATTACATCTATGTGCATCTATTCACATATCTGATAAGGTTTTCTAAAAATATGTTTCACACCTATTATAATTTTAGAGCCACTTTTGAAATATGTTTACAACTTATAGGATGATTTAGACTTTTATAGCATTATGGTACAATTCATAGACTCATTTTTTTAAATCTTTTTGATGGATTTTATTTTGCATTATTTCAAGGCATCATTTTAACTACATCCAACTCTTATTAGAGTTTAAATAAGAAAAAAATTGATATTAATCTAACAATTTCTTTTCCCTTTCATTTATTTTTATCTATTTATTATTCTAGGTAATTTTATTAAATTATTTCTATAATAAGTAAACTTTTTTTACTGTATATTATTATATTTAGTTAGATTTTTTGAGTTCCAACTATTATTATACATGGTGTAGTGTTTTCAATAATTTCTCTCCATCCATGGTTAAATAGTGATAATATCAATTAATGATAATTCCCTCTAAGATATTTGGGAATAATTTTTGTACAATAAAAACCAAATGGAGAAATGACCTCATAGTCATGACATAAGATTTGATCTCATTATCATCACCTTCTCTTTTATAATTGGGAAGGTCTAGAATTTTTTGGGCTAAGGTGAAAATTTGGATAACTTAATCAATCAACTTCTTGGAAAAATCAAGAAAGGTACTTATTGTAAGGTTTCTTGATGATAAACTATAAGAGTAATCAATAGAAAATTATGATCAATAGTTCATGATGATAGACATCTTGGGCAAAAAACTACATCCCTATAAAATTGGGGGTAATAGGATGAAGAAGTGGGGATGTAGTTATCATCTTGGGTAAATTTAGAGTACATGTGCTAAGAATGTGGAGTCTAACTATTCATCAATGTGTTTATGGGTATATAGCTTGAGATAGTGTGACTGAAGAAATAACCTCAACTATTTGTTGAAAAATAGTGATTAGGGGAAGGATTGCCTTGATCTTATGGAAATTATTAGGACATCTCCATAAACAAATTATTCAATGCACTATAATATTTAATGGTGGAATATGTATAGTGTTAAGTGGATTATTTGCATGTGGGGTTGGGTATAGTCATAATATGACTAACATTAAGGTCAACAATATGACTCACCAAAATGGAAATGAGAGAACTTGAAACATGATCAAGTCAGGAGCTAAAGGGATACATTTAGTTGGGTAGTCCTCTTATATCTTGAAAAGATTGTGTAGTAGACTAAGGGAATATAAAAAAACCCCATGATAATTTTTTATTGTTATAGTTACACATCAGATGGAATATTATAGTTGTTATTAGAATGGCTGAGACTTTTCATCTACTTCATGTTGACTAATCTCCATTTATTTATTTAATTTTTTAATTATATTTTCTGAGGCTTCACTCATACACATGCCTAAGATGGAGGTGTTTAATATGAGAAGATGTCAAGCTATTTATATTCATATTATTGGAGTTACGTTAGGTGTGGGTGGTATGCGGGATATTTGTAGAGGAATAAATTTCATATAGGATGACCCTCCCTACCCCATGAAAGAAAAGGAAGGTAGGAATAAAGGACATAATCTTGTGTTTAACATGGTGATATTTTTCTTATTAGGTTTTGAAATGAGCCAACCCTTCCAAAGTAATTTGTTATTGGGCCTAGACATAGTTGGAGAAAGTAGTTAAGCCTAGATGTCTCTCTAAATAAAACATGTTTGGTAGGTGTATCACCACCCAATAAATAATGGAGAGAGAGAGAGAAATAAAAAAATGTAAGTAAATAAAAAGGATTAATCAAAGGATGAACCTTCATATAGGGTTAACCTAAATTTATATGAAAGGAAAAGTAGATGTTTACCTTGAGCACTCAAAATCCTAAGGATGGTCTGAGATGACCACAAAGAAGGGGAAAGGTTAACTTCACATGTTATATTGACATGATAGGTTAAATTTTTATTGAGCTTATTATTGTAAAAATTATGTTTGATATTAGGCTCTTTACAACTAATATTTCATAGTATCTTCATAATAACTGTTAAGGGTATTGAGCTAAGGAACTAATATATTTTTATGGTAATGAGTGGTTCTCAAAACTAAGTGATATATCTTGTTGTCAATACTATTTTGAATATTTTTTGATAGTATGGGATACATAACCTATAGGATCCTCCCAACTCTAAGAGGATGATCTTTCCTAGAATGTGTCATGAATTGACAAGAAGGAAAGAGGCAAAGTTGAATCTAAAAATTGGTAAAATGAGAAGATAAATTAAGGATTTGGTTGGTTAGGTAGGTTGAATATTTTTGGGATTGATGTTGTATAAAATATATTTAATTTTTGTATGGTTAATCCAAATACTCATCCATAACCTTGAGATGAGTGTTTAGGTCTTTGAGTTAAGGGATTATCGAATGTAGATAAAGAGTTGATATGATGATTTACTAGAAAAGCTCTGGATATAAAATTATTTGGAAAGAAGTTGAAGGATCAATGAAGATGTCTTTTGGGATCCTTTTGGTTTTATGTGGTTAAAATTGACCTAAGAGTATCTTTATATGGTTGGATGAAAAGAGAAAAAAATCTAAGATCAATATTCTACTCAAATAATTAATCAACCTGTATTGGATAGAGAGAAAGTAACAAGGATGGGTAGAGTAGTACTTGTTTATAGTAATTTGAAGGCTTATGGATCTAATCTATTGAAAAATTAAATTTTAAGAAATTAAGCTAATTTTATTCACATTTTTAATATATTATATTCCACTTTTGTGAAAATATAAAATTAGAAACATTTATTCTAAGATTCATCAAAGAAAAGTAAAACCTCTACTCTGTAGGTGATAAAAAAAATCCTTAAATATTTTTTGTTATTTATATGTTATAAAATGTTAAAAAATATAACACACTTCAACAAGACTTTATAAATAATGAACAAGTGCACTACACAAGTTGAAAACGACAAGAGATGACAAAGAAACCCTTAAAGATAAAAAAGACTTAGATTTATTCTAATTCATAAAACATGAGATAAAAAAACAAGATAAAATAGGTAATAACACAACATTTTAAAAAAAAGTTAGAGGATATAAAATGGAAAGTGATGGAGATATTTAAAAATTAACAAAATGGAAAAAGAATATGAAGTAAAGTGTGTGATCAAATTAAGTAAAACCAATGAATTTGATGACTACAGTGCCCTAATGCAATTAAAATAAATAATTAATACCATAAGGGTATTGTAAACATCTAGAAGAATTAGAAGAAAATAAACACATGAACAAAACACTATACTACTTTAGGAGAGTTTGATACTACCACTATGGATAAATGGAATCGCAACCTCTTGTAACCTTTTAAAACGTTCAAGAAAAGTAAGAGGAAAAGGATGTCATGAGATCAAGAGAGGATATAATGTGTTGCACATTATAATTTAGGAAAAAGTGTATGGATTAAGAATTATTTTGAAGTGAATATTTTAGGAAAGTCACCCAAACCTCACAAAAATTTAGATAAAATAAAGGAGGTAATATAGGACTAAGAACTGGAAGTGGTGAAAAAATAATATAATAATTTTACAAAAGGTACAAACACACTACCTACAAAACCTCATCTAGGAATTCAAATTAATGATAACAAAACCCCAAACCTATAAAAAACTATATATAAAAAATAGAGAAAAATAATGATGGTTGTAGTGTCCTCACGTTGTAGCCTCAAGTTCAATACAACACAATATTTTTTGTAAAGAAATTATTTAGCTAAATAAAATTCATACCAATGGATAGTGATATACATATCAGTAGCTAGGAAACAATAGTATATCATGATAATAAGATAAAAATAGAGAAGATCCACACCAAAGAATGATAGAAGAACATAATAATAAAAATATATTACTCATTCACTTTAAGGGGGAAGCATCGATAACATTTCAATGAGAATTGGATTCATAATATGATTGTATAATAGTAACCACGACCTCTTATATATAATCTACTAAGACTATGGATACTCTATAGGCTGACACTACTATTAATAAGAAAATATAAAAGTTATCACGTTACTAAGTAAAAATTTATGCTAGCCATTAGTTGATCACACATATTTAGATACATGATAGTAGTTAAGGGCATAGCCATCAAATTCAAAGAATTATGCTCATCTCATAGAAGATGGAATGTCTCCAAACATGTTGTGGCATGAAATATTTGAGCACACTCACTATAACAATATTCATGTATTGTAAAATAATGGTGTTGTTTACATGCCTACATTACCTATAAAATTAGATGAAAAGTGTGAAGCCTACATCTTGGATAAACATGCAAGAGAACCATTTCTAAAGTCACAGTGAAAAGCTGATAAAAGATTGTAACTAGTTCACTCAAACTTGTGTTCTCTTCTAATCCTCTCCATTGGTTATCATAAGTACTTCATGTTGTTCATTGATCACTATAGTTGGATGACATGGATATACTTTCTAAATAAAAAATCACAAGCCTTCAAGACTTTTCAAAAGTTCTGAAACATTATTGAAAATGAAGTTAAACCCACATCAAAACACTTAGGATAGACAATGGTGGTGAATTCACTTCAATGAAGTTTGAATCCTATCTTGAGTAAAATGGGATAAAAAACCATCTCATAGTTCCCTATACTCCATAATAAAATAGATTTGTATAAAGGATGAACAAAAATGTGATGAATATGTTTCATACTATGTTGTACTAAAAAGGGGTAAATTTACATTTTTTTGCCATAGGAGTTAAAACAACATAATACTTATGCAACAAATCACTGTCAATATCTCTTAATAATAATACTATGTATGAGACATGGTGTGGTCATCTCCCTTTAGTGTGACATCTTTGAATTTTTAGATCCACTTGTTATGCATTGATTCTAGAGTAAAAAAGAAATAAGCTAGACCATAGGAGTCAAAAATGCATTTACTTGGTCTATTCTAAATCCTCCAAAGCATACAATTTATATGATGAGAAAGAGAAGAAGTTTCTTATCACAAGCGAATTTATATTTTGTGAGTCTGTAAAGGACAAAGAGCACATTGATCAATAATTGAGTTGACTTGAAAAGTCTACAAAGTTTGATGTCTATAGAGAGTGATTTAGATGTTCCAAATAATGAGTGGAGGATTCAAAGTTGGGAATCCATTGATTTTTTATTGTCTCCTATACATGATATTGAAACTCCTCCTAAAAGGGATAGTGAAACTTCATCAGATAATGAATAGGGGATACTAGAATAGAGGGAATAAAATGATGTAACTTTAGAGGATGAACTTGAAGCACTTTAAATAGAGAAGCAAATGCCTATGTGGGTCACTCAAACATTGAAAGATGTGAAACCTGATGAAGTTGGGAAAACTAGCACAAGTGCAGATGCATTAGAATCAGATAAGTCCCTTGAATAAATTCAAGACATAATTGAAAATCTCTCCTTAAATGATTCTCTAAAATAAGAACTCAATGTTGTATTTGATTTATTACCAACATCTTTGAAACATGGTGAGAAACTTGAATCTTGGAGAGAAGCAATGAAAGATGAGGATAGTGCATTGGTCAAAAATAAGACTTGGAAATTGGTTAATCCTCCATATGGCTACAAACCTATCGAATGCAAGTTGGTCTACCATAACAAATACAAGATTGATAGCTCACTTGATAAGCAAAAAACAAGTCTTATCACAAATGGATATGCTAAAAAAGAAGGAATTGACTTCAATGAAACATTTTCACCTAGAGTAAAATGGAATAACATTCAAACTATGTTAGCCATGGTATCTTACAATAGATGGAAAGTTCACCAAATGGATGTCAAAATTGTATTTATGAATGGTGACCTCAAGGAAACTACATACATGACACAACCTAAAATTTTTACAATAAACAAATTAGAGCATAAGGTGTGCAAACTAGGAAAATCATTGTATGGTTTGAAACAAGCCCCTCAAACATGGTATGACAAACTCACTGAGCACCTCATGAACATGAACTTAAAACATTGTGATATTGAATATGCAAATATTTCCATTGAATAAGTTGATAAAACATTTGTATTTGTGGTTGTGTACATTGATTATTTGCTCATCATAGTCAATAATGAATGGTACACTTCAAAGTTTAAATTAGAGTTGATGAAAATATTTGAAATGACTGATTTGGGTTATCTTAATTACTACGTGTGTATTGAAGTAATTAAAAAACCAAAGTATTTTTTCATCACTCAACAAAATCACATTGTTGACATTCTGAGCAAGTTCAATATGGAATATTATAATCCTCTCTTCACACCATGGAATAAAATCTCAAACTAACATCTAAAGATTCAACAGAATTAGTTGATGCCACTAAATACAAACAACTCATTGGAAGTGTGATTTATGTACTCACAACTTGACTAAATATATCATTTATAGTTGGTTCCCTCTCAATATTCATGCAAGAACCTCGGTATAATCATTAGGTAGCAATAGAAAGAGTTCTTAGATATCTCAAGGCAACATAAAATTTTGGGCTCAAATATTAAAGGGCAAGAGACTTCAAACTAGTTAGTTACTTAGCTTTTGACTATGCTAGTGACCATGAAGATGGAAAGTACACCTCAGGGTTTGTGATGAATTTGGGAATAATAGTTGTCAGTTAGAAATCTAAGAAGTAATCAATGCCATAAATTTCTTTAGTCTAAATAGAATATATGGCCTCTTCAGAAGAAACTAGAAAGATCTTGTGGCTCAAAAGGGTTATTTCATATTTATAAGAACAACAAGTTTTATCAACACCTATCATGGTTGACAACACTTATATAATCCAGATGGTAAAGAATCTAGTCTTTCATGACCAAACTAAGCATATCAATACCAAATTTCATTTGATTCAGCACTATGTGAAAGATGGTAGTGTCAATTTGAAACATTATCTAATGGCAGAGCAACCAAAAAAATCCTAAAAAATGCTTAGATGAAAAAAATTGAAAATTTCAAAGGAATGCTTGATCAAACAAAGACCATTGTAGATTAAGCGGGATGTAATAATATTGTATAGAATTATTATTAACCCTAGGCGTCTGGCATAGGTGCCTTATTTTTTTCTTACTCAATAAGTTCTCCATTCACATAAGAATAGGAAGAGTCACATTGGGAATGTGAAATGAACATCCTTTTGGGATTTTATATTGTAATGTTTTCTCTCAATCCAACTCAAACTATGAAATAGAATTTCATGTGCATTCCAAATATATTATCTAGCCTGTCACTAGTTTGGGGATATCATCATCGTTTATGATCATGGAAAGTAGGGGAACCCACAAGAAATTCATATGGTCAATTATGGAGGCATTATATAAATTATTAACAACATACCTATTTTGACTCTTGGCCTAAAAGTTTTCATGGTATATTGATCATTTCCTTCTTTGTTACTACACCTCTGTGAATCATTTGTGTAGTCTTTTGATATATCATTTAAATTATTTCTTTTCCTCCACATGTTGGCACTAGCCTGGTCATATTTCATTTTTGGCTCGAGGAGTTTATATATGTCTTGAAAAACCACATCAATATAGTATGTAATCATTTTATCTTTATATAATACAATTTATCATCTTTGAGAAAAAACTTAGTAAAATAGTTACCAAATAAATTAATATAGGGGAATACCTCAAGTTTTATAGTTGGCTGATGAAATCCAACATTCATGATTGATAACCGGTCATCTTTGTAATTGTTCTAAGCTTGATGGGGTTTATATCGATAAAGAGGAATTGTATAGTGTCAACCTCATTGAAAACCTTTTAGTAATTCTTTTGCTATTATACCAAATGAAAACATGGTATCTTTGAAATCTAGTTTGAGGAAGATGATGAAGTTCAAGGCTTAGTTTTTTCACCATTTTTTTGGATTTTAATTAGGGAATTTTTTGAAAACTTGGTGAACTTTAGATGAAATTTTGTGCTCAATTTGTGTCTTGAGTTTAAACAAGTGTACATTCTTTCTATCAATATTCATGCTCCTTTATTAAGAAGAATACACAAGAAATGGAGTCATTCATTCATAAAAGCACCATACAATTATTTCATCTCCAAATTCAAATTAAGAGGTTATTATGACTCTTTCTCATCATTTCACAATCTTTCACTTGTAGAGGATTTAGGGAAGGTGTAATCATACTTTGTTATTAGTGACTCTTTTATGTTTATACATATATAGCTTCTGATATTTTAAATATTAGATAATCATGTATTATTGGAATGATTTTTTTAATCACAATGAAATTTTCTATAATGTCCCGTTATTAAGCTTAGTTTGGTTTCCTATTTGCTAAGCGAAGGTTTTAAAATGGGAAATTTGGTTATTGTTGAGTCGTGGAGCTAAAAGCTTCACTAGTGTGCAAATGTGGAGGTTGCTGAGTGACACAGTAACCGACGTTAGTCAGGCCAACTAACATCAATTATCTCCAGCTACATAGTAACTAGTATCAGTCAGGGGTCGGCCGACATTAGTCATCAGTAGACTGACACCGACTTTTGTGTGTTTGCATGCATTTCTAGAACTGTTCTAATTTTAGGAGAATAGTTAGTTTGCATGTAAAGACTAATTTTAGTCTTGAGTCTGCATTTCTAATTATTGTTTGGTTTGGGATCTATTTAAGAGACCCATGGGGCTGTATTGTAATCAGGGGACTAAAGGATTAGATCCTCAAGTGTAAGATCTAGAAGGTCTGCAAGAGTGCAAGACTAAGAAGATCTACAGGTAAGCAAGATCAGTTAGATCTGCAGTGTGCAAGATCAAGAAGATCTACTTGGAGAAGCAAGGTCAATTAGAACTGCAAGGTGAAACATCAAGGAGATCTGTTGTATGTGTGTGTAAGGTAGGCAAAACAACCATTGAGTTGATTGTCACCGATGGACTTGGAAGTAAGCAACAACAACCATTGGGTTACTTGTCACTAGAGGGAACAACTCAGTATTGAGTTGGTTATAATTGATTGAGAGAGAGAGAACTCTTGAGGGAGAATTATTGTTCACCCAAGAGGTGTGGGAAGAGTGAGATTTCTTCATTGTATTTCCTTCTAGAAGAGTTTAATATAGATTGTATTATTTCTTGTATCTCCTATTCTTTGCTATTTTTGATTTCTAGTTACTTATTACTTCTAGTTTAATTCTGTGTTTAGTTGCTTATACAAAAGTAATCAACTGAGCCCTAGGAACACTAACAAGTGGTTTCAAAGAGCTACAAGATCCTAATAGGTGGTATCAGAGCTAGGATCACTAACAAGTGGCAGAGCGGGTTAGTGTTTGTTGATTACAGGTTCACTCACAGGGGTTTCTATTTGAGTGGGAGTAAAGCAATGGCAGAAGAAAGTAAAATAAGAATGGAGAAATTTAATGGCAAGAATTATCAATTATGGAGGATGTAGATAGAAGATTATTTATATCAGAAAGATCTATACTTACTATTGGGTGGGGTTTTAAGAAAGCCCACAGATATGTAGGATGAAAAATGGAATGTTCTTGATAGAAAAGCTCTTAGATTTATAAGGTTGAGCCTGGCATCATCTGTGATCTCCAACTTATCACAGGCAAAAATAATGGTAGAGTTAATGGAATCTTTGGAAAATTTATATGAAAAACCTTCAGTATCAAATAAGGTATTTCTTATGAAGCAATTATTTAATTTGCAAATGTAGGAAGGTGGATCGGTATATAGTCATCTTAGTGATTTCCATGGATTAGTAAATTAGTTAATTTTAGTCAATATAGTTTTTGATGATGAAATTAAGGCTCTCTTAATCTTATGCTCTTTACCTAAAAGTTGGCACAGTTTGGTAATGGTAGTTAGTAATACTGCGTCTGCTTCAAATATCTTGAAAGTTGATGATGTTCTTAGTGTAATCTTGAATAAAGAAATTCATAAGAAAAACACAGGGGAAAAATCAGGTAATGTTTTAAGTGTTGAAAGCAAGGGAAAGCAAAGAGAGAAGGGCAAGCAAGAGAAATCAAGGTCAAAGATAGGCATTAGATCCAAATCCAAAAATGGAGGTATAACTTGCTGGAATTGTGGAAAGAAAGGGCATGTAAAGAAAGATTGTTGGTTGGTAGAAGATCAACATGAAGGAAATGAAGAAGCAAATGATGCAGGTATTGTTGCACAAAATGCTCTTATATTTTCTTTGGATAAAGTAGAATCTTGTGTTTTAGATTCTGGTGCCTCTTTCCATGCAACCCCAAATAGAGAATTTTTCCATGATTATGTCAATGGAGACTTTGGAAAAGTTTATTTAGGGGATGGTGAGCCTTGTCAAATTGTTGGCAAAGGGAAAGTGTAGCTGAAATTGTAGACTAACAACATATGGGTGTTGAAGGATGTCCTGCATGTTCCCATCCTGAAGAGGAGTCTAATTTATATAGGAAAGTTGGGTGATGAGGGTTACACGGTAACTCTCACAGCAGAATCTTAGAAAGTTTCCAAGGGTAAACTTGTATTAGCTAGAGGTATGAAAGTAGATACTCTTTATCTATCTACTTGTATTACTGATTTTCCTTCTATTTTATCTACTTCAGATGTAGATGTAAAGATGTGGCTCTGTAGGCTTGGTCACATGAGTGAGAAGGGAATTCATGCTCTTAAGTCAAATGTTAAGAACTGGAAAGCCTTGGTTTTCAAGGAGAAGGTGATGGATAGTGATCAGCTCAAGAGGCTAAATAATTCTGAGCAAGGCAATGTTGATTTGGACAAGGTTATGATCCAAAATGAGCTTGCAGGTAAAAATCATCACTCACAAGAAAACATAGATATCAATGTCGATCAGGTGAGAACTGATGTCGATCAGGTAGGAATCGATGTCAGTCTAGTGGAGACCAAAGTCAGTGATGTTAGGCAGGTGGACACCAACGTCGGTCAAGAAACCAACATTGGCAATCAAGTGGAAATGACATCGGTCAGGTGCAAACTGAGGTCGGCTAGAGATGATTGAGATCGGTCACTGTTAGAATGAAATTTGGGTGGAAACAAGCTATCAATGAGTCTCAAACACCCATGAAGAGGTTTGAAAGGGTAAGTAAGCCTCAAATTCATTATTCCCCTTCTTTATACTACTTGTTACTCACTAATGGTGGAAAACTAGGAAGTTTTGAAGAGGCAATGCAGGTAGAATCTAGGAAATAGTGGGAGCATGGCATGAATGAGGAAATTGATTCCTTGGAATAGAACCAAATGTGGGATTTGGTAGAGTTGCCAGCCAATAAGAAAGAACTAAAAAATGAATGGATTTATAGGTTAAAGAAAGGAGAGAATGGATAGGTGAGACATAAGGCCATGTTATATGGTCTTGAGCAAGCTCTAAGACAATGGTATTTGAGGGTTGATAGGTTTATGACAAAGCATATCTTTAGTCAATGTCAATGTGACCATTGTATTTATTTTACCAGGTTTGATAATGATAGCTACATTATCCTGTTAGTGTATGTAGTGTATATTCTTGTTGCAGGGTCACACATGTAGGGAATTACTGAGCTAAAGGTAAAATTAGTTTAGATGTTTGCCATGAAGGATTTGGGAGCAACAAAAAAAATTCTTGGCATGATTATTTCTAGAGATAGGGAAAATCATAGGTTGATTTTGTCTCAAGAGGATTATGTGAATAAGGTAGTGGAGAGGTTCAATTTGCAAGATGCAAAAATGGTGAGCACACCTATGGCTAGACAATTCAAGTTGAGATTATAACAGTGTCCTAAATCACATGATGAGGTTGAGTGCATGGTATGTACTAGACTTGATATTGCCCAAGCAGTGGGAGTTGTTAGCAAGTTTATGGTCAATCTAGGAAAGAAGCACTAGAAAGCAGTTCAATAGATTCTCAGATATCTGAGAGGGACCAGTAGTAGGCATTTATGCTATGCAGGGTCAAACACTTCGCTACATGGGTATGTATATTCGGATATGTCAGGTGACTTGGATGGTAGGAGAAGCACCATAAGATATGTGTTCATCGTTGGTGGAATGGCAGTTAGCTAGATTTCAGAGTTGCATAAGGTTGTTACAGTCACGATGGCTAGCAAGGATAAGAACCCTATAGATATGTCAACAAAGTCGAGAATAAAGGAGAAGTTGAATCTTCATTCAACTTATGTTGGTCTTCAAGATTGAACTTGAAGATGGAGATATAAGCTATAAATAGATTAGAGGATGTTGCTGTACAGGTAAAGGTACAGGTGCAACTATTTATCTCCAAGTGGGAGATTGTTGAGTTGTGGAGCTAAAAGCTTCACTAGTGTGCAAATGTGGAGGTTACTGAGTGACACAGTAACCGACGTCGGTCAGGCCAACTGACATCGATTATCTATAGCTACATATTAATTGGCATCGGTCAGGGGTCAATCGACATCGATCATCTGTAGACTGACACTGACTTCTGTGTGTTTGCATGCATTACTAAAACTGTTCAAATTTTAGGAGAATAGTTAGTTTGCATGTAAAGACTAATTTTAGTCTTGAGTCTGTGTTTCTAATTATTGTTTGGTTTGGGATCTATTTAAGAGACCCATGGGGCTATATTGTAATCAGGGGACTAAAGGATTAGATCCTCAAGTGTAAGATCTAGAAGGTTTGTAAGAGTGCAAGACCAGAAAGATCTATAGGTAAGCAAGATCAGTTAGATTTGTAGTGTGCAAGATCAAGAAGATCTGCTTGGAGAAGAAAGGTCAATTAGATCTGCAAGGTGCAAGATCAAGGAGATCTGTTGTATGTGTGTGTAAGGTAGGCAAAACAAGCATTGAATTGATTGTCACTGATGGACTTGGAAGTAGGCAACAACAACCATTGGGTTGATTGTCACTGGAGGGAACAACTCAGTGTTGAGTTGGTTGTAATTGATTGAGAGAGAGAGAGAACACTTGAGGGAGAGTTACTGTACACACAAGAGGTGTGGGAAGAGTGAGATTTCTTCATTGTATTTCCTTCTGGAAGAGTTTAATATAGATTGTATTGTTTCTCATATCTCCTATTCTTTTTTGTTTCTAATTTCTAGTTACTTATTACTTCTGGCTTAATTTTGTGTTTATTTGCTTATACAAAAGTAATCAATTGAGCTCTAGGAACACTAACAAGTGGTTTCAGAGAACTATAGGATCCTAATAGGTGGTATTAGAGCTAGGATCACTAACAAGTGGTAGACTGGGTTAGTGTTTGTTGATTATAGGTTCACTCACGGGGGTTTCTGTTTGAGTGGGAGTAAAGCAATGGTAGAAGAAAGTAAACTAAGAATGGAGAAATTCAATGGCAAGAATTATCAATTATGGAGGATGTAGATAGAAGATTATCTATATCATAAAGATCTATACTTATCATTGGGTGGGGTTTCAAGAAAGTCCACAGATATGTATGATGAAGAATGGAATGTTCTTGATAGAAAGGCTCTTGGATCTATAAGGTTGAGCCTAGCATTGTCTGTGATCTCCAACTTATCACAGGCAAAAACAATGGTAGAGTTAATGGAATCTTTGGTAAATTTATATGAAAAACCCTCAGCTTCAAATAAGGTATTTCTTATGAAGCAATTATTTAATTTGCAAATACAGGAAGGTAGATTAGTATATAGTCATCTTAGTGATTTCCATGGATTAGTAAATTAGTTAATTTTAGTCAATATAGTTTTTGATGATGAAATTAAGGCTCTCTTAATCTTATGCTCTTGACCTGAAAGTTGGCATAGTTTGGTAATGACAGTTAGTAATACTGCGTCTACTTCAAATATCTTGAAAGTTGATGATGTTATTAGTGTAATCTTGAATAAAGAAATTTATAGGAAAAGCACAGGGGAAACATCAGGTAATGCTTTAAGTGTTGAAAGCAGGGGAAAGCAAAGAGAGAAGGGCAAGCAAGAGAAATCAAGGTCAAAGATAGGCAGTAGATCCAAATCCAAAAATGGAGGTATAACTTGCTGGAATTGTGGAAAGAAAGGGCATGTAAAGAAAGATTGTTGGTTGGTAGAAGATCAGCATGAAGGAAATAAAGAAGCAAATGATGCAGGTATTGTTGCATAGAATGCTCTTATATTTTCCTTGGATAAAGTAGAATCTTGGGTTTTAGATTTTGCTGCCTTTTTCCATGCAACCCCAAATAGAGAATTTTTCCATGATTATATCCATGGAGACTTTGGAAAAGTTTATTTAGGGGATGGTGAGCCTTGTCAAATTGTTAGGAAAGGAAAAGTACAGCTGAAATTGTAGACTAACAACATATGGGTATTGAAGGATGTCATGCATGTTCCCATCCTAAAGAGGAGTCTAATTTCTATAAGAATGTTGGGTGATGAGGGTTGCACAGTAACTCTCACAATAGAATCTTGGAAAGTTTTCAAGGGTGCACTTGTATTAGTAAGAGGTAAGAAAGTAGGTACTCTTTATCTATCTACTTGTATTACTAATTCTCTTTCTATTTTATCTACTTCATATGTAGATGCAAAGATGTGGCTCTGTAGGCTTGGTCACATGAGTGAGAAGGGAATGCATGTTCTTAAGTCAAATGTTAAGAACTAGAAAGCCTTGGTTTTAAAGGACAAGGTGATGGAAAGTGATCAGCTCAAGAGGCTGAATAATTTTGAGCAGGGCAATGTTGATTGATTCAAAATGAGCTCGCGAGTAAAAATCATCACTCACAGGAAAACACAGATATCGACATCGATCAGGTGAGAACCGATGTCGATCAGGCAAGAACCGATGTCGGTCTAGTGGAGACCAAAGTCAGTGATGTCAGGCAGGTGGACACTGACATCGATCAGGAAACTAACGTCAGTAATCAAGTGGAAATGACATCGGTTAGGTGCAGACTAAGGTTGACTAGAGATGACCAAGATCGGTCACTCTTAGAATGAAATTTGGGTAGATAGCAAGCTATTAATGAGTTTCAAATGCCCATGAGGAGGTCCAAAAGGGTAAGTAAGCCTCAAATTCATTATTCTCCTTCTTTATACTACTTGTTGCTCACTGATGGTGGAAAACTAGGAAGTTTTGAAGAGGCAATGTAGGTAAAATCTAGGAAATAGTGGGAGCATGGCATGAATGAGGAAATTGATTCCTTAGAAGAGAACCAAATGTGGGATTTGGTAGAGTTGCCAGCCCAGAAAGAAAGAACTAAAAAATGAATGGATTTACAGGTTAAAAAAAGGAGAGAATGGATAGGTGAGACATAAGGCTAGGTTATATGGTCTTGAGCAAGCTCCAAGACAATGGTATTTGAGGTTTAACAGGTTTATGACAAAGCATGGCTTTAGTCAATGTCAATTTGACCATTGTATTTATTTTACCAGGTTGGATAATGATAACTACATTATCTTGTTACTGTATGTAGTGTATATGCTTGTTGTAGGGTCACACATGCAGAGAATTACTGAGCTAAAGGTAAAATTAGTTCAAATATTTCCCATGAAGGATTTGGGAGTAGCAAAGAAAATCCTTGGCATGATTATTTCTAGAGATAGGGAAAATCACAGGTTGATTTTGTCTCAAGAGGATTATGTAAATAAGGTAGTGGAGAGGTTCAATTTGCAGGATGCAAAACTGGTAAGCACACCTATGGCTAGATAATTCAAGTTGAGATTATAACAGTGTCCTAAATCACATGATGAGGTTGAGTACATGGTATGTACTAGACTTGATATTGCCCAAGCAGTGGGAGTTGTTAGAAAGTTTATGGTCAATCTAGGAAAGAAGCACTGGAAAGCAGTTCAGTAGATTCTCAGATATTTGAGAGGGACCAGTAGTAGGCATTTATGCTATGCAGGGTCAAACACTTCGCTACATGGGTATGTATATTTGGATATGTCAGGTGACTTGGATGGCAGGAGAAGCACCATAAGATATGTGTTCATCGTTGGTGGAATGGCAGTTAGCTAGATTTCAGAGTTGCATAAGGTTGTTACAGTCACGATGGCTAGCAAGGATAAGAACCCTATAGATATGTTAACAAAGCCAAGAATAAAGGAGAATTTGAATCTTCATTCAACTTCTATTGTTCTTCATAATTGAACTTGAAGATGGAGATACAAGCCAGAAACAGATTAGAGGATGTTGCTGTATAGGTAAAGGTACAGGTGCAACTGTTTATCTCCAAGTGGGAGATTGTTGAGTTGTGGAGCTAAAAGCTTCACTAGTGTACAAATGTGGAGGTTGCTGAGTGACACATTAACTAACATTAGTCAGGCCAACCAATATTGGTTATCTCCAGCTACACAGTAATTGGCATCGGTTAGGGGTCGGCCGGCATTGGTCATCTGTAGACTGACACCGACTTCTGTGCATTTGCATGCATTTCTAGAACTGTTCTAATTTTAGGAGAATAGTTATTTTGCATGTAAAGACTAATTTTAGTCTTGAGTCTATGTTTCTAATTATTGTTTGGTTTGAGATCTATTTAAGAGACCCATGGGGCTGTATTGTAATCAGGGGACTAAAGGATTAGATCCTCAAGTGTAAGATCTAGAAGGTCTGCAAGAGTGCAAGACTAGGAAGATCTATAGATAAACAAGATGAGTTAGATCTACAGTGTGCAAGATCAAGAAGATATGCTTGGAGAAGTAAGGTCAATTAGATCTGCAAGGTGCAAGATCAAGGAGATCTGTTGTATGTGTGTGTAAAGTAGGCAAAATAACCATTGAGTTAATTGTCATCGGTGGACTTGGAAGTAGGCAACAATAACCATTGGGTTGATTCTCACTAGAGGGAATAACTCAGTTTTGAGTTGGTTGTAATTGATTGAGAGAGAGAGAGAGAACTCTTGAGGGAGAATTACTGTACGCCTAAGAGGTGTGGGAAGAGTGAGATTTCTTCATTGTATTTCCTTCTAGAAGAGTTTAATATAGATTGTATTATTTCTCATATCTCCTATTCTTTGTTGTTTCTAATTTCTAGTTACTTATTACTTATGGTTTAATTCTATGTTTATTTGCTTATACAAAAGTAATCAATTGAGCTCTAGGAACACTAACAAGTGGTTTCAGAGAGCTAAAAAGCAACTATGTCAACAACTTTTAGCGATTTGTTCTAATAAAGAAGGGGGACTTCATGACATGTAATAGATTCACCCTTCAACATAATTCACTTAAAATATCATGAGAAATGGTATCTATTGACAACTTGAACCTTCTACTTCATTAATTTTCAAACTCGAGGGTATTTAGGCTTGAATGGATGACTCCATAGTATGTGCACACTTGGTTTCTTAATTTGATGCTTATGCTAATCATCATCTAATAATTATTTTAAAATAAGAAATTGCATAAAAGGAAAAAAAACTTGTAGGAAATGAAACAACAATAGATGAATTGCTATTTTGGAAGCTTCCTTAACTAAATCACACAAATTAAAATAAAAACCACTAAAAATATAAAAATCAACTTGTTAATACAATAGTAAATAAAATAATTATCTAACTAATGAGGTAGATATTTGTATCAAGACATCCAAAAATGGCCATTCCTAATTAATTATTTAACTTTTATCCTTATATTAACACATAATTTCTTTTAACATAATACATTGGTTTTATAAATACATGTAGTAATTAATGATTATTGCAGAAATTACAATATTGTTGTTCTCTTGAAAAATATTGGTTCTTAAATAATTTCTCACTACTGACTGACTAAATAAAACTTTATTATTGAATATATAATAGAGGTGGTTACATATATTTAACATATTACATTCTCTAAATAAACTTCTCGGCTACAAAACAAGTCTAGTTTGTTTGGTCAGTTTGAGTCCAACCGAATCTCTTTGCCTTGGTTCCATAGACTTTGTCTATTCATGGTTATTATAACTTATTCCAGATCCATTTATACAATATTTATTTCTTTTAAATCTATTTTTTATATCCATGGCTAATTAGTTGTCATAGATTCCTTTTTCTATAGGATGTATATTCAACTATTTCTAGGAATATATATGTTGCTTAAAAACCTCTTTAACACATCTAGAAGGAAAGAAATCATAAAATAAAAGATACATATTTATAATCTAATTTACAAGATAAGAATCCAATTTACCCAAATATATATAGAAATATATTTCTATCATGTATTATGGCTATTTATAACAAAGATATATAGGGGGTTATTCAAATACATGACAAAATGGAAGGTTATATGCCAGAAAAGGGGTACACAAAACATGATATTTATAAGGATCATCACACCTCCAAACTTAATATGTTACTCATCCTTGAACAACAAACATGTTCATTTCAAGTTCACATATGACTTTGAAATCCATAGGGTCGATAATACCACTAGGCAGATGTTCATAAAAACCTCTCCTTTGTTCATATTGCTGCCATCTTTTAACTTCTCTTGCTTTATTCAATGGAATCTTTCCTTTCTAATCTAGTATAGGATACTAGAATGAGGGAAATGGAAATATTATGGCCAATATTTTTGCTTCTAATTCATCTACAATCATGATATACCTTTGTAATCTATCAAAGGTTGACTTTAGATTGTAAGGGGAATATGGTTCCTTTTTCTTCAACTCAAGAGTGAGTTAGTTCCATCACCCAAAAAAAGATTGTTGTGTTGTTGGGCCAATGGAGGTTCTCAATTCTACGTAAAAATATTGATCTTCTTCACTCTTCCTCATAAACCAAGACTGAAAATTTTGCCTTTTCATGATATTATCCCAATATTTCATCACAAGCTCATGTTATCTTGATTCACTTATTATGACCAATTTAATTTCAATCTCTTTTTCTCTGGAATTGGTCAGTTCTTGACTTCTTGTGTGGTGATTAAGTAAATATGATAAAAATACTTATAAAAGGGCATCCCATACATACAAATTCGGATTCCATTCTATATCATGAGGCACAACATAGTCATAAATATAAAATTCACATAATTGATCTTGTATTTCAGTGGAACTTTCACTATATATTTGAAAAAAAGATAATGGGTCCAATATTTCAAAAGACAAATCATAATAAATTCTCTTAAACCTAAATTTAAGCCACTATTATTTTAATTAAACTAAATATACCTTGGCATGAGGTCTATAATCAAGGAGTGCCTGGGGAATATTGGCCATGTCCTCAATCTTACTATGTAGTTCGGTGATCTTTTCTTCTCTAACTTTGGCTTATTTCTTCTATTTCACATTCTCTTCTTTCAACTTCCTAAATTTTTCAAACCATTTATCAATATTTTCCATCATACTGGAGGAAATGGAAAATGAGGGACTATACCTTTTTATTTTAGTACTTGTAGTGACTATTTGTGGCATTTTAGTTGTAGGATGCTTAGAGGTACTGTTTACAGGATGGGTATATAGATGGCTGAAACTATGAAGCCATTGTAGCCAATGTATCTAAACCATTTATAAGTTGACCTTGTAACTTCCTTCTCAACCACTCAATTTATTGAAGAGTTTGGTTCTAGGTAGGAAATTCATCTTGCAAAGGTACATGGACCTATTTTTCTTACTCTATTTCCATGTGGCCCTATATTTCTTCTTCTTGGGAACACTCTTCTCTAACATTTATCTCTATTTATTCAAAATTTGAAGTAATAGATGCATCCTCACTTCTAGTTCCAAAAATATTATTTTGTTCTTCTTTTGACTCATCACTAACTTATACAACTATAGGGGCCTTAGTTACTAGCCTTCTTCTTCTCTTACCTATTAATTGATGGGATCTCTATGGAGATGTTGTAACATTGGAATTTTAAGAGGCCTTGAATATAGGAGGAATTAATTTTTTTAAATGTCTTAGAATCATATTAGAGGATTATTTTCCTTTTCCTCTTCATGGTATCCTTTGTAGCTGAAGGTTTTGTTATAGGACTCTTTCCCCCTATAAGTTCTTGTGTAGCTATAAGAAGGTCCTCTTCCACAAGTTATTGTGTAAATACAAGAAAGTCCTCTTCTGTAGGTTCTTATGTGTCTACGTGAAGATTTTATTCTATTCCTATTTCTTCTTTTGCTTTTACTATTTCTTCCAACCCCTCATCTCCTACCTATCTACTACCTTCTTCATTACTAGTTTCTGCAATTGCAGGTAGCTAAAGAAAATCTTCCTAACTTAAATTAGGCCTAGTTTTATGTAAATAATCTTGTATAATCAACTGAATCAGGCAATGATGCTAGAGAGCTTTAGGGTTACCTTTATGAAATGTAGAAGACATCTTTGTTAGAAAATTTTATAGGAAATTGGGGACCTTTATCAAAATGTCATGCCGTAGATGGTTCATGAACATAAAATGAACTCCATGTAACATAAAATATCATCCTTCATAGGTGAAATACCAAAAAATGAAGACATATGCTCTTGTCCATCTATTTGGCAAGGACAAATGTGTAGTTTCTTAATGGGAGGTTTCTATATTTCTCATTTTTTTTATAAAATGTCTATCTTTTTGCATCTATATCAAATTTTTATTACCACAATTCTCTTATTTAGGGTAATTTAGTTATGCTACTAATTAGTATCTCATTAAATTTGATCTCCATACATTTGAGTATTGCCTAATTATTGTATAATGATCTGACAAATTCCCCTGCAATTTCCTAGTTGAAAGCATTTACCTTTTCAAAGTATATGAACTATCCTACATTTTGATACAAGGCTATGTTGTCTAGTTTTTATATTAGAGGAGTAAGGTTGGTTACTCTATGCTTAATCAAATATCCTCCCATGGCTATATGATGAGGTTTTATTGTAGAATTGTCATTCTTTAGTAGAGAGCAAAAATGTCGGCAATATCTATGGCTTTAAAAGAGGAATCTTAGAATTATTCGCTTCAATTTTGGAAAGGAAATGTCTAGATAGATGTGGAAAACCTTCCCCCATCCAAAATTAATATGGTCACTTGTCCACAAGGGACATACATGTGGTACATTCAAAGGGACCATTTTTATGGATTAGAGATGAATTTGGTGGTAGAAGAGGACAACGGTCATATCAACAATAGGTTAAGAGATTACTTTAGGATAGGCGCAAAGTAATAATGAATGGGATATTAATAACATTAAATAGCTATAACCAGAGAATAATTAAACCATGCAATGCAATTAGTAAAAATAATTACCGATTAGCTTGTGATTACCTCCTTTATTAATATATGATTTACAAGGATGTTTTAAAGTGACCTATGATAATCATTTGAGTGCATTCCTTATTTTTATCATTGACATATATAGAAATTCTTGCATGGAGGTCATTAATAGATGTGAAGTAAGTTTGAAACATCCATCATCTATTATTAGGAGGAAAAATGCATCTTGCAATAGCTAAAATGACCATATAGAAATAAAATGCATCCTATGGTAACATGATTGCATCTTGAAGGGACAAGAATTCATCCCATAACAACAATATTTGATCTTGTAGAAACAAGAAAAATGATTTTTGATCTTAGAGAATGAATTTGTAAGAAAAAATATGTAGATGTAAAATTTTATTATTAGATATTTTGGATGTTTTATGATTTTTTATATGGATGTTGGTCAGTGAGTAAAATAGTTTTCAGACCAACAACCGTTGACAATGCCTGAAAGTTTTAATTAATGATTTTTTTGATTTTTTTAACACATTTTTTGGTCTTGACTCAATTGGGATTGAAGTAACCCAAGATTAAAAATTTTATTCATCATATACCAAGCCATTATACATGAATTGCACATGGTTGTAGGATCTTGCTATTCATGAAAAAATGTTAGAGAAGGTTTCACATAAATACCCTTCTTCAATAGGAACATGCTGATATTTTTCATGAGAGAGATATGGATGTTGATCCTCAAAAAGTTGTTAAGAGTCTCCTTGGAAAATGGCTTCATTTACATCTTGAGCCTATGGCCATTAATAAGTAGTTAGAACCGAATAGGTCAATGGTCATGAGCTTCATAACACCATTATCAAAGACTTGCTTAATTTCATAAGGCTCAAACCATCTGCATTGAATCTTACCCTTATGATCTTTATATTTAGAATCAAAGTGTAGTACTCAATCACCAGATTGAAAATTTTTATTTTTGATATTTCTATCATGCCCACTAATTCATTATCTTTGTACAACTTTAGTGTGAATAAGTGCTTCTTTAATGAGTTCATCTAATGCATTCAGTTGCATGATCTAGTCTTGTTGATATTGGGATATATCTAAGCCCAAGTTAAGTTTTGTCTTCAATGTTTTGTTTTCAAATTCAATGGGCATAATGGGCTTCTTAGCTTAAACTAGTTCATAAGGAGTGAACCCAGTTATGTTTTTTCAGATGATCTTATAAGCCCAGACTACTTCTAGAAGATGAGAGATAATATTTACTATATAGGTTGACAGTCTTAGTAAGGATATCCTCCATCTCTTTATTTTTGACTTCCACATAGCCATTTAACTATGGGTGATAAGGATTGGATTTATTGTGCTTGATTTCATACTCTTTTACCAAGGCAGCTATGAGATCTAATGTAAACTATGGTCCTTGATCTATGACCAGATCTCTTGGCATTCCATAATGTGAAGATATTTTCATATAAAAACTCAGCCACTTTTTCATCTTAGGTATGGGCTAAGGCATTGACCTCAACCCACATTGTGACATAATCAATGCACACTAGTATATATTCTTTATTATTAGATTTAGGATCTATGGGGCCTACAAAATTAAGACCCCATTTGTTAAAAGGTTCAATAACTAGTTGTGGCTTTAATGGTATTTTATCAGATCATTTGGTTTTTCCCGTACACTAACATTGATCACCTTAGCAAGTATACATCATGAAATCCTTATATAAGGAAGGCTCGTAGTATCCTACAGTAAGTATATTCATAGCAGTCTTCTTTGTAACTAAATGACCCCCATAAGGCTCACCATGGAATGCTTAGGGAATGTCATAGATCTCATCCTCTTGGATGCACCTATGTATAATTGAATCTAGACCAGTGACAAAGAGATATCCTGTAATCCATAAATAGTGTCTACTTTTTTTAATTAGATGTTATCTTTCCTTTGGTGAAAAGTGTTGGGTTAATGAGCCTAGAACAAGATAGTTAGTAATGTCTGCAAACTAATGGGACTGAATGGTTAGTGAAAATAGGTGATCATCAGGAAATGAATCATCAACAATAGGAATTTATTCATCATTTTGTAACTGAGATATAAATTTGATAACGACATTATCCTTACCTAGTTTATCCACAATGGTAATGCCAAACTATTGTATCAAAAGCAACCATCTAATTATCTTGCCTTTTACATTAGTTTTACTTATTAAATATATGATTTCTACATGATTCATGTGGATGAATACTTGGTATCCCATAATCTAGTGCCTGAATTTAATAATAACATAGACTACTACAAGAAATTCTCTCTATTACAATGTATCCCCTTAAATATTTTTACTGATGAAATAGATATCATAACTCAAAGACTCATCTTTTTGGCCAAGGATAGGTCCTAAGGTGGTATCAAAGGCATCTATGTGGATTTGAAAAGATTTCTTCCAATCAAGCCTCCTTAGAATAAGGATTGTTATGAGAAAGTCTTTGAGTTGTTAAAAAGTTGATTGACAATCATCAGTCCATATAAAGTCAATGTCTTTGATCAATAAAACAAATAGTGGGGTAGAAATCTTGCTGAAATCTTTGATGAACCTCCTATAATAACCAATATGTTCTAGAAAGCTTATTACATCATTTTTCTTCTTTGGTGTAGGTAAGTATTTGATGATGCTGATTTTGGTTGGGTCTAAATTGATACTTGTTGTTCCCAAAATCTGTCACTTGTTTTTGTGGACAACATGCCAACCATTTTGGTCCTGTAAGCAAAAATGCTCTCTTTCTTTATCAAAAAATGATCTGAGCAGATAAGTTTTTCAAATAACTCAAGTCTTTTCAGCTAAGGAAATCACAAGTTCAATAGGTGGGCTTTCTCAAAGGGAAGTTCAAAATACTTAAGTCATTTCCTAAGTGTTTTGAGGTTGGTTCAATGCTGAGGTTTAATCAAAAGACTTAACGGAAGGGTTTAAAGAATTGGAATGAACCATTGAACCCCACCTTCGAAAGGTTCAAAGGTTCAATGAGTTCAAAGGTTTAACAACTTCACCAGACTCAAAGAATAAAAGGATTATTAGAGTTAGAATGAACTTTTGAACCATTGAACCTTGAATTGAAAAGGTTCAAAGGTTCAACGAGTTCAATGAGTTCAATGGACTTAAAGAATAAAAGGATCCAAAGAGCTAGAATGAACCATTAAACCATTGAACCCCACCTCCAAAAAGCTCAAAGGTTCAATGAGTTCAAAGGTTTAAAGAGTTAAAAGTCTGAGTGGAAGCTTCGAGTGAATGGATGAAGTGGAAGATTCTAGAAAATGGTTCAACTGAAGAAGAAAATGAAGTGAACACGGCCCTTTACAAAACACTGAAATGCCGAGCCATTGAACTGTTGAACTATTGAACCAAAAGAGTTCAAGGTTTAAGGTTCAAATTGGTTCAAGTGACTGGTGATGTCCCCATATATGTCAAATTAAGGGTGATGGAATAACCATTGATTTTCAAAAGAGCACATACCTAAGAACAAACTTGGTGACCAGCCAAGAAAGGAGCTGAAGGAGCCAGCTAAAAATGAGAAGATAGCCTCGAGAGCTCAAATCACCAAGAAGAGACAAAATGTAGCAAGAAAAGAGGGAATGAATGCAAAAAATCTATAAATATCTACAGAAGATTTATTCTAGTAGGTAGAATAGTCCACTAGGTGGACCTCAGAGAACACAAACATTCAATGGCATGGCTTGTTTTTCTTCATTAAGTAAAGGTGACTGGATAACTGTGTAAGCATCATAAAGAAGACCAAGCAACCCATGCTTAGGACAAGACATTTGAGATGATTTAGAATTCTAAAGTTAAGGCTGATGACCTATTCCATCATGGCCCCTTCATAGAATTTCTAATGCATTCAATGCAGCATAGGCCATTTTCATGAAAATAAGTGCCCAAGTCTTCCTTTAAATGCTATAAATTATAATCTCTCATTTTGGATAGAGGGGATCTCTTTGTTATTAGAAGTGAAGCTCTGCCCAAATTGAAAGGCATTCCTAAGACTTTGAGCTCAGACTGTTAATCATATTTTGTTAAGTGAATGAAAAAGCAAGTGGCCTTTCAGACTTTGTGTTGAAATAGCTTGTGTTATCTAAGAAATCATTCTTATGTCTTTTTCCTAAATACAATCTTGTCCCTTTAATCAAATAATAAAAACAAGTGGAAATAAGCTGGAAGATGTCTTGAAACTAACTGTGGGAGACTTTGTGCTGTCATAATTATCTTTGGTCTATGTTTTGTGTAAAGGATATTGGAGAGACTTTGAGCTCCCCTCATCCTTCGTAATCTTTTACTCTGTTGTAGTTTGTGGTGGAGACTTTGGGATACACTTCATTCTATGGTGTCCTTTGTCCTAAATTAGTAGGAGAAACAACAAATGACTTTTTGCTTTCATGGGTTTCTTGTGGATAGAGTTACTACCTAGGAAAGAATCGTGTTGTTTGTTGAATATCATTTCTGAAAGAAGAGAAGTGCCTTCAATAATTACACCAAAATTATCCTTTATTCTATGAATATCATCTCTAAAAAAAGAGAGGTGGATGGTATGATTTCACCCTTGAGTTTATTTTTAGCTTATATTAGTATAGTATAGTTTATAGGGAACCTCCCCTTGGTGAGAGGAGCAATTTATCTCATTTTGGCTATGGTCACCACATCCATTTTGCTATATAAATATCATTATGCTGTGGTTGATATAACCATTTTCCCATCAATCAGTTGATGACAAAATATTCACCCAATAGTTTTTTGGTGACTCCACTAGGGAAGAATGAGTAGTTTGAAGCCTCAAGCTTCAAATTGAAGCAGTTCTAGTTCTTTTCCATTTCCATTTCACACTCTAGAAAATCCACCATATACATGAAGATAGAGAGCTCAAGGTAATGTTGACCCTATATTTGAGTTAGTGTAGTTGAAAATTTTTGATCTTTTTCCTCCACCATCTCACCTGTAGCGAACTAGGTGTTTTCCTCCTACAAACGTTAGGTCTCCAATACCAGACAAAGCTACTCTTTCCTTTGCTAGTAGAGCTTTGTCTATATATATACCATAGAGATTTATTATCCCTCCCTTCACCAATCATATCATGGTAGCTCAAGGTCCCTAGGGTAATACTTTTGGTCCTCTGAATCTAACCCCGCCTTTACATGAGCTACCTAGTTCAAGGAAGAATTTTCCCAAGTTCTATGGTGATGGGAAAGTTCATCCTGATGAACATATTGTAGCATTTTGCATAACCTATGGTGTGATAGGCATTGAATATGAAGACATAGTAGTTAGATTGTTTATGGAAACATTACAAGGCATTGTCATAGACTAGTTTTATCATTTGCAAGCACAAACTGTGACTGATTGGAACATTCTCAAGGCCAAGTTTGAGGCTAGATTCAAACTTGCAAAAGATGCATATGCCATGTTAGCTCAGCTTACACAAATGAATGAGCCTCATGAACCTATGTAGGACTTCATTGCTAAGTTTGACAAGCTGAGGAATAGGATTCCTATAATTGCTCAGCTGACACCTAAAATTATTAAATGCTTCTTCATCAATTCTTAGCTTCTTGAAGTGAGTTTCTTGTTGAGGCAGGCTGGCCACATAAATCTTGTTATAGCTCAGATTTTTGCCACTGAGGTTGAAGATGATCTTATCTTGGTAGGAAAGATAAGAAGAGATCCTAATAGAAATAAATCTTCTTCATCTTCAAAAAAAAATTCTATCGGCACCACTAATACTATGGTGCAAAAGCTAGCAAATGAATTGCTAGCTCTAAAAAAGCAAATGGCACAAGGGATGTGTGATCCTCCTTAGTAGGATATACCAAGGAGGACATTTCCCAACTAGTCATATCAAGGCAATGCTACTAAGAATCAAGAGAAACCAAATCATCTTCCTCCCCCATAGGGGAAGCTTGCTATTGAAGCAACACCAACTAACTCAGTAGTTAGTTATCATGAAGCTGAACATGATTTCTCTTTCCAACCTATTTTGGACCAAGAAGATAATGCTAACCTCTTTGCAGAAGGTGAAGAAGAATTAGCTGGCGACTCTAACATTGGTTTCTTAAATTACCAGGATGAAGATAGAAGTAAAGGAGAAGTGTTTGATGGATCATACACTATATTTACCAGGTCCCAAAACTAGTCAACTCAACAAGCTAATAAAGAAAAAATAGGGAAAGAATCTCGACCAACAATTTCAATTGTTAAACAAGGGACTTCACTACCTTTCCAATCAAAGGACTCGATGATCAATCAAAAAGTAAGTACCTCAAATAATCTTGATTTCTCAAACCAGTACCACACCCAATAAAACCTAGAATGATGGACTTCTTTCCTTTATTTCTAGTTAATTTCAATCATTTGATATAATTGATCATACTAGGAAGACCAAGATCTAAATGTCTGAGTTTGAATATTTACAAGCCAACCCTGAGTAGCTGGATAGGTTAGTTGAATGCATCAAGAACAAAATCATCCCTACAGGACAAGATGTTTCAAAGGTAACCCATGATCCCCCAAAGAACACATCCACCTAAAATGATCTTGTCATTACTCCTCTTAGGAAGACAAAACCTTTCTATGTTTCCCTACTAATAAATGGTCATAAGCTGAACAATTGTATAATAGATTCCTATGTCTCTGACAATGTGATGCCCACCAAGGTGGCAGACTCTCTCGGGCTCACACTGACTAAAAATTTTGGGAGATGTTTCTCCATGGAAAATAAGCAAGTGCCACTTTTAGGATAGATTAAAGATGCCCAATTTGCATTTGTGGCCTTCCCAGATAAAATAATTAAAATGACAGTCCTGGTGGCCGATATTCTAGCCTCCTACGACATTCTATTTGGGCAAATTTTTTGAAAGGATGTTAGTGGAGAGTTGAGCATGGACCTATCTGAGGTGAGGATACCTGTCAAGGGCATCATGCAAAGGCTACTTCTTGAGGAGTCAAAATACATTGTCACCCAAACATCAGCCCCTGAGGGTCAAATTCTGTTTGAATCCTCAAGAATGGGCAACTACTTTTTGTCTACTGAAGATGCTCCTATTTCATCATATGAAATTTCTATAAGCGATAATCCAAAAAAATTAGATAAGACATCAGAAGAATTGGTAGAGCATAGTATAGATGAAAGAGGATTTTGCCTCCCTAATGAAGAAAAATCTTATAGAAGATCATATTCTAATGATGTCTGGATTCTTGAATTTGATGGCAGTAATTCTTCTACTGGTTCTAGAGCTAGAGTTGTTTTGATATCTCCTCAAGGAGATATTTTTCCCTACTCATACAAGTTTCAGTTCAGCCATACCAACAACACCACTGAGTATGAATCTTTGCTACTTAGATTAAAGGCTACTCAAGCTAAAGGTGTCAAACTTCTTCACGCCTGGAGAGATGCTGAGTTGGTGGTTTGTCAGGTGAGAAATATGTATCAAAGCAAGAATGAAAGATTGTGATATTATCATAATTTACTATGGGACTATCTTGAAAGTTTTGATGCTTTCATTATTTCTATCATGCCTAGAGAATTCAATAATTGAGTAGAGTCCTTGGCCATCTTTGCAACTCTCATGGTTCCTCACTAAGATTTCAAAGAGCACAAGTACACTATTTAGCTGGTCTTTCAACTAAGTGTACCAAATAATGCCAACCATTGGTAGGTATTTAATGGTGACAACCAAATCATTACTTTTTTAGAATAGATGGACAACTTTGAGAAGCTTCATTTTTAAGGCAATGAATCTCCACCATCAGAATCAGCTCCTGAAACAAATTTAAAAATTGACAAAAAATTCTTTCAGCTCAAAGGGAATAAAATTCCCAAAAGATTAATTTCTCTTGAGAACCTATTCGATAAGCATGATAGGTGTATCAAGAATCCACAAATGGACTCAAAATCCTCCAAGTATTTTGATCAAATAAATTTGAGTAAAAAAGATAATCCCAAAATGGTTAACATTAGGAATTGTTGCACTCTTGATGAAAAACTCAAATTCATTACCCTGCTTTGCCATTACATTGATGTTTTGGCATAATCTTATGATGATCTAAGATCTCTTATGCTTAAAAAAAATTAGCACAAAATTCCTCTCAATATTGGGTCATTGCCTCACAAGTGGAAACAAAATTAGTACAACCCTAGGATATCAAGCACTATTCTTTCTAAGATACAAAAAATGTTGAATGCAAGAATTATTTTCCCAATCCATCATTCCACTTAGATTGTGAACATAGTCCTTATGAAAAATAAGGATGGAGAAATTCACCTATGTGTTGATTTCAAAAATCTAAATTAGTCATCTTTAAAAGACAACTATCCCTTGCCCATCATGGATCAGCTGCTACAAACAGTGATTGGCGCAGAGATGTTATCAATGTTAGATAGTTTTTTGAGATATAGTTAAGTGGAATTTGGTGAAGTAGACCAACATAAAACCACTTTCACTACACCTTGGGGCACCTTTGCATATCGTATAATGCCTTTTGGCTTGATAAATGTTGGTGCTACCTTCTAGAGAGCGATGAATCTTACGTTTAAAAATGAAATGGGAAAGTTCATTATGGTATACCTTGATGACTTGATAGTTTTTTCTAAACATCATCCTGATCATGTGCATCATCTACAACAAGTGTTGGAGTGATGTCGACAAAATGGTATTTTTCTTAATCCTAAGAAGTCAATTTTTGGGGTTATAGAAGGTAAACTTCTCGATCACACTGTATCTTGAGAAGGCATAAAGATTGACATAGAAAGAGTCAAATCCATCCAAGAGCTTACTCTTTTTGCTAGTAAGACTGTGATCCATTATTTCTTTAGAAAGGTGAATTTTTTATGAAGGTTCATTCCTAAATTCACAAAAAAGACTCACCATATTGTTAAAATGATGAAAGGTAAAGCTACTTTTAGCTGGACTAAAGAAGGCAAGTCAACATTTCAAAACATCAAAGAAGCTATAACCTATGCCCCAATCCCAATTTGTCCTGATTACACCAAAGACTTTGTGATATAAAACTATGCTTCTAAACACACGCTTTTAGTGATTTTGGTTTATCAAAATAAAGAAGGTGTGGAGTCCCCCATATCTTTTATGAGTTGTCCTCTCAAAGCTCATGAGCTGAAATATTCAAACATAGAGAAGCATGCTTATGCTGTGATTAAGGCAATAAAACACTTCCATTTTTACATCCTGAACTCACACACTATTGCTCTAGTTCTTAATATAATAGTAAAGTCCATTTTAACTCAATAAAAGTTTGGAACTAAAAGGGGTAATTGGATTGCTAAAATCTAGGATTTTGATCTTGTTATCAAACCCATGAAGCTTGTGTGGAGAAGAGGTCTATGCTAATTAATTGTTGATAACATACCAGAAGAAGTAGGGCATAAAGAAAAAGAGGTTGAAGACATGCCTATAGTTCTCTTTATCACCACTATGAATGAGTGGTATTCTAATATTTCTCATTTCCTTGCCTATGGTGAATGTCCTACTCACCTATGTCATAAAGAAAAGAGGATTGTTAATTTGAAAGTTGCTAACTTTGTCTTATGCGACAATGGTTTGTACAAAAGGAGCCTTGATGGGGTGTTTCTTCGTTGCATGGATAAAGTGTAACAGAGCAAATTTTTAGAGTCTTTCCACAATTTGGCTTGTGGAGGACATTTTTTTGCACCTATGATTGCCCATTATATTCTGTGAGCTAGGTACTATTAACCTACTCTGTTTCAAGATTCATACACTTGGGTGCATAAATGCGAGTTGTGTCAATAGTTCATTATGAAACCCAAGTTGATCGTGCTACCTCTGAAGCCTATGGTAATTGAAGAGCCTTTTCAGTAATGGGGAATTTATTTCATTGGTGTTGTAAACCCATCTTCAAGTGCTAGACATGACTATGTTCCCACAGTCACATACTATTTTACCAAGTGGGTGGAAGCCATTCTAGTCAAGCATTCTACTTCAGAAGTGGTATGTAATTTCCTCAAGGAAAATATTATTTCTTAGTTAGAGTCCCAACCAAGATTGTAACAAACAATGTAGCATATTTCTCTTTTCATGAAGTTACAGAATTTTTCTACTGTTATGGGATTATCCTCTCCCACTCTTTTTACTATTATCTGTAAGCAAATGGTCAAGTAGAATCAAGCAATAAGAACTTGGTGACCATTATCAAGAAGCTGGTAGATAACAAATAGAGAACCTAGCATAAAACATCTCTTGATACTTTATGGGTAGACAAGATTACACCCAAAAAGGTGATAGGTATGTCACCATTTCAACTTTTGTATGTTTTAAATGCAGAGATACCAATCACCTTAGAATTAACAACATTAAAGCTGGCAAAGGCAGTAGAACATTCAACTTTTGAAAGTTCCATTGATAAGAGGATCATGTGCTTGACTGAATTAAATGAGCAATGAACTATGGTGGTAGATCGTATTGCTATACATCAAAGTCTGGTAAAGAAACTCTTTGACCAGAAAGCAAGGATTCATGACTTTCAGATTGGAGATCAAGTCTTGTTGTGGGACAAGAGGAGAGAACCAAAAGGAATGCATGGAAAATTAGATTCCTTATGGAGAGGTCCATTTACCATTCATCGATTAAATGGTGAAAATAGTTTCTTGGTCAAATATCAAGATAAAACATCATTTGTACTATCTCACAGTGGGAAACATCTATAACATTCAATCTTTGAAGTATCAGAAAAGTCCAATTGTACATATGTATAGTCTTTCTTTGTTTTATGTTGTTCACTTATTTTTGGCACCTTTATTTTTAGGTACACATGACTCTGTAGCCCAATGACATAGATGAAGGTACTTAGAGTTTGGATTCTACTCCTTTCTATTGCTTCAAATCTCAACCGATGGAAGTTCCCCAAGTGGAGCTAGCTATTGTTTCTAAAATCTGTCACTTGTTTTTTTAGACAACATGTTGACCATTTTGGTCTTGTAGGCTCAAATGCTCTCTTTCTTTATCAAAAAATGTTCTGAGCAGATAAGTTTTTCAAATAACTCAAGCCTTTTCAGCTAAGGAAATCACAAGTTCAATAGGTGGGCTTTCTCAAAGGGAAGTTCAAAATACTTAAGGCATTTCCTAAGTGTTTTCAGGATGGTTCAACATCGAGGTTCAATCAAAAGACTTAATGCTGGGGTTCAAAGAATTGGAATGAACCATTGAACCATTGAACCCCACCTCTGAAAGGTTCAAAGGTTTAACGAGTCAAAAGGTTCAATGACTTTGATAGACTCAAAGAACAAAAGGATTCAAAGAGTTAGAATGAACCATTGAACCATTGAACCTTGAACCAAAAAGGTTCAAAGGTTCAATGAATTCAATGAGTTCAACATACTTAAAGAATAAAAGGATCTAAAGAGTTAGAATGAACCATTGAACGATTGAACCCCACCTCTGAAAGGTTCAAAGGTTTAACAAGTTCAAAGGTTTAAAGAGTTCAAAGTTCGAGCATAAGCTTCAAGCAAATGGATGAAGCAGAAGATTCCAAAAAATGGTTCAACCGAAGAAGAAAACTAAGTGAACATGGCCCTTTATAAAACATTGAAATTCTAAACCATTGAACTGTTGAACCATTGAACCATTGAACCAAAAGAGTTCAAGGTTCAAGGTTCAAACTGGTTCAAGCGACCGGTGATGTCCTCACGATGTCAAATTCAAGGTGATGGAATAACCATTGATTTTCAAAAGAGTGTAAAACCTGAGAACAAACTCAGAAACCAACTAAGAAAGGAGCCGAAAGAGCTAGCTAAAAGTGAGAAGATAGCCCTGAGAGCTTAGATCACCAAGAAGAGACAAAATGTAGCAAGGAAAGAGGGAATGACTACAAAAAATCTAGAAATATCTGCCAAAAAGTCATTCCAGTAGGTGGAACAATCCACCAGGTGGACCTCAAAGAACACAAACATTTAATTGTGTGGCTTGTTTTTCTTCATTAAGTAAAGGTGAATGGACAACCATGTAAGCATCATAAAGAAGACCAGGCAACCAATGCTTAGGAGGAGACATCTAAGATGATTTAGAATGCCAAAGTAAAAGTTGATGACCTATTCCAACATGGCCCCTTCATAGAATTTCTAATGCATTTAATGCATCATGGGCTATTTTCATGAAAATAAGGACCCAAGTCTTCCTTTAAATGCTATATATTGTAATCTCTCATTTTGGATATAGGGGATCTCTCTGTTATCAAAAGCAAAGGCCTGCCCAAATTGAAAGGCATTCTTGAGACTTTGAGCTCAAACTGTTAATCATATTTTGTTAAGTGAATGAGAAAGCAAGTGACCTTTTAGAATTTGTGTTGAAATAGCTTGTGTTATCTAGGAAATCATTCTTATGTCTTTTTCCTAAATATAGTCTTGTCCCTTTAATCAAATAAGCAAAACAAGTGGAAATAAGCTGGAAGATGTCCTCAAGCTGACTGTGGGAGACTTTATGCTGTCATAATTATCTTTAGTCTATGTTTTGTGTAAAGGATAATGGAGAGAGTTTGAGCTCCCCTCATACTTCTTAATTTTTTACTCTGTTGTAGTTTGCGGTGGAGACTTTGGGCTACACTTCATTCTATGGTGTCCTTTGTCCTAAATCAGTAAGAGAAACAATGAAAGATTTTGTGCTTTCATGGGTTTCTTGTGGATCCAATTACTACCCAAGGAATCCTATTGTTTCCTGAATATCATTTTTAAAAGAAGATAAGTGCCTTCAGTAATTACACCAAAATTCTCCTTTGTTATGTGAACATCATATCTGGAAAAAGAAAGATGGATGGTATGATTTCACCCCTGAGTCTATTTTTAGCTTATATTAGTATATTATAGTTTATAGGGAACCTCCCCTTACTGAGAGGAGAGATTTATCTCATTTTGGCTATGGTCACCACATCCATTTTGCCGTATAAATCTCCTTATGTTGTGGTTGATATAACCATTTTGCCGTCAGTCAGTTGATAACAAAATATTCACCAACAATACTTACAGGTGAAATGTCATGTTCTAGAATAATTAATTCAATCATTAGCATGTAACACTTCTCATGGATTAAGGATAGTTGGTGATCTTGGAAGCACTATAGGACTTTCTCAAGGCTAGCAAGAGCTTCTTCAAATGTCTACCCATAAATGGTCAAGTCATCTATGTAGATTTTCACACAGTCAGGGAAAGATCAAATAATATGCTCAAGACATCCCTTTGAGAGGTGGTTAGGGCATTGTAAAGGGCAAATGGTAGTACTCCATATGAGTATGTTACCCAAGGACATGTGAAATTGGTTTTCTCTTGATCCTTAAGTGTTATCCTTATTTGGTTATAACCATTGAATCCATTAGAAAAGAAGTATTTTTTCCTTACTAATGTATCAAGCACTTGGTCAATAGATGGTAGGGGAAAATGATCCTTCTTAGTAGCTACAATTAATTATTTATAGTCTATCCAAATATGCCATTTCCCTCCTTTTTTAGGCATAACCACTAAGGGGGATACCCACTGACTATCAGAATTGGAGTAGACAAATCCTACATCCATGAGTTTCTATAACTTAGTTTTAGCAATGTCTTTAACTATAGAATTCATTCATCTTTGGGGTTGGTGAATAGGCTTACATTCTTCCTTGATGTAATTATAGTGTGTGCATAAGTATGGAGGAATCCATATCATATCATGATAATCCCATGAAAAAGATGTGTTATGTTGTTGAATTACTATAAGAAGTTGTTTTTTTTGTTGAGGTGTTAGGGATTTATTGATATTTAGGTGTTTTCTTGGTAGAATGTCCATTTTCTTCAATAAAAAAATCATTGTCTCAATGCTAGCTAGTAAAGCAGCATAGCTACATTAATCAGGAAATAATTGGTGGAATGTTCTTGATGTCTCTTACAACATCAGCTGGGTGAATCTCAAGAAAGTTATTTTGAAGAGGACAGGGTATACATTCCAAAGTACCTGTGGTTATAAGGTCTATCATATAGGTTTTCTACAGGATATTAGAAAGGAAAATATCTTCTTACTCTTGTAAAGGTAGACTACAGGTAAGCACGTGTATTATCTATAGAGAGATTGCCTCATCAAGGTCATCCTCCCAAGGTTATTCATTATCATGGGAAGGTTAGGCTAGAAGGTAGAGAACCATTTTATTATTGTCATTGCCATTAGAAATGAGCATTTTACCATATTTTTAACCAATGTAAGAATCAATAGCAGCCAACCAAGTTCAGCCTAATGTTAGAGGGTAACCTCTTAAATTGATCTATAGCTGCAAGATGATAAAGTCTATTGGATTCACCATGAATCAAAGGTAATGACAAGGTTTTCTATAATTCCCTCTGGTTTAATAGTTGACCTTTCAACCATTTGTAAGATAGTAGGCATTAAATGTAGAATTGTAAGTCTGAATTTATGCATGGTTATCATTGTCATTATGTTAATGGATGCTCCCAAATCTATTAATGTATTAGGGATGGGTTGGACATGGATATAAAATTTGGCTACCATAAAACTAGGATCTAAGTATTTGGGTGATGTTATGTTACCTAACATAATTTTTGTAAGCCGACCAAGGACATATATTACATTGGGATCCTTCTTCCTTCTTGACTTATTTAATAATAATTATCTAATAACTCTGGTGTATATTAGGAAATATTTTATATACTAAAAGAGCATAATATTGACACATATTTTTTAGTTGGTCTAAAAGGTCAAATTATAGCTTTGGGTCAGGTTGTTGGATACTCAACCTTTCAAGAAATGGAAGATGATCATGTTCCTTCTAATTTTTAGGTTCTTTTAACTCAAGAGTGGTGGTGGATGGAAGTGGATTAGTATGAGTATCTGGAGTTTGTTCAATATGTTTTGTGATCACGAGTGAGGTGGGTTATAGAAGAATTCATCCTAAGTGAAGGTGTAAGTCATTAATATCCAAATTATATGATGGATATTGCATTATTTATGTAGATTGTGTTGGTTAAACTATCTTATTGGTAGGATTAGGTACTAGTTGGTAAGAAATTATGTTAGTTTAGTAGGTGCTCGAGTGTTTGGAATCAAAGCTTATTATTGTGGTAGTTGTAATTATTGTTTCTAAGATCTAGGGTTCTATTTATTTCTACATGGCTGATGGAAAGGATTGAAGGGGTATGGCCAAGGTTGGGTGGTTAGTTAAGACTGCCAAGATTGATTTTTAGATTGCATCTAATTAGGAGACATCTAGGACTAGTTTTAAGGAAATTACCATGGTTGGTTTTGTGACCAAGGAATTTTTAGCCAAGAACTTAAGCTAAAATTAGGAGTATTGGAAAATTGAACTCCAAAAACAAGTAAAATTTGATGGCATACTTGGAAATTATTATCTAGGTGGCCATTTTATACATTGGGCTATGTAGAATATTTGATCTCTACCACCTCTTATTACATGTGGATCTAAAGTATTGGGACTTTCCTCAAATATGTTGGCTACATTGGCTTTAATGTAATGAAATTTTTAGTCAACTTTATTCTTCCTACATTTTGGGTAGGAGATTGTCATGGTGTGTTCCATTTCTTCTTGTTTCTACCTCATATGTAATGTATCCATCTTGGTGGCCATGTGGCTTATAATGTCCTACTTCATATCCTATAACAAATTGCTTACCTCATTCTTAAAGATCCCATTAGTGGATGTAGGAAGTACCTTTCTACTACAGGTTTTATCTAACATGGATCTTGAGTAGTTTTTCATAATGGGTGGATATCATCAAATGACAAAGTTGATACATCTCATCCACACATGAGTTCAAGTGCTTTCAAGCAATCTTGTCTTACTTATTTTAAGAATATGAGTTTAATGGATTCTTTATTCATTGTAGCCTGCTTGGATTTTTGAAGACTAAACATAAATCATTCCAGATAATCCTCCAAAGATTCATCCTCTTATTATAATCTGAAGATATTGACTCTTCTAAAATTCCTTCTAGTGTAATAATATTGGTATTTTCCTATAAATGTTTTCTTCATTTAAGCCCATGTGGAGATTACATCTCTTCCAAGTCCCATGAGTGAATTAATCATGTAAAATAATGAAAGACATCATCAAGATTGAAAATGTAAGTGTAAGTGAAAATGTAAGACATCATTGATCTATAAATAAAAAAAATCTAAACTTATAAAGTAAGTGAATTAAAAATCATGTAAAATAATGAAAGGCATCATAAAGATTAAAAATGTAAGTGTATGTCACCCTCCCCAACAATGGTGCTAAAATGATGAGAAGTAGATTCACCCTTCAACAAACTTCACTTAAATTCTCATGAGCAATGGTAGCTATTGACAACTTGGACCTTCTACTTCATTAATTATAAAATATGGAGTTTAGGCTTGATAGGATGACTCCACAATATGTGCACACTTGGTTTCTTAATTTTATGTTTATGCCAATCATCATCTAAGAATTGCAGTAAAGGAATAAATTACATAAAAGAAAACAAACTTGTAGGAAATGAAATAAAAATAGATGAATTATTGTTTTATAAGCTTCCTTAACTAAATCACATAAATTAAAATAAAAACTAGTAAACATTTAGAAATCAAATGCTTATACAATTGTAAACAAAATAAATATCTAGCTAATGAGGTAGATCTTTGTATCAAGACATCCAAAGGGGGCCCTTCCTAATTCAAGCTTGAACTCTGATCCTTCTCTTAACACAGAATTGCTTTTAACACAAAATGCTACTTTTATAGATATGGCATGTAGCAGTTAAAGATTGCTATAGAAATTACAATATTGTTGTTCTCTTGAAAAATACTTGTTCTTAATTAATTTCTCACTATTAACTAACTAACTAAAACTCTATCATTGAATATATAATAAGTGGTTAAATTTATTTAAGAAATCACATTCCTTAGATAGACTACTCAGCTACAAGATAATTCTAGTTTGAGTCCAGCCAAATCTCCTTACATTGGTTCCATTGACTTTACCCATAAACGGTTGTTACAACTTCTTCCAGATCCATTTATAGAATAGTTATCACTTTTGAATCTATTTCTAATTTCCATGGCTAATTGACTATCATAGTTTTTTTTTCTACTGGATGTGCATTCAACTATTTCTAGGAATATACATGTTGCTAAAAAGCCTCTTTAACACATTTAGAGAGAGAAACCATCAAACAAAAGATAAATATTTATACTCTAATTTATAAGACAAGAACCCAATTACCCAAAGATATATAGTAATATAATTTTATTAATGTATTATGGCTATTTATAACAAAGGTATATAAGGGATTAGTCAAAATCATAGAAAATGGAAGGTTATATGTCAACAAAGGGGTACACAAAGCATGCTATTTATGGGGCTCATCACTTCATAACTTCATGTAACTCATCCCTTAATGGGTTATTCTAAGGGATTGATTTTATTTTATGATCTTTATCCCATGGGATTTTTTGGTGGCTTACCTATTTGAGCCCTTTATTGATGTTTTCTAAGTCTAAAGGTCCTGACCTTTTTAAAATTATAGTTTTAAAATGCTGGAAAATATCCTTTTGGGGAAAATATGACTTAGACTTATGTAAATTCTCTAACATTTTTAGAGTCTTTTGTAGTCTTTCCCTATACAATCAAGCTCATTTCTACTTTGATTCAACGAGAATTGGCCAAGTGTTTATGATTTTGTTTGAATTTCAACTTAGTCATTTTTGGTAAATGTGCTTAATCTAGCAAAGGTTCTTCTAAAAATTGCTACTTTATTCCTCTTTTTGATCCATTTTCATTTCAATATTATTTAAATTGGGTACATGCTCTTTTATGTTCAACTATGGTCTTAGTCAATTTTATAAAGATGGTCAAAATTTGTTTTGAAAATACATTTAAATTCATAAATATGGCTTCCTCTTCATTAAGTTTGTTGAAAACTTTGCCATTTTTATTTGAATTACTTAGCTGTTAGCTTTTAAAATTAAAAATGTTAACTGTGTCTATTTGGTTTACTATCTATAGGTACCCACTTTATTTCTTAAATCCACGCGGTGATCTTTCATAGTTCTCAACAACCCTGATCTATTCTTAAAATATTTTTCTTGACTTAGTTGATTATTCAAAAGTGTTCTCATAGCCATGTGGCATCTTTCTACTATTCTACAAGACTTACATAATTCAAATTTATTCATGAACCTCCAAATCTATAGATGAGTGTGATGCTACCAAGTGGCATGATCTTAGAGACCCATTGCCTGAAGAGACTTTGTACATAGCAAAATCCTTCAGGCTAGGGGATAAACAAGATGCTACCAAGTGTCATGATCTTAGTGACCTATTACCTTGGGTAATCCATGCAATTTGGAAACACATAAAATACTTAAAGTGACATAATAACCTCTTATTCCTTTAAAATTATCCCTCTTTTTAATCTATTTTTACTTTAGTCATCTCCAAATTGGCTAAATGTTTGATTACGTTTAACTTTTTCCTTAGTTCATTTTATAAAAATAGTCAAAATATTTTCTGTGGATTTGAATTCATTAAAAAATACTTCCTCTTTGCTATGTTCATCTATCTTATTAATTTTATTTTGAAAATTTATCCATTTTGATTTGAACTACTTCACCTTTGGCTTTTAAAATTGAAAATATTGACTTTGTTCCTTTGCTTTTCTACCTGTAGATGCCCACTTTATTTTTTAGATCCATGTGGTGATCTTTCATACTTCCTAATGGCACCATACCCTTCACAAAAGCCTCTTCTGGATGTAGTTAATTCTTTAAAAGGGTTTTTGGAACCATGTGGCATCTTTCTATCACTCCACAAGACTTATGCAATTTAATTTCATCGAGAAGCATCTAACTCTTTGTATGAGCAATATTCTTCCAAGTGGCATGATCTAGGTGACCTGCTACCCTAGATGACTCTATACATAGCAAAATTATTTAGGCAAATGGATAAATAAGATGCTACTAAGTGACATGATCCTGATGACCCATTACCCCAGGTGGTCGATATAGTCTCCAAACATATTAGAGCCTTGGTTAAGTGGGATGATGCCACTTAAAAAAAGATTGCTTCACTATAGCCAAAAGATAATTAGTTCATATCAATGCCTAGTCAAGTAGCAGAAGAGCATGGATTAGCCATGTAGCATGACACTAATGACATAAGATAGATTGGAAATGATGTGATCAAAATAGTGGATTAAATTTTATAGCTCACCTGGCCATTAAAACCATCAAAAGTAAACAATCATTGTTCTTAAGCCTAAGAGTGTAGGCCAAGAACAATTGATTTCTCACCAACATAATAGATGAATGAATTGAATGCAAACTTCAATTTTAGAATGGCTAGGGGAATTAAACATAGTGTGACAAACATGTTTTAGTTATGGTAAGGACATAATGGAAAAGTGTGTTATCTTAAGAAAGTATAGAGTTTTGGTCCCAATTGGAAAGATCATGGCTCAACTTTAATCTATCAAATAAAAAATAAAATTAATAAAAACCAAAAGTGGAATTAAACATAGCACAAATGGAAAAATATCATGATAGAATGTCACCCAAAACTAACAAAAGTATTTAAATCCACTATGAATTCAACTATTAACACTTATGAAGAACATGGCATGCACATTTAGGAGGCATAAGGGCAGTAAGGACAAATCCAAATTAAAAAATTGCTTTCTATATTACAAGGGTGTGTGTGGACAATTTTGAATGGCAGCCCTAAGGCATTTTCAACAACTTCTAGTTTCATTTGGCTAACAGAATTTACTTCAATGTTAACAGAAGCATGGTGCCCTATAGAAGTTCTCAACTATATTTATGAATCCACATTGAATACTTAGCTATTTTTACTATTAGAGTTGGGCATCCCTAAATTTTTATCCTTGTTTGGTCTCCTATAAGTATGAGTTTGAAAGCCTTTCTTGAGGCTAATTCTTTGTGAATTATAAAGAGAACGAAACACTTTATTTTCATGATTCTTTGCATCTTTATAAATAAGTTTTGATTCTCTACTTTTTTATTATTTTTTCTATTTTTGAGATGAAGTATGTATCTTGATGGTTATGTGGGCTCTAAACTTGTTAATAAAAAAGGAAAATATTGAGATTTGAATATTTTTGGGATTGTGTATAGATATTTTCCTATGCATGCTTTATGGTGGTTGCACCCTTTCTTTCTCATAGTTTCTCTTATCTAGACTCTTACACCACCCTTAGTCAAAGTTGTGTTACGTATGACTCAACTAAATATTGGTTTAATGGAGTTCATTCAATCAAACATCTCACCTTGAGCTTCATAGAAGTAGGCTCTCTTCCTCTTCAATTTTTCTCTTTTGCACTTTCTTTTAAAAGTGTTTAGCTTAGGGTTTGGTATAAAAAAAATTATCTTTAATTAAATATTTATCATGATTAGTATTTCACATTATATTTATCACCAGTTTAGCATTTTTACATCTATGTATGTGGTAAACTAGTAGAGAAATCAACTACACCTTTTATATGTAATTCTAAGAATGCTCAATTTTTATCTAAGGCTAAACCCTAAAATTGTTATCAATAAAGTATTGAGCCTCCTAATGGATGTTTTAATCAAATCAACTTGCACCTTAATTCATAAAATAGGCCCTTTAAAATGTATAGTCCACATCAGCCAACTTAGTGAAGACTAGTATACCAAGACCTGATACATTTAGACCTTGGGAAAGATTTTTTATTATGGGATATTCTTCCTTTTAGAAAAGGTAGGACATAATAAACCTTGCCTATTATTGTCCATGTCAAAATAATGAATAACATATTTAAAACTAGAATTAGGGCCCATGAACCATAAGTTGAATTCATAGCCAAAGTTTGAAATCAGAGATTTTAAAATCTTCAATTTCACCAAGCTAAACCATATTTTAAGAAAGAAAATTGAAGGATATGCACTTGATCAAAGTATAATATGGATAGCTTTGAGCTCTTATAACTTACTAATCATATGATTCCAAAGCAAATTTAATAAAAGAAAAGAAAAGGCTAAGCTAATTTGGTTAGCTGGTAATTCACTAACAACTATGACTACCCCATTTGTTAGTCCATATATTGCCCCCTAGCCTTTGATAATGGCCAATCCCATGGATTGGATTTTGTAAGGAGATAATTTCCATGTGTTTATCTCAAGCATCGTTCATGATATGCTTAAAAATCTAGACAAGTTTTATCCTAAGTTTATAGTTGTAGGCACCCAAACAACAATGGAACATATTGAAGCCTTTAAGGATGCATTAATCAAAACATAGCTTCAACATGAGGATGTTTCCTACATATTATTTCCATACTCCTTATGGGAAACCATATATGACTAGTACCTAAGGCTACCTCATGGGTTTATTACTTCTTAGGGCAGAATTAGAGACAATGTTTATGAACCATCTCAAACTCCCATTTAACCTCATTGCCTTGTATCACTATTTTGATACTAAAATAAGGGATCAAAATTAGTCAATGAACCTATTTAATACTTGATTTCATAAGCTATGCCATAGATTCTAAGCACCTTACATATTGCTATAAGGTCTTGCAATCTAGACATATTTGAGAAATTTTGATTTGTTGACTTCAATGTTTTTGAGAAGAACCCTACTGATATTTGCCACTTTATCCCTAGTCTATAACAAAGTGGTGAATATAGAGAAAAAAATGATTCCATAAGGGTATAGTGAAGGATCTCTACCATCCCTAGGATAACTAGGGGCATATAATTAGACCACTATGTAAAATTAACCTATTATGCAAAACACCCTGCTCATGAATTCCATCCTAGGTAACATGTATGGTAGCCTAGGCCTAGTATATGCTATAACTCCCATAGACTACATAACTAGTGGTATGCTCTATATGCCTCCCTATCATATAGTGAACCAAGTGAATAATCGATAGTTGGTCCCAATGGGATATAATAACATTATTGTCTCACTAAGCACTAGTGGGTATGTTACGTCTAGTAGCACTTAGCATGCACTTCCATCCTATTTTAACCATTAACACCTTATAATAATTCTCACAACCATGTTCTCTCTACTACCCCTATGTTTTTGAACACAATTCTCATGTGACTAGTCTGAAACCTCAAGCAACAAGTAAATCTAACACTAGCATGGACCCTAAAATAAGTAATTTAAAATAGATGTTCCAAATATTATCAAATGATGTGGTTAAAATGTGAAGGTAGGGACATAATAATGCAAATAACCCATCTTACAGCAAAAATTTCAATTTATAAAGGCCTAATAGGCAATGAAATGCTAGATCCAATACTGTAAATGTGCCTAGTCATCTCAATAAGAATAAGTAGAATATCAATAATGCTCCCATTATATGAATCTCACAAAATTGGATTTAAATGCTTGGTGTATAGTACATAACATGAATGACCATGTAGAGAAAAATTGTGTTAAGTTTATATATGCCTTACACATCGTCTAAACGGAAATAGAAAACATGGAAATAATTCCTACTCTTGATGAAAGTTAAAACCTAGATGGAGGAAAGTTAGGCATAACTTTAGTATTAGAAACATATGAATTTTATTTTGAGGATGATAATGAACCCAAACATAATCTAGATGAAGTCCACACATTTTGATAGTTTTAAAGAGGGAACAATTACCAACTGAGGAGTAAATCAACTAACCTATTAACCACCTCTACTCCTCTGAACATAATTTAGGTCCCACTTGATGTAAATTTGAACAATAATACTCTTCCACCTAAAAGACATCCCACTTCTTATCAACCCAATAATTATGTTACATATATCCTGGATGACAAACAAAAATAAAAAGTCAAACTCAGGCATGATATCATTGAAGATCTCAAAAAAATAGAGCTAATATCACTGTGTTTGATTTACTTTAAATTTATAATCAAAGATAATTAATTTTGAAAGAGTTTATTCATAACAAGGGGAAATAATATGCTAAAAAAATTTATGCACATGTTTCTCTCTATAAGGAGAAGACTGAACCTCCTCCATTCCTTTTAATAGTTAGAATATTTGGAAAAAAATTACATAATTGTCTAGTTGATTTAGGTGCTTCCAAGGACATCATGCCTTATGTTAGTTTCCAATAGTTAGACCTTACACCTACAAAATCAAATATAAATTGTATCTAACTATACAAAATAGAGGTTAAAGCGGTAGGGGAATTGAATCATATACATGTGCAATTGACCTCAGATCCAAGGATTTAACAATTCATTGATATCCAAGTGGTGGATATCCTAGATTCTTATGGCATGTTACTAAGCCAAGACTGGTGAAGAACATTGAATTGTTATATGGAAAATGAATTTAGCCACATTGGATACCATGGCATGGTCTACTCAACTAGATCAAAATTGAGTGAGAACTGAAGATAACACATATGATCATTCAGTATAACTATACAAATAAGATCCTCTATGAAGAATCAAAAATGGGAGTTTACTTAATTGATAAAGAAGAAGGAACCCCTAGAAAGCTCTATATTAACATACTCAATGTGCAACAAAATATAGAATTAGAAGAGTTCGACTTTTTGGATGAGGACTTCTATGATACACCTGAATTAATCTCATTTCAAAATGTTTCTCTAACATGTGAAAATCTAGAACATAGTGATTTAATAAAAAAATGAAGAGTTTTTATCATCTACTTAAGGTGAAATAACCATGATGAATAGATATATCCTTTCTTCTCATATAGGATAATTATCCCTAGCATCTATGTTAGTTAAAAAACTTACCATTTACTTAATGAAAGATGAAGACATGAGTCTAGGCAGTGCTAATGGGAGTGAAGAGTTCACCTCATGGTCTTATAATTAGGAAATAACAAATCTAAATACCCTTAAGAATTCCCCCTTCATAGAATATTTGGATGAAATACCTCCACTAACTAAAATGTAGAACACACATTCAATCAAAGACAACAAAATCCACCAAGAGGTGAATATTTTATCAGTGCTTCCCTTACATAGATCATCAGTAGACATAATAGACTTTGACTTGTGGATACTAAAGTTTAATGAATTTAAATATAAAATTGGTTGTGGAACTATAGTATAATTAATTAATCCAAGAGTATTTGGTTGTATACCACTTACAATTTTATTGTACAAACTTATGGCCGAGTATGAGGTGTTAGTTCATGGACTCCAGTTTATCTTTGGAAGGAAAGTGAAAACATTAAGATGTTGGGTGACTTTAAATTGGTGGTTAGATAAGTAAGGAGCTAATATTCATGTAATGATAAATGATTGTCTATATGTTATAGCTGAGTCTAGAACCTAATAGAATATTTTAATGTATTTGGCATTTAAACATTGCCTAGACAAAATAACTATACAACAAATACATTAGTCATAATTTTGAGAATTTTGGATCCCATTTACAATTCAAGAATGAAAATATTCTAAGTAGAATTGGTCTCTACCCCTTTAGTCCCAGATAATATTAACAATTTTCAAGTCATGAATGACAACTAATGCATATTAGACTTCATCACTAATGTTGAAGTATTCACCAATCAAATTATCAGTGAAGATGGTCAAGAAGACTTTGAACTAGATGAGGATGGGACAATGAATGTGAAGACAAATAACATACCTGATGGAATGGTCTCATTTGAAAGGCTATTCAAAATGGATTATCAAAATTAAAAGTATAAGTCCACTCCTATTAAGGGCATGCATCATGAGCGATGTAATATATGTGATGTAAATGATGTGAAAAGTGTGCTTCTAGGTACCATCTATACCCTAGAGGAGAAATAAGATTTTGAACTAGCTCTCAAATAATTCAAAGATGTGATTGCATGGAGTTATGAAGATATAAAGGTCTTCAACACTTCTATCTTGACACATACTATTCCCCTGAAGCCTAGAGTCCAGCCATTTAGGTAGAGATAAAGGCCTATTAATACGCTATCAAAACAACTAATTTTTAAAGAAGTGTAGAAACTACTTGTAATAAACATCATCTTCCTAGTGAGACACTGTACATGGGTTTCAAGCTTAGTGTCGGTGAGGAAGAATAACAAAGATATCAGACTGTGTATGGATTTACTAAATTTAAATAAGGAATCTGAAAAAGACAACTACCCCTTGCCCTCATTAGATAAAGTTTTGAAAATAGTGAGTGGAACACAGATGAAATATTTCTTGGATGGATATTCTGGGTATAACCAATCCTTTGGATTTACTAATGTAAGTGATACCTTTCAAAGGGTGATGGACATTATATTTAAAGACATTATGGGCAAGTGTATAATTGTGTACATGGATGATTTAACAATCTTCTCTAAAAGAAGGGTAGATCATGGAAAGAATTTGAGAAAGATGTTATAGGGATGTAGAGACCATAAGGTTTCCTTGAACCCAAATAAATGTATATTTGGGGTCACTAAGGGGAAAATGTTAGACCATGTCATTTTAGTGTGGGGTATATCAATAGACCTTGAGAGAGTATAACTTATCATCTAAATCTTATTAACTAGAATGAAGAAAGAGCTAAAATAATTTTTTGACAAGATTAACTTAGCAAGGGAATTCATCTCTATATTTATAAAGATAGACCTCTAAAAATCATGCTCAAGAAGGATGCTAAAATTGAATGGTAAAGTGAAGGGCAAGAAGATTTCACCTAGATCAAAGAGGCAATCATGAATATATCAGTGTTTATCAACCTAGATTACATGTAACCTTTTTATATTTACTCTATTTTAGAGCATTCAATCATTATTTTTTTAACACAAATAAAAGTGGTTAGAGATGAATGACCCCTTTCCTTTATAATTTCCCATTTAAGGAATGTAGAATTGAGATACACTTTGATGGATAAGCATGTGTTTTCTTAATCAAGGATGTCAATAAATTCTATCATTACAAACTATATAGTAAAATCTTTGTTGTTGTACCTGACTTGATAGTGAAAGTGATGTTAATACAAAATGAGCTAGGTGCATGAAGAGGAAAGTGGATGACTATACTTCAAGAGTTAAACATTGAAATTCAATCAATGACAATTGTGAGAGGATAAAGGATAAGCAAAACTATGGTTGAACTAGATCCATAAATCACTTGTTAGGACTATATAGCTAAAGACATTACCAATGATCATTCGTATAATGAATGGGTTCATTACTTGCTAAACAATGAGTGTCCTAGACATTTAACACTTTATGATCAAATCAAAGGTGTTATATCAATGAAATCATGAAGGAATTTATCTGAGGTGTCTTAAGAGAGATGAAATAGTAGGCATGTTTAGTGATTTCTATGGAAAATATGGGACTAGGTATGAAGCAGTGAATTCCATTGCACACTAAATATTAAGAATCAGGTACTACTAAATGCAAATTTTTAAATACACACAAGTGCATATCTAAATATGCCATATTTGTCAAGTTATTTCACATAATTAGTGCATTACAATGATGCCTCTACTTCCAGTGTTTGAAGTTCAAACTTTTGAAAAGTGGGGACTAGACATTGTGGGGTAAATCTATGCAAGTTCATCCATAGACCACAAATTTATCCTATTTATAACTAACTACTACACTGATTGGGATAATGCTCAACCATTCAAGAATTGTACAACTGACATAATCATTTAATTTTTGGAGGATTGCATCATTACAAGGTTTAGAATGCCTTACATGTTGAAATATGATAATGGACATGCCTTATCCTCTTTGAAATTCCTATATGGGAATACGATCATCAAGAAACCCTAAGATTATCTTCTAATTATTATCCACAAGGGAATAGGATAGATAAATCGACAAAAAAGAATTTGATAAGTATAATTACAAAGATATCAGATAATAATCCTAGAAAGTTGCATTATGGGTGGATAGGACATAACTAAAGATGCTCTAGGCGCTTCCCCCTACCACCTAGTTTATGGCCAAGACCCTATTTTTTTATTCAATATAAGGATCCCCACCTTTCTATTTATGAAGGATTACTTGGAAGTAGATTTTTAGGTAAAGGATCACCTCTTGAATCTAATGCACATAGGCAAAAACACAATGCAAAAATATTGCATTTTAGTAGATATTAAGAGGTCGAAAAACATTAGTTTTATAAACAATCCAAAATGAAATCATTTAGGATATTTGACCTTATCCTTATGTAGGATAAGGCTCATGAACAGAAGGGGCAACATAGAAAATTTGATTCTTTTTTGCTTGGTCATTATCTCATTTTTAAAATCTTAGGCAAGAATGTTTTACCTAAGGTGTCTAATTGATGTGGATGTTCCATTATTTGTCAATGAAAAACACTACTTCTAGGCCTGAATTGGCTTGAAACACCCTATAAATACTTTCTTATTTATTTTCACTTTCCTAATTAGTTTTTCTTCCCATCCCTTATTTTAGTTTAGGCTTGCTACATTTTCTTTTCTTTTTTTTATTGTTTGGCTTAGCCTCGTTACATTTTTTTTGGGGTTAAACCTATTATTTTGACCTAAGGGTTCCTTTTCTTGGTTCAAGGATAGTGGATGGGTAAATTGTTTATGAATAGCATAAATGGCATTCCTATGTGCAAAAATGTTTAAAACCTTGTTCAATTGCTTGCATGAACTGTTGTGTTTTCCTTGTATGGTTAGAATGCTCAAGGTCAATGATTTGAAATAGAGAATATAAATTTAGAAACACTTATTTTCTTGTTTTAAAGATCATTAGATGCACATAGTGTAAAACATGAAGTATAAGGCAGTTCTAAAAACTTCAGCCTTTACTTTAATTGATTGTGTACTTGTTGATTATCACTCAACCCAAGGCTTGGTTCCTAACCATATGTAGATAAAACAAAGTAAAATATTCTTTCAAAGAGAATGTGAAAAAACTAAAATACATAAATACTCCTTGAATTGTGATCTTGATAACCTCCACCATAGGGTTTCCATCCTAGTTGGCAATGGAGTAAGGCCTTATGAAGGGATCAAAGATATCTATGTCAGGGATATAAACACGCAGATAGTAGTAGAGTAATGCCCATGCCATTTCCCTCTCCAGCCAAAATTGTAAAATCCTTTCTCCTTTCAATAGTTCCCATCATTTAGATAAATATGATTTATTATGTGTGCTTGTAATATAATAGAATTAATCACATAAACTCATACACCGATGCTCTTTAGGAAGAATTAGAGTTTAGCAAGTTGTATGTTGAAGTAAAATTTCACACCTTCATATTTTGATTTTACTTTTGAGGATGGCTTGAAGTCAATGTTTGTGTTTGAATGAAGATCAAATATTCTAAATTATTTAAATACTCAGTTATATCTCCCAATAGGTGTCACTATTTGTTGTTGCTCACATAACATGCCTCATTTTCAGTTGAACATGAGGACCATCTTTTCTCATCTAATCTTTATCCCTTGGGAGTTTTTGGTGGTTTTCCTCTTTGAGCCCTTTATCAAATTTTACTAAGTCTAAAGGTCTTGACCTTTTTAAAGTCACATTTTAAAAATGCTTGAAAAATCCCCTTTTAAGGAAAATCTAAATTAGACTTATGTAAATTATCAAACTTTTTAATAGTTTTTTGTAGTCTTTCCCTTAAAAATCTAGCCTATTTTTATATTGGTTCAACAATAATTAGATAAGTGCTCATGATTGTTGTAATTTTAACTTTAGTAATTTTTGATAAATGGGCTTAATCTAGCAAGGGTTATTCTAAAAAGGGCTACTTTATTCTTCTAAATTTATTCCCCTTTTCAACCCATTTTTTCTTCAATTGTCCTTAAATTAGATAAATGTATTCTTATGTTCAACTTTTGTCTTAGTCAATTTTATAAAAATGGTGGAAATCTATTTTGAAAATAGATTTGAATTCATTTAAAATGGCTTCCTCTTTGTTAAGTTTATCTATTTTATTATTTTTACTTTGCAAACTTGGCCATTTTGATTTGAATTACTTAGCCATTGTATTTTAAAATTTAAAATGTTGATTGTGTCCTTTTGCTTTGTTTTCCATAGGTACCCACTTTCTTTCTCATAGCCGTGCAATGATCTCTTATAGTGATCAATGGCCTTGACCCATTCGTAAAGGCTTTTTAAGGACTTAGCTAATTATTCAAAAGGGTTCTCAAAGCCATGTGGCATCTTTATGTTGCTTTGTGGGACTTACACAGTTCAAATTTGTTTGAAGCCTCCAAATCTCTAGATGAGTGTGATGTTACCAATTGGCATGATTTTAGTGACCTATTGCCTTGGATGAATCTATACATAAAAAAATCATCTAGGCAAGAAGATCAACAAGATGCTACCAAGTGGCATGATCTTAGTGACCCTTTATCCTAGGTAATCCATGTAGTCTTGAAGCACATCAAATCCATAGATGAACAAGATGATACCACATGGAAAAATCTCATTTCACCAAAACCAAAAGATAATTAGTGCATATCAACTCCTAGTCAAGCAATGGAAGAGCATGAATTAGCCATGTGGCATGACCTTGCTCATAAAGGACACATTAAAAATGACATCATCAAAACACTATCTTAAATTTGATGACCTGCTTGGATGTTAATACTATCAAAGGCCAAATTCTTAAACCTGAGAGTACAAGTTGAGAACAATTGGTTTCTCACCATAATAATATATGGATGAATTGAATGCAGACTTCAATGTGAAAATGTCTATGGGAATTGATCATAGTGTGTCAAATGTGTTTTGGTTATGGTAAAGACATAATGGACAAGAGCTCCATCTTGAAGAAGTATAGGGATTTATCCCAAATGTAAAGAACATGACTTGAATTTAATCTATCAGACATAAAATAGAAGTGCCAACCACCATAACTAGAATTAAACATATAATTGACAAGGCAACTAACAATGGAAAAATGTCAAGAAAGAATGTTACTTAGAATTGATAGAGGAGACCAAATCAAGTGACAATTCAACTATTAACACTTATGAAGAGTATGCATGTAAGTTTGGGGGGAGACAAAAGGGTACTAAGGACAAATCCACCTTAAAGAAGAGCTTTCTCTATGGTAGGGACATGTATGGATAAGTCTAAATGGTAGTACCAAGGCATTTTCAACCACTTCCAAATGTATTTGGCTGAGAAAATTTACTTCCATATTGATATAAGCATGGTGCCCTATAACTTTTCTCAATTGCATTTTTGAATCCTCGATGAATACTCAACTACTTTTGTAGTTAGAGTTGGGCATCCCTAAATTTTGATCTTTGTTTGGTCTCCTATAAGTATGAGTTCAAAATCTTGTATTGAGGTTGGCTCTTTGTGAATCTTAAAAAATACAAAAGCAAACACTTTCTTTTCATGATTCTTTATAGCTTTCTAGATTAATTTTTGTTCTCTATTTTTTTCTAATTTTTGTTATTATTGAGGTGAATTTTGTACCTAGATGATTGTGTGGTATATAAAATTTGTTAATAAAAAAAGAAAATATTGATATTTGAAGACTATTGGGATTATGTGTGGAGATTTTCATGTGCATGTTATATGGTGGTTGGGCCCTTTATTTTTGATTGTCACTTTTCCCAAGACTCTTGCACTATATTTAGTTAGAGTTATGCTAGGTCTAACTCAACCAAAGATTGGTTTAATGGAGATCATTCAATCAGACATCTCACCTTGATCTTCATGGTAGCAAGCTCTCTTTCTCTTTAATCTTTATCTTTTACATTTATTTTAAAAGTGTGTTAGCTTAGGGATTTGGTATCAACAGAAGTAATATGCAATTAAATGGTTAACTTGATAATTATTTCATGTTCTACTTATCACCATTGTTGCATCTGTTAATGTGGTAAACCAATATAGAAATTAGTTATACCTTTTATATACAAACCTAAGAATGCTTGATTTCTATTTGAGGCTATACCCTAAAAGTATTATCAAGAAAGTATGCAACATCCTAATGAATGTCTTAATCAAAGAACCATGCACCTTAATTCCTAAAAAATGCCACTTAAAAGGAATAGTCCACATTAACCAACTTAGTAAAGACTAGCATATTAGGACCTGGTATATTTAGACCTTGGGGAATCATTTTTATCATGGGATATTCTTCCTTTTAGGAGAGGAAAGACTTAACAAACCCTGCCCATTGTTTACCATGTAAAAACACTGAACAACAGGTTGATTCTTAGTTTTAGCATTGTTTGGTGGTTAAAAAATTTAATTTCTCCCTTCATTGATTAAATAATATTTTTCAAGACTAAAATTGATCCAAAAATTAGACTTTTGATGGAAAAGAAATATATTGAATTTCTATCATTTTGATTAGGGTACCTTGAAGGTCTGAAAACTATTTGTATGCAATTATGTAGTGTTTGTTGTAAATTCTAGATATTTTTATTTGATCTCAAAAGGGAACATTACAATGGTATTATAGCCATTTCCTTGCTAGTTGTGGGGATTGAGTTGTTTGCATGTAATGTCCTCTTCTCAATATTAAAGTGGTTGAAGACCCTTATCTTATTTATTTGTTGTTTCCCATAGGCTAAAGGAAGAAAGAATCAATGGAAGCATCAGTTCTCTATTCAAGTTATCAACAATGCTTTGGCAACTATTTTCTAATTTTTATTTAAGGAGGGGAACTTTTTTTCATGAACAAGTTAGCCTTTAAGTGAAACTATAAGGAAATTAATTTTAGAATATTTAAATTCCCTCTTCAATTGGAGTGCTACCATTTTAGAAGGTTTTTTGGAGGGAAAGGATATAGAAATAAAAAAGGATGTTAAGTTTGGAAATCATTTAATTTTTTATCAATGAAAATTATGAGTTTAAGTAGCTTACTTGACTTTCAACTTCAAAAGATGAAACCTATCTTTGGTATTTTGAAGTTGAGGATGAAAACCCATAACCTTCAATGGGGTGACTTCATTTTAGGGGTCATATTGGGCTTAATTGAGTAATTTGTGGCATCTAACTACCATTACAAGTGAAGTGTAATAGTGAAAAAATAATTGAAAGGGCAGCGCAATAGTTTTTAGGGTAGTGAACCTTGTTTACATCCTTAACAAGGGTAGTGACCTAAATTAGTGCCCTCTCCTAGGGAAGTGAACCCCTTAGGATGTTTCAAGGTAAAATTTTGATGCTTATTTTGATGTTAGATCACACATTCATATAGTTGGTATCTTTATTATAATTTATAGTTATATATTTACTACAAAAATTTAGATTTGAAGGTGTTTGAATGATTATATTTTATCTAATTTTTGGTGAGTGTTTTTAGAAATAAAATATTGAAATTGTGACCTAAAACGTGGTATTTTCTAAAGTTTAAAATTTTGTGGTTAAGGTTTAAAAAAATAAAAGCAATAATTTTTTATTAGGGTTTCTTTTAATTTCTTAGAATTGTACAATCTAACTTAAAAGGGACATTATAGTGGTATTAGAGAATTTTTTTTGGCTAGTTGTAGGGAAGTGAGTTATCTACATGCCAAATAGTGATAGAGAAGTAAGATACAATGAAATGAAAAAGAAAACAACTCTAGAACATCATGTAGAAGAGTAAAAATATCTAATGAAAGGTTTGGAATAACCAAGGCAAGAATTAGAATAGCCAAGGCATAGAGACATGGATTACTTGGATCATGTTAAGTTTGAGAAGTTCACTCAAAATCAAGCACTTGATAGATATCATGGTTGAATTCATCCTAACCATGTAGAACATGAAAATAAGCCTCACAATGGTAAGGAAAGTGATTCTAGTATACACAACCCTCCCCTCCTCCAAGGGTGATGGCTGGATCTACACAAAGGAGTTTTTAGCCCAACTTCCTTTGTAGAGAGGAAGTTATTCCTAAAAAGGAGGAGCAAACTTCTATAGTAGATGATGTGGATTAAATCTATGAGGAATATAAGACTCTTCCACTTGAAATCAAATTAAAAATGATACTTACATATTTTATGACATTGAATAAAGAAAAGGGTGGCTATAAGGCTGGTCATAGACTAAGGAACAATCCAAGAGATCTACAACATCTTTGGGAAAGATCAAAATTTCCACTTTTGATGGATCCATAAAATGTTTAGCTAAGGCATGGATATAAAAGGTAGACACCTATCTCACCCTTCATCCTATGATGGAGGATGAAGCCATCAAGTTCACAACATTGAATTTTGAGGGAACTACCCATGAGTGGTGGTACCATGGTTCGATGACATAAGGTCACAACCTTGTAAATTATTATGAGGAGTTTAGTAGAAGATTAATTGAATGGTTTGATAAGGATGATCTAGAACTTCATTTTAGAAAATTGGTGTAGCTAAAATAAAAGACTTTAGTGGATGAGTTTGTGACTAATCTTCAAAGGGTTTTAGTGATTGTACTAGATGTCTCAGAAAGAAGGCTTGTAGTTTTATTCATAGAAGGATTGGCTAACCCACCTAGGGGTTTAGTCAAGGATTTCATCCCTCTTAATCTTAAATAATCCATTCAAAAGGATCTAGACCTTGAATATACATCTCTTAAGGGAAAAATTATACCTTTTTTACAATAAAGAATATATACTTTTGGGCAACCTAGGACTACGCTTTTAGAATAGCTAAAATCAGTCTCATTTGAGCAGAAAAGGCATCCTTATCAGTAGATTTTTTGATAGAAAAAAGAGATACCAAATATGAAAAAATAGGTGGAGTTAAGGAATGAATAAATAAGAAAAAAATATGTTCTATATACAAGGACCTTTGGACACTAGGACATCATTACCATGGAAAAGGGAAAGTTCACTACATTGAAGTAATTATGGATGGAGAGGAAGAGGTGTTAGAAGAGGTTCCTAATTTCCCAAAACTTTCTAAATATGAGGATAACTATGGGAGAGGTAACAATCCCTTAATTTGTAAAAATGTAGATTCATAAAGACATATCACAAAAATACAAGAAAACCCCAATAACAATGTAGTCTCAACAATCATTACATAATCTAGGATAGCCAATTACTCAAAAAACCTTATATATATTAAAAGTATTATCATATGCAATACATAAAGTCTATAGTGGTGATACATAACACATTCAATTACAAAACCATAAAAACATATAATTACTATGCAGAGATCAACCTATTACTCTATGTTTTTACAAGATGCCTCTATTACATGGATCCAGTATCTATTTCTTCAATGTCTAATACCTTCCAACTCTTTATAGATTACATTTATAAAAAAGTCACTAATTCTATCTTAGACACATGGTTATAACAAACTAAATTTGGAATCTTTAATAACTACAACATTGTTATAAGCTTCCCAAGTTAGAAAAACCTGAATCCACACAATCTGTTCAAAAGGAATATGGTTGATGACTAAGTATCCTATGTATGCTGACATGGTAGACTACTGACATGTCCTTATCCTATGATGGCACCCTATGTGCATACTTTCTTGCTAACACTCTCCTAAACTTAGTTAGTTATTTCATCCTAAGACAAAGTAGAAGAAAAATAACCAAAAAGTATCACAATTCAAAATTACATAATCCTCAATAAAAAATTTCAAGGTAACCTACTAACTTTTTGTGTTTTAGTAAGCTACTAAGACCAATTAGCCACCCTTTTGGGTTTTCAACCAACTTGATCTCTATTAAATAGTACCAGAGAGGAAATAAAATGTGTGAAAAAGATATAACCTATGGTGTACCTAAGACTAGGTAAGAGGTGGTAGAGATTTGGTGGAAGATTGCATTGATGAAGATCCTACCTTCTTCCTCCATTGAAGAATCACCAAGAGTTGAATAGGAGAAACAAAAATGATATTAACCATAGGAGCAATGGAGGCATCCAATGTTGTCAAGTCCTACTTGTAAATTTCCTATTCCAATAAAATTTATTGGACCACACAAACTAATACACTTAGTGGACCCTGAGCATACAACAAGTTTTGAAAATCATCATCATCAATGGTAGTAACATTAGCCTTTTTTGACATAATCTTTGCATCAATATCAGTGGAAAGTAGGTTAAGTCAATTTGCATATCTATGTGCTTAAACTCCTACAAAGGTATTATGTTGAACTTGATTCTACCACCCATCAAATTGATTTGTAACTGAATCATGTGCATGGATTGAGGCATTTAATGAACCATATATGGATTATGGAGTAGAATGTGGATGCAAAAATTTGGTGAAATTTTTATGTGTAGTATCAAAATAGTGCTGAAGACCAGTCTAGATGCCTTGGATTTGTTGATGCTAGTCTAACAAGTTACAAGTAATTTTACCAGCTTACTATGTAGTAACATTGAATTGTGTCTAATATTTGAGAAGCAAATCACATAACTCTAGACTCTTGACTTTGATCAATGGGCCTTGTAGAGAGTATTTGGTATGCACATTATTTCATTACCAATCCTAGACAAGTTGATTGAGAATCAAGGGAAGTTGATCCACATAAGACAAGATAGGATCAAAAGTGAGTTGTTGAACAAGCAGTCTATATAGCATAACATGCTTGTTGTAGGGCTTGCCATAACCCATTATTATATGGTTCCAACTATGAGACCTTTTGGTCAAAGGATTGAGCCTTTTATGACAATAATTCTTGAAATGCAGTTGCACCTTCAATTTATTTACTCAACAAAAAATGAATAACATTTAGTGAAAGATCTGTTATGACTAATGCACTACCTAGAGAAGTGGCCAAAATAGTGGTCAATGTATGTTGAAGAGGAGTAATTGGTAATGTAAACATCATACTCTAAGCCTAGGGTAAAGGTACATCTAACATGGCCATCAAAGACAAGCTTGTTCTATTAGGTGATGGTGTTGTAACTAGCTATGTTGCATTGTGTGTAGAAGTATCCAATGAAGGTTGTGATAAATCATCATCTCTTATGGTTGAAGATTGAGTCTCAAAATTAGCCAACAATGGGCGCATTGTAGATGGGGCTAAAAGTTGAGAGTCCATCGATGTTGATTGAGTAGTATCAATAACAATGGTAGCTTTGGCAACCTTCTACACAGCTATGATATCTGCCATCTATTGGCATTGAGATTCCTTCTCTACTACAACTCTATACTATCATTCCATCTTAGTTATATCTTGTTAATGACATTGGTTTTTGGCCATAGCTTGTTGGAATTGGTTAAAAACAATGGAAACTTACTTGGTGGTTTCTTACTCTTGAGATTTTTGCATGGTTATAATTTTAGCATGTGTCTATACTTCCTAATGCTTCTATATAATTTTAGCTTTGGCCCTTTTCTTTTCTTCCTTACGATGTCTTTATGTAGTATATCTATCATCTTATTCATGTGAAGCTTGCTTTTATTCCTTAGTCTGATAGTAAAGCATAAATTCTTCAATATCTATGAGTGGTCCATCAAACAAAGATAGTGAGGAGGATCACTCAACTATTTGAATCTACTTATGAGAAACCAATCCCTTTCTCAAACAACCAATGGGAATATCCTATGTAACAACCTATAGAAATGTTATCTTTATCTATGCACTAGTCAGAGTCAAAGACTAGGAGGTAGCTATGGTAGATCTAGGGATATCCACCTCAATTATGTTCAAGGCATCTAGATCCTCCTTTGCCATATGATACTTACACATGGACTGCTTGTGTTGAAGGGTAGACTTTGGTGAAATTTTAGGTAGTACATCTAGAGGCTTTGGCAAAGGTGCACCCAAAAGGACACACCATGTGTAGGATCCATCTCAATTTGTTGAATCACTTTCACTTCACCCAAGGGATCCATCATAATGGATGACAAACAAGGTGGAAAAAAAACCCATAACTCCTACAATAATTTATTGTAGATCTATACTGTATGTAAAACCTTCCAAAAGAAAAATTCATTTTCTCTTTCATCTTCATATAAATCACCTGACATGTCCTCCAACATTAGGGAGTATACATCTATTTCATAAATCTACAACATAGACCAATCATACTGAGATGCGATCTTGGGGACATGGGGATCAGCATACCAAGAAACTTGATTACTTTTTCTATGTTGTGGTGGAGATGGTGTTGCGTTGAGCTAGCCATTGGCCCTTTTTGCATTGTTGTATCTCAATCGATGAAGTGGATGAACATAGAGCTAAAGTTCTAGGAGGAACAACTTGAAGAGGAGTATCCCATTGTGTAGCTTGAGATTTTTGAAATGCCACCTCCCTCTACATAGTAGGCATTCCAAGAATAACCCTAATGGAGTGGTTATCATTGGTAGTAGCTCATATATCTGAATGTTTGTGCCCTTTAGAAGTCATTGTACCACAACATGTTAGTCCAAAAATTTCATGACATCAGGTGGGATCTGAGGATGTGTAGCCACCATTTGGATGAGATCTTTCTCTTAAATGTTGAATAATAGGGCTTGATCTTTATATCAAGTTGTAGATGTCAAAATTAGACTATCAAATTGCTCATCAGGTCAATAATCAGTGTCTGGGTGGACTTGTCCCATAGGTGATTTCTATTGTATGAACACTAGAATAAATACCAAAAATTGGTATTGGAAGGTGTGCTTCATTGTACCTACTACCTTTACAATGTTCTATTCCAATTTTACTAGAAGGAATTCAAACCAATTGAGTTCTTCCCCACCATGGATCATTCGATGTGTGATATCTACCACACCCTTGGTAGCCTCGTTTATGGCCTTGGTAGTCTACCCGAACCATTGAGAGATGCATTCTACTAACTGCATCAGTTCATTTATAAAAGATGTCAGTGGAATATCATACTTTCCTTTGATCATAGTAGCTTTGATTTCTATGAAAATTGGTGGCATTTTAGTCTTTTAATCCATCAAGGATTTGCCTTGAGCAGGGATTCTAATTATGTGAGCCATTGCTTAACGAGATAGATACACCATTGTATCATACAATAAGTAAATATAATGTTAGCTATATAGAACCACCAACAACTACATTATGCTAGGCTAATCCCCAAAAATGGGTAACTGCATTAATCTCTTAGTGTTTGATCTAGCTAAATAGGGTACTAGCCATCCTATGCAAATAGTCTATTTCTTGCATGTTGTTCCATGGCATTACCAATAGGATCATAAAAATTTGTCTACTAGAGTGAGACCCCTATTCCCAAATCTTCTTTCAAAGTGATCAATCTACTCTTTAAATCTTGGTCAAGTTCTGTGGCATTAATAGGAGTGGCCATGATTTCTTATTGTGAAGAAACTTGGAAATCATACTGCTAAGAAAATAAACTCGAAATAGAAATTGTTTAACTTAGTTTTAGCAAAAATGAGTGATCCATAATTTGATGAAGTAGATTATTTATACACTTTCATTCACTTATATTTTTGATTTTCTACAATTAATATTTGGATCTTGAAATCCCTCACTTGTGTGAGCTGGCTACAATTTTGAATTGGTTTTGTACCTAATTAGTTTATGCACTATGAAAAATTTAGCTTAGAAAATGTAGCATTCAATGTGGTTGATGTGGCATCAGTCTGAATTCTAGAAAATATTTGATAGGACACATTGTTATCTTTTTGGTTTATGTACCTGCTAGGTACTTGATACTAATCTTGATGTAGAATTTTGACTATGAAATTATAAATACTTCCTCATATGCTTGGGTCATAATTCCTTTTTAGTAATCATTATTCTTGATCAGGACCCAAAGTTTGTTTAGGTATTTTTCTCAAACTTAATAGGTGACTCACACCTATCTTTCCTTGAGAATGCCACATGGAATCTTGTCCAGCTATGTTGACTAGACATCTAGCATGCACTAGTTTGACTGTACCATGACTATATTGTATCTTTAAAAATTATATTTGGTCATGCATTCAACTAAAATCAATTTACTAGAACATGCAACACATGGAAAATGCAAACCAAACATCAAAGAATTTACATAAATGTAATTTTCCTAAACTAAGAGGGATGTGTGAAACCACACTTTTTTCTATGATTTTGGTCCTAATGGAAGTAGACTTTGAGTGTATATCCATTAAACCTTCCTAAAAAAACATTACCTTCTAAGTTCCACAAGATTATAGTCCCACTCTGAAAAAGCTCATGAAGAACATATTGACCTTTCCATTGGATGGTGAGTTTACCTAGAAACACATGAAACTTACTATCATATAACAAAACCAATTGATCACAATGAAATTATTTCATGCAGAGATTATTATCATGCCATGCCTTCTAGCTTCTTTTGTTAATTTATTACACCCATACATCTCTGCACCTATCTTCAACCATGCGATTGAGGTCCAACAACTGACTTGTAAGTGATTATGCATCACCGAGATGATTGCATTAGCAACTTGCAAGCTAGGAATGGCATATTCCATTGGCATGATAGCTTCCATCCCATAGACCAACTAGAATGGAGTAAAGTCTAATGCATGCTTAAACTGAGTGCAATAAGCCCATAGTACCATAGGAAGTTGATCCTCCCAATCATCTTTCTTGACATCACAAACCTTTGTCAATAGCTTACTAATCAGTTTGTTCATAGTCTCTACTTGGTCATTGGCTTGTGAATGACACGTAGTGATTTTATGATGAGAAATCATTAATTATTCTATTAGGATCTTGATGGTCTTATTTAAAAAATGTGTACCCCAATCATTTACCAATCTCAGTGTGCATCTAAACTAAGTAATGATGTTTTCATTCAAAAAATTAGCAGTATCTTTAACTCCATAGCTCATTGTAGTAGTAGCCTCTACCCATTTGGTAAATTAATCCATCACAATGATTATGTATCTAGCATTACTACATTTACTTGATGGATTAATGAGGCCAATAGAATCAGTCCCCCATTGCTTGAATGATTGTGCTAATATGGGATAAAGAGGTATCTCATCCCTTTGATTGGGTTTACCCATGCATTAGCAAACATCACACTATTTGGTAACCTTTTTTGCATTCTCAAAAAGGTATGGCCACCAAATACCACTTTTAAATATTTTCCTTTTGATAGCTTCCCCTACAAATTGTCCACCTGCACTACCATAATGTGCCTCTTCTAAGACTTGCAATCATTCGTACTCTAGTGCTACTCATCACATGACCTCATCTTTCCCCATATGATAGATAAATCCATCTACAATGCTAAAGGGAAGTGCCTTGGTCAAGATGTGCTTCTTTTCTCTTTTGGCAAAGCATCAACCACTGAGATATCCATCCACCCAACATTGGCTTGTTTACTAGATATCACAAAGCTTGATGATCTATAAATAGTTCAAATGGGGTAGAAAACAAATAATGTCTAAAATTTTGTAGGGAAAATAAAAAAACTAGAGCTTCCATCTCAGTTGTAGTATAATTATTTTCAACCATAGATAGGTTTTGGCTTGCAAAATGGATTAGATGGTCTAATCCTCCTTCACTGGGCTGCACAAGCAATACAACAACTGTGATTCTTGACACATCAACATGCACATGGAAATGTCTACCCCAGTCCAAGAAAATAAGGATCAGTGTAGTAACCAACCTATAGTTTAGATCCATAAAAGTTTCTTAGCACTCTCCTATCCATATAAAGGGAATACCTTTGTATACTAATTTTTCCAATGGTGATGAGATAGATGCATACCCTTTTATAAATATTTAGTAATACCCCATGCATCCTAAAAAAGATGTCACTTTTGTGGAGGAATTTTGTAGTGGCATACTCATTATCACTACAATATTCACTTGATCTACCAAAATTTCCTTGCTACATACTCTATGGCCTCGTAGAATGTTGAACAGTGTAAAAAACAAACATTTTTTTAAGTTAAGCTCTATCCTAAACGCTATACATCTTTCCAACATTAGTCTTAATTTTGATAAATGTTTTCAAAACAATGAGAAAATTTCCCAATCATCCAAATATACGTCTAAAAAATCATGGATGAATTCCTTGAACATAGTTATAATGGCCTTGGAGAAAATAGTAGGTGTATTCTGTAGACCAAATGACATTACCTTATATGCAAATGAACCCCATTATATAGCAAATTTCATCTTAGTTGTATCCTTAGCTATGATGGGTATTTGATGATATCCACTAAATCTATTAGTGAAATAATACACCTCATGTCCAGCTATAGTTTCCAACACTTCATTGGTAAATGATATTGGAAAGGGGTCATTAATGCAAGCATCATTTAGAGTATGATAGTCTCCATAGATATGAATCTCACTTATTTTCTTCAGTTACACTACCATAGGACTCACACAATCTAATTTTTCCATAGGAAATATTATTCGTACATTGTGTATATGGTCCAATTCATCTTTGACTTTCATCTTCATATTAGGGTTGAGATGGTAAGTTCTCTTCTAGATGGGTCTTACACCTTCCTTGATTTCTATCTGCATTTCCCCTAAATAAAGGTCCACCCTTTTGACTAATAAAAAAGTAGGAAACACATTTGTGTAATCCTAGAGAAGCTAAAATACTTCTAAAATGTCTTGTTTCTCTCAATAGTCACCAACATATGCCAATTTTGGTGTTTCTTAAGACCTAATCTTCATAATTCATTCCTTTAGAGGTTCCTAGTACACTTTGCACTCTTCCTCTAGAATGGAATGTTGAATGGACCACTTACCCTCTTGCTCTAGAAATTTATTTGTCATATTGAATCTTTTTCAACTTCTTCATCAATAGGTTCAAGTCATATTTTGTAATCAAGGTTAGGCTTGAAAAACTCAACAAGTTCTAAAGAATGTTCACTAATTAAATCAAAGTCATCATTAAACTCATCTTGAATATGATGGTTAGGCTAGATTTCCATCTTTGTTGTATATATGTGTTTGATCACCATAGTCACAACTTTAATAAGGTCCCAGGAATCTTGTTTACTACATTTGGGTTGCATGATGACAACATCGATAAGTTTAGAAGCCTCTTCCTCTAGCTATGAATCATAGTCATTGCACAAATCTTCCACTTGTCTATGGCATATAAATTATTTCATATTTTGTAATGCATAATGGACTAACATATTCTCAATTTCAAATACAAAAGTTTGAATAAAGTCATTATGTAACTAAATCCAGTGTTGTGTCTCTCTATGGCATAATTGGTGAATGTACCAGGAGGTAGGACAAACCCCTAATGTGTAAATAAAGCAATGTGGCTAATACTTCGAATTGATTTATTTAGCCATCCATACCTCAATGAACTATTGAATATGGTTCTATGGACATTCCCATTCCTGAAATATGGGCCATTATTTTCATAATTTTATAAGTAGTTGAAATTGTGTGACGAACAATTTACACACTTCTGCCCGGTTTCACTACCGCTATGATGTGCTACCCACAAGTTATTTGCAATTACTTTGAATGCATAATTGAGGGAACTTAACATTTGGCTATCTATTGGTATATGCATTTGGAAATGCACTATAAAGTTACCAATGTCTTCAATGGCAAAATACTGAGGGATTTGTCAATCAATCATATAAACCATGCATAAGGGTTTAATATCATGATCATTTCTAGCCCAATTTAACATGTAAGTATCTGAATCATCACTAACAGAAGAGGCTCAGTCCCATGGAAGCATACCTTCAAGAGTAGGCTCAATATAGTCATGGTCTATAGAACCATCTTGATATAACAACTTTATATCAGACTATGTAGGTGAGTGTACAGATAGAGATCACACTTCATCTACTTCATCTATGGAAATACTCAAAGGTTTTAAATAATACTTATGCCACAAATTGGCAACTAATAACACTATTGAAGGAATATTGTACTGTTTCATTGGCATATTACGTTATATAATAGGTACATTCTACATCACAATTTGCAGCCAAATATTACCTCTCACTACATAGGGAGAATCAGGTTCCCTAAGAATTATGTATGACTTGGAAACTCTGTTAAGAGGGATGATGATTATACAATCATCTTGGTGTGATTCTAGTTGGTTCATTACCATGTTGATGGTCATTTAACCATCATTTCCTAATTTTTCCCCAATAAATTAGGGTAGTGAGTTTCATCTATCTTCATATCTATTACTTCAAAATCCCCATGTAGAGTTAACTCTATGATTTTAATCTCCACATCTTCTAGATGTCTTATAGGCTCTACCCAACCATAGTCTGTGAAATTGAGGGTTACGAGGCTATAAATTAAAGAAGGTCTATTGATCACCTCTCAGGTAGATCATGGGATCATATTCACTATGTTTCCAAAATCAAACACGACATTTAGTATCTCATACCCTGCTAAATCTATATCTACCTTGGCATTGACATCCCATGGACTCTTTGTCTTGACAAACCAAACCATCTTCTTAGGCCTTTCCTTTCCATTCTATGTACATTTGACTAGACTATGAAAGATATTGGTGATATTCTATGATATATCTTCATTTCATAGATTATTGAGCAATTTCATCAAGTTTGTCAATGCTATTACAACCCCCTCTTGTTTCATGATTCGCATAATCTACCCATACATATGAGCATCAAGTGTAGCTTCATATATTAATGACATACCTTATTTTTGAATACTCTATAGGATTTGCCTAGCTTATTTCATGAGTCCCTTCTCCTCTACTAATTATGGATAGGTATTTACTTTAGCTTTACGTATGCCAAAATCTATTAGCATCTATAAAGGAGGTAGTCCTTGGTATGCATACTACATTCTTGTAACTAATTACATAAATGAATTATGGTTGGACTCAGAACCAACTCAATTGACATTTTTCACTACCCAGTCTCTACATTTTACTTCCATAATAAGGCATTCTTGAGTATCATGTTGTTTAGATACCTAATAGTAAACACAATATGTTTGTCATTATGAATTTATAGGGAAATAACACTATACATGATTGAGTTCCCCACACAAATAACATCTAATATGGCCTATGGGACCATTACCACATTCTCGTTATGTACATCCATGGTATCCACCTCTAAATCCACCTTTATTCCCTTCGTATCCCAAACCATTTACTTGCTGTGGTCCAAAGTTTATTGTAATCTATGGCATATTCCATCCCTACTAATACTAGTGAGTGTCATAACCACCATATTGAGGTTGATTTATTTGTGGCACCCAACCATATTATTGTGTCTAGGGAAACACAAGATTTTAGGTAGATTGGTAAGCATATTACAACAATTATGCAACTTGAACTCTACCAGTGAAACCTTGTAGTTGAAATGGCTATGCATTCTGAGCCCATGCCAACCCAGTCTATGCTACACTAATGGGAGGTTTTTTTTTTCTTGTTACGTGGATACTATGAAGACATTTTTAGTAATGTCTTCCTTTAATTCTTAGAGAGCCTTGTAATACTTATCCTCATGATTAGTAGATTTGTAGAATTTATAGTACATACTCTATGGATTTGTAATATACTATTGTAACAAATGATAGTGATCTATTTAATATCCTAATATTTGGTAGATGTCATATAATTCCATGCATAATTTCAAACATTCATTCTTTTGGTGGCCTTGTTTACCACCCTTAATACATCGAAGACTAGTTTTGGGTCACTCAACAGTATTTTGTGGGGCCTCTAGCCTTTACAAAATAGCGTGGAGTGTGATTTTTAACTATGTTTTGTAATCTATCAAGGTACCATAATCCTTTATTTTCTCCACCCTTACTTTTATTGTTCTAGTTCCTGATTTATTAATAAATTTGTTGTGCACTATCACAAACCAGATCTTAGGTTGTAGTCTTTCGATGAACCAAGAAAATTCAATGTTATTGACCACATCATAAAGTATGTGGTCATAATCATGAATGGTTTCCCTTTAACCTTGGTATATTTCCTTCAGGTCTTGTATGGTTTGTCTTATGCTTTTCCTAACCTTGAACTCTACAATCAACCATGTTTACACATCATCAAGTATTATTGTTCATGAGTGCTTATAGAACATGAACTCCAATGCCCTTCTAGTTAAGAAACTAATGAGCTCATATTTCTTAGTGTTTTCATCTCTACTACATTTTTCCTAAAATTTGATTTCACATGTTAGCAAGTATTGCTCTAGATCTGTAGTTCCATCATAGGGTGCTAATGTGATAAAGGCACCCAATTATACAACCATATTACCTAGGCTTGTTTGCAAAGGAAAATTTACTTGAATTCCTCCAAATGGTGGTAATGATATTGTAACTTGTGAAATTGATACTTGAGAACCTCTTAATGATATAAGTGATGTTGTCACTTGGGGAGGAATTATATTTCTTTAGATAAGAAAGATTTCATTGGTGTTGGCTATGTACCCATTTGATAATTAATTATGAATCACCATGTATAAATAATTTCCTTACCTTATGATTGATGGTGATATGGACTCCTAGAATCAATGCCTCATATTGTGGAAGATTATTGGTGTATGGAAATTAAAGTCTATAAGATGCCAAATATTGGTCACCAACCACATTTGTCAATACAATACCCACCCTTGATCCTTTATTATCTCTCACACCATCAAAGTACATCATCCAAAATCCTTCATCCTTGTCCTTCATCCTTTGCTACTAGGCTACTCTCATTCGAATCAGTAATATCGAGAGCATATATGCCTAAGTTGGTGGACTAGAAATTTACCTTTTCATTCTTGGAATTATACTCCATTATCATTAATTTCATCTTCATATCTCATTCAATTTGTATTTGATTAGGCACACCCCTCTAAGGAATCCACAAATGTGAATAGTCTATGGACATATATCCATTCAATTATTTCATCTAGTCTCTACTCAACAACATCCCATATGCTTCTGGGATTTTTACAACTCGAATGTTGATGAATTGTTAAATCCAGGATTCATGAACTAGTTGCATATGAACATTTAAAAATTCTCTTACCACCTTGAACTTTGACTTATCCAAGTGGATAACAACCCTATTAGACTTGACTAGACTTAGTCCCAGATTTTCACAAATACTTGTATAAATTATGTTAGCAGATGCCCCAGAATTAAGTAAACAGTTATGTACATTCTTTGTAGAGATTCTAACAGTTAATAGAAATGGTTTAACATTAGCCTTAATTTTATACATTACCACATTTACATTTAATGATTTGACTTTACCTTTATTTGATTTCTTAGGTAATGATTTTAGTAACAAATCATGTTGCTCAACGATTTCAACAAGCTCATACGAGGTAATATTGGCCTTAATTTTCTTCATATCTTTCACAATGTTGTATCCATCTTTGGATCCATTCATAACCAACTCTAAAATTGGTTATGTTGGAAGTAAAATCATTGGGAGCAGGGGTGAATCATTCTTTAAACACTTATTAATAATCTTAATAAATCATGAAACATTCAACCAAGCATATAAATCTTGCAAGCATGGACACCGATCCACATAAGCATGAAACATAAGAACACATCATATATGTGAGAAATAATCAAGAGGAAGGAAACCCACTGATACATGCAAATTGACTACAATCCTATAAGACAAACATCAAATTTAGTGAAACACCCACTTCACATGGAGCACCAACACCAAATAGCTAAGCACCAACTCAGCTAGGATTTAGCAAGCACCCACTTATAAGGAGGCACCATCCCCCTAAATGACTCAGCACCAACTTAGCCATCTAAAATCCTTGATCACCTTCATGAAAATTTATTTTTCATACAACATATGATGATTTCCTTCTTCAGTTCTTCTCTCTCTTCTATCCCTCTCAAACTATTTTCTAGGCTTTTTCTCTTATCTCATCCTTTTCTTGACTTGATTAGGTCATATGACCTTTATTTTCATGCACATTTTTTTTTTTGAGGTTTCATAAAAATTATTATACACTCATTTTATGGTCTATGATACCTTCTTATACTTATGAATGTTCTATTCTATTCACTTATATTCAACACACATAGGTAGGCCTAAAATTACCTTGTATTGATACGAGTCTCTTGTCCATACCCATCTTGGTCAGCCAAACACCCTTATCCTCTTGATAAAATAAGGAATAGATATTAGGACATATCATATACATGAATAAAACATATTTTAAGTCCCTTTAGGTATGACATACCTCAACTAGTCCCTATTTCATCTTTAGGTCTCATGGAGACCTAATCCCATTAGGTCTACTTATGACATGTTTCACGTTGCCTTCTTTAGAACACATTCAAACACATCAAATGGTAGTAATATATCATATGCCACTTATATATACCATTTATAATATCATATAGGCTTCATAACACTTTTTATATCCAACAACCACTTGAAGGATGCCATTAGTACTATTCAAATTAGGCCTATGCATACCCATAAAAACTATCTTGAACAATTGAAGCATAAACACAATTTTGAAAAATAACCATGGAAAAAAATTACATAAAAATAATATTCAGATATCAAGGTCATTACCACATGATTTATAATTCACAATTTAGGGTATACAGGCTCAAATTCTTCTATGCAAAAAGTTCACTCTAAACTGCCAACTAGCCTCAAAACATAGTCATGGAAACTTGAACTTCTGACACCTAAAGGAACACAATCAAGGGATTCCAATACATTAACCTGATCCCAAAATATCCTTATAATTACATATAATAAAATGATAATAATATTTAAGGGCACCTATTAGTCTTGTAAACCAATTTGTTGACCTTCTCTCTCTCAGACCTCACTCAGCCAGATAAGCCATTTTGGATTCAACATTTCACCCTCTTACACTAACCTTAAATATTATGAAAATCATGGATAGGTCATTTAAGTCCCAAAAAAAAAAATAATGTGAATTATATACATCAACTCATGGTATATAGTCTCAAACTCATCAAAATAACTTCCTTACATAGAACTATTAGTTTGCCTTGAAACACAGTCATGGTTACAATGACCTTCAACATCTATATGACCACTTTAAAAGAATATTAATGCATGTGTATAATCATATGTGATCATTAGACAATTATTATAAATAAATATAACATAGTCAAATGGTAATATTAGTCTTACAAACCAATATCATGATCTCACTATGCACAGACCTTACTAAGCTAGATATGTCAACTTATGAGCACTATTTTCATCATATCCAATGACCTCTAAAACTTATATCCAACATGAACATGTCTTAATTTTTTTTAACAATGTATTCATTCATTTATATTTATCCCTAATCCATGATAACACATCCCTAATCACCTTCTCATTTTTTCCTAGGTTTCTCACTATTTGCACCATTAGGCCTATTAACAATTGGTCAACTTGTATGACCAGTTAAAAACACCTAAGAAATATAAAATACTTAAAAACAAACATGGAAATAAAATATAAGTCACAATATTTATCCTCCTTCCATTTATCAATATTGACTTGGTCAACACTGACTGCTATAACAAATCTCTAAGAAACTAGGCTTTTCCTAGAGGGTCCACTCATTCACCTAAAAGACTAATCACACCCAGAGGTGTCTAGGAGAGTTTAATACATGATCCAATAGTTTTTATAATCATTTTATACCATTTAGGTCTGTTTTGAACAAGATCTTTCACATCGAGTCATTGTTAGGGTTTTAGAGGGTTAAAACTATTTCTAGTGTTAACGATTATTCATAAAGGATTACCCCTTATTTCTAAAAATAATTCTTTTATATCTCATATATGACCTTTTCCCATCTCTCCTTAATATCTCAGGTTCCCATGCAAGGACTACATATGCCAATGAATAATTTAAAGGCCTTGAATTTGCATGCATTCATTTTATGTACTTGAGAGACCTTAAAATAGTTTTTCAAGCCTTAACTTGCAAACCATGACCTCAAACTTGGTCAACACACCTAAGATAATCTATCACACCATTAATAATTCTCACATGCTCGTTCTTATCTTTAAATTTGAATCTCATGCCACATTTGGCTACCATTTTTCTCTTTTCTCTCTATACCTTATCTTGCAAATCACATTAGGCCTTGAAATTGACCTTCATACCTCTTTCCATGTGATTTCCACCTCTCTAACATGCTCTCACAACATCTCACATGCTCAAACAATGTAAAACATCCTTCATATGCATTGATAATAGATCATGATGCCTAATTAGGCCAAGAAAAGTCTAAAAGTGATCTAATTGCATTCTAGGTCTATAGGTCCTACCCCTGTAGACTCACCCTAATACTCACATGAGGGATCTAATACCTTATATATATTCTCAAACAACCTTATGCATCCATTAATAATTTTTTTCTCTCATTTCACCAAGCCACCAAGCTCATACCTTGTCACAAGGTTTCTTCATGCTATGACTAGTTCCATGACTAGGCTTCTCAAGCACCTTGTACTCAAGAAATAGTACTCAAACATTCTTTACTTGACCTAAAACTTGACATTAACCTAAAAATAATCATTAGGTTGACTTCAAATTCTCTCTTATCACATGGCTCATATCTCATAGACCAGTCACCATTCATCTTTATGAAATGTACTTTGACATCAATAACATCAACCTTAACATCAAATGACATCAATGAAAACACTTCTCAACAAAATCCCCATTTGTCATTGATGGAAAAACATCTTTCAATTTGATCACTCACATCTGCCCCATCTAGTCAATCTTCCTTATTGAACTTTTCTCTCCCTCTAACATTAATGACAAAGGGTCTTACACAAACTATCATTTAGAACCAAACCTTCTTGTAATAGGATCTCAACACATAGAATATGAAACATTAAAAAAATATGTTTCATGCATACCTCCTTCAAATGAACTCAAAACTGAAGACTACTCACCTTATTATTGTCATGACTAATATGACACAAATCTTTGATCACCATATTCTTGTCATCAATTTCACTTAGAGCTTATGAACAACCTAAATATCTCCCCCTCAAACCAAGCATCCATCATGGTTTTGATAACTGAATATTCTCTTCATAAAGCATAATGGAGTCACCTCTTTTCATAGAGCACTAAAATAACACAAGTTTAAGAGATTCTCATATCTCCATGCTCTCACAAGACTAAATATCCTTCAGTATCCATTTAGATTTAATTAGCACTATAAGATTGACCTCTTCATAAACCATTTGATTCATATGAGCTAACAACAAACATTACTGACTTGATTTATTATCTAAAGTATGATCTTCAATAGCAAACATTCCATTTGAGGTTGTAGACTGTTCATGACTAACCTTTACTATCTTTTGTTTCCATACATTAATTTGCCTTCTTTCTTATAATTTAGGGGCTTCAAACCTCCTTTTTTGACTTGATGACCTTATAACTCTATTAGGATATAATATTTCAATGTGTCCTACATTATGAAAACTATAAAAAACCACCTTATACATATCATTTGATTGATTTGAACTATTAATCCTTCCATACTCCCATGAGTACTCATTATTGGAGGGTCTTCTATACTCTCTTACTCTATAACCAAACTGATTGTTTATAAAATAGTAACCATTGAATGAACTAGCATACCTCATAGCATTAAGATATTTGATAGGTCTTTTCATGTTGACCTTCTTATCTTTAATAGCCTTCTCCTTGACTTGAGATTCCTCTTTTTGATCTTCCTTGAAACCAAGACCTGTCTTATCACTTGCAGACTTCTAATTACTCAAGATGTCATCTAAAACCTCAATCCTCTTATTAATCTTCACAAAGGTCTTCACTTTAGTATATTATTGATTCAACTCAACTTTCAAGGATTCCACTTCAGTTTTATACATGGTGCATTCTTCCTCTTTATCCTTTAGGCTTGCATTGACCATCTCCATCTATGCTTCAAATTGATTGAATATCTCATCATACTCCTTGGAAGTGTTACTCAATCTCTCTTTAGAATATCCAATATGCTCCTCATAGTCCCTAACTAATGATCTTAGTTTTTTATTCTTTCTCTTTTAGAGTTTCAACTCCTCTAGGTCACTTACAAATTCTACCTCAAGATTCACTTCAAATTTTTCTTCATCTATTTCTATATCAACCATAAGGTCTTTTCTATTTGATCAACCCTCATTATCTAATTATATGGCCATGAATAAGGTTTCATTATTTTTATGTTTAGGTTCATACTTCCATCATCACTATTAGATGTATTTGAGTCACATCAAATGAGTTATTATCTTCTTTGGTGTATAAACTTCTCTTGTTCTTCAATGACTCTTTCCTACCTTTATGCTTCCTAAAATATTTCTTATTATTTTTAGGATTATAGACCTTCCTATCATATCCATGATGTTCTTCATGTTCTTCATCATGCTAAGCCTTATCCTTGTTAGGACACTTAGATGCAAAGTGACCAATCTTACCATAGTTGAAACATTTGAAAGGCAACTTTCCCTTGTACTTTCATGAGCCAAACCTCAATTTCCTTATAAAAATGGCTATGAATTGATCATCATCAACATCTAAACATTCCTCATCCTTGACCTTCTTGGTTTTTGACTTCATCTTAGCTTTGAATGTTGCTTCTTTCTTGGGATGCCTTCATTTGTTCTCATCTCATAGGCAGTCAAAATGCTATGAAACCCATCCATTTCAAGCTTATTCAAATCTTGCTTCTCTTATAATAAAAACAGCTTAGAATCAAACATAAGAGTTAGTGATCTCAACACTTTTTAAACAGCAAAAGATTCTTTCACTTGTTCTAATCCTCTAATGACATTGACAACTTCATCAATCTTCAATAAGTAAGATGCAATTATTTCATCTTTAGACTTTCAAAATGTCTCAGGTGGGTCTACAACGTGGCCATATTCACCTTGGTGTATCATTCATAGATAGTATTCAATTTGTCTCATATCTCTTTATCTGATATACAACACATCACGTTCATAATATTTGCCTCTAATAGGCCACAAAGATTGACATTCATTGCCTTGGAGTTGATTTCATTAGCCTTCTTACCTATTTGTCAGTTGGTAGAATAAGAGCACTATAACCATCCAAAAATAAAGACCAAATGTCATGACCATGAAACATCAAATATATATTCATTCTAACATTACAAAAGTCATAGTTATATTCATGTAATAATAGATCCTTACTGGTAGAAAAACCACCTTGAGCTTGTTGACTAGCCATCCTTGCTTCTAGGATCTCCTTTAGGCTTTTAGACCTACTTAAAAGGACTAGGATATAAAACCAAATTATGAAATAAATATTAATTAGATGGGGGTGGGGGTGGTGAATCAGTCTTTAAACACTTTCTTAACAATATTATTTAAGTTATCATGAAACATTTAACTAGGAATATAGATCTTGCAAGTATAGACACTTATCCATATAAGCATAAAACATATGAACACATCATATATGTGGGAAAGCCGCAAGGGAAAGAAACCCCACTTATATATACAAATTGAATACAATCATATAAGACAAACAACTATTTATTTAATTCTTATTTAACATAGAGCACCAACCTCAACTAACTCAACACCAACTTAGTTGGGCTTTAACATGCACCCACTTACAATGAGGCACCAAACCCCTTGATGAATCAACACCAACTAAACCACATAAAACCCTTGATCACTTTTTAAAAACTTTATTTCTAATTTAATAGATTATGATCTCTTTATTCATCTATTCTCTCTCTTTTATCCCTCTCAAATTGCTTTCTAAGTTTCTTCATTTAACTTGTCCGTTTTTTAACTTGATTAGGTCATATGGCTTTTATTTTCATGCACATAATCTCTATCAATATTTCATCATAGTTCATATACACTCCTATGATAGTATACAATACCTTCTTCTTAACAATGTTCTATTCCATTCACTTATACTCAACACACACAAATAGGCTTAAAACTACCTTGTATTTATACAAGTCCCTTGTTCATATCCATCTTGGTCAACCAAAATCCACTATCCTCTTAGGTAATTCATGGAATATATATTATTTAATCTCATAAACATGAATAAAATGTTATTTGAGTCCCTTTGAGTATGGTATACCTCAATTAGGCCTTATTTCATCTTTAAGTCTCATGGAGACCTAATCCCATTAGGTCTACTTTAGAACACATTTCACTTTGCCTTTTTTGGAACACATTCAAATAACTCACATGGAAGGAAAATATCATATGACTCTCAGATATACCCTTTATATTATCATATAGGTTCCATAACGTTTTTTAGAGCCAACTACCACTTGAAGCATGCCATTAGTACTGTTCACAATTAGGCATGTGCATACCCAAAAAGTCTACCTTGAACAACTGAAGTATAAACATAATTTTTATAAAAAAAGATGGAAGAAAAACACACATAAAACATATACATAACCTCATGTTCATCATCATATGATTTATACTTCACAACTAAGGGTATATAGGCTCATACTCTTCTCTACAAAAAGCTCACTTTAAACTGCCAACTAACATCAAAACACAGTCATGGATACTTGAAATTTTGACACCTAAAAGAATAAAATCAAAGGATTAAAATGAATTAACATGATACTTAAACATACTTAGATCAACCTCCAATAAAATGATCATAATCTCTAAGGGCACCTATTGGTCTTGTAGACCAATTTGTTGACCTTCTCTCTCTCAAACCTCACTCAGTCAGACAAGCCATTTTGACTTCAATGTTTCAACCTCTTACACTAATTTATAAGCTTCTAAAAATCATGTATATGTCATTAAACTCCAGAAAAAAACATCATGTGAATTATATACATCAAATAATGGTATAGAGTCTGAAACTCATCATTGTATCTTACTTACATAGAACTACCAGTTTGCCTTGAAACACATTCATGCTGATAATGACCTTTAACATCTGTATGACCACTTTAAAATAATCCTTATGTATTTGGATGATCTTATTTTATCATTATACTATTATTATAAATAAATATAACATGGTCAAATGAAAATATTGGTCTTGCAGACCAATCCATGACCACATTATAAACATACCTTATTGAGCTAAATAGGTCAAATTATGAGCACCATTTTAATCATATTCACTAACCTCAAAAACATATATCTAACATAAACATGTCTTATAAGTATTGAAAAATGTCTCCATACTTTTGTATTCATCCCTAATCCATGATAACACATCCTTAATCACTTTATCGCTTATGCCTCAGTTTCTCACTATTTGCACCATTAAGCTTGTTAGTGATTAATCAACTTGTATGACTGATTTAGCACACATGAGGGATAGAACGCACTTAGAAACCAAGATGGACATAAAATATGAGTCAAATTCTTTGTCTCTTATCCATTTATTATCTTTAACTTAGTCAAATGTGACTGCTACAACAAATATTTAAGAAACAAGGCCTTTCTTATAAGGTCCACTCACTCTCCTAACAAACCAATCACACCTAGAGGTGCCTAGGAGAGTTTTCTACATGATCCAATAGGTTTTATAGTCATTTGAGACCATTTTGGGATGTTTTTAACAATATATTTCATATAGGGTCATTGTTAGGGTTTTAGATAGGGTTAACATTATTTATGGTGTTAATGATTAATTTCCCCTTATTTCTAAAACTAATTCTTGGAGAGTTTAGCTAGGACCCATCCCCATCTCTTATTTATAGATTAGGTTCTTATGCAAAGGTTACACTCACCAATGAATGACAGAAAGTCCTTCTTGGGTTTGCATGCCTTCATTCTATGTACTTAGGAGACCTTAAAACACTTTTTGAAGCCTTAACTTATAAACCATGACCTCAAAATTGGTCAACACACCTGTGATAATCTATCACACCACTAAAATTCTCACATGCTCATTATTATCTTTAAATCCAAATTTCATACCTCATTTGGCCACCATCTTTCTCTTTACTCTTTATACCTTGTCCTACAAATCACATTAGGCCTTGAAATTAACCTGCATGCCTCTTTCCAAGTGCCATCTACCTCTATTACATGCTCTTAAAACATCTCACATGCTCAAAAAAATTCAAACATCCTTCATATTCCTTGAAAATAGATCATGATGTCTCATTAGGCGAAGTAGAGTCTAGAAGTGGTCTAGTTACACGCTAGGTCTATAGGTCCTACCCCTATAGGCTCACCCTGAGACTTACATGAGTTATCCAATGCCTTATATACATGATAAAATAACCTTAAACATCTATTCATACTTGTGTGCACTCATTTCACCAATCCACCAAGCTCATACCTTCTCATAAGGTCTATTCATGCTATGACTAGTGCCATAACTAGGCTTCTCAAGTACCTTATACTCAAGAACTAGTACTCAAACATGATTTACTTGACCTAAGCCTTGACATTAACCTCAGAAGAATCATTAGGTTACCTTTAAATTCTCTCTTTTGACATGGATCATATCTCATATACTATTCACCATGCATATTTATCAGGTGCACCTTGACATCAATGATATCAACCTTGAAATCAAATGACATCAATATAACACTTCTCAACAATTTTTGTATCCTTTGCCTTCAGGGGAGGAGGAATTTTATTGGTTTTTATCTAGGGGAGTGTCAACTTTATTAGGTAGTGTGGAAGTTTTTATTGGCTCTTTTTGAGTTATGTTCCTCAAGACATAATTACTCCTTTTGTATTGATAGAAAATGTGGATCTCATCCACACTGATTTTAAGCTCATTATCTTCTTGCTTAGGAAACTCATAAATTTCAACCATGAGGTTTATTTTGGTGGTGTTGGAACCATTGTCTGGTGTTCTTATATTTTCAGAATTTACAATATTGATTTGATCATCAAAGACAATGTCATAACTTTCCATCTCACCCCAAAACATTTCAAAGGCATTGAAAAATTCTATGTAGTAAAACTCTCTATGTCAGGCCATGTTATAGACCCTAAACCAATTGGTCAAGGCCAATTCATAGATATTTATATCAAACATATTATTGGTTAGGGGATCATTATTGTTATTATTATTGTTAGACTCATTGAAAGGTCTATTGTATTTTTGAAATGTGTAATTTATGTTAGAACTTTCCCCCATGTTTTTCATTTTATTTTGAAAATTCATAAAGTCATTACCTTGTTTTTGGACCATTCTATGAATTACTTCTAGGTCTCCTCTTGAGGACTAAGGTTTAGTATTCTAGACCAGGTTCTAGATAATGCTTTGGGCATTAGAGTTGTTAACAGGGACTAAAGCTTCACTATTGTTTTGAGGATGAGCCCCAACATTAGAATAATTGAAGAATCCTATTTGTCATCTTGGATTTTCATGGATTAATGGCATGTGATTAAGGCTAGGTATTTAATTTAATGTAGGCACATTCTGATTTACATTTGGAACTAGGTTCAAAGTAGTCAAATCTAGGTTTATGTTTGGGATAGCAAAGGTAGGGTGCCCTTGTGGGTGAATCTACTCATCAATGTTTATAGCCTCTACATATGCGAGTGGAAATGTATTAATGTTCATGTCCCTAAAGAGAAAGACAAAAATAATTGGATCTAAGGTATTTTTAAAAATCTCAACTGTCAAGTCATCTACAGGCTTATAGGGAGTTGTGGTGATACTATACATCTCCTAGAATTCAACATTAAAGTTTCTTATGGGCTCACGTGGTCTCACTTTAGAACAATGAATTATTGCTAGATAATCCCAGGGATAATGGCCATTATAAATTGTGCAATGAAAGTATCATTAAACTAGTTCCACTTGGTGATGGAATCCTCTAGCACATTGAAGAACTAGTTATAGGTTGTTTCCTTCAAGGTAAAAGGGAAGAGTTTGTATGCTACATCTTCATGAATGACATTCAAAAGCCTAAGATATACCTTGAAATACTTGATATGTTCTTTAGCAGTTATACCTCTAGATGGATTGAAGAGAGGGAAGTATTTTTTAGGAATAATGGATAACTCATACGCTAGGCTAAGTATATTTATAGAAGATCCTCCTAACCATGATATGACTAGCTAGATGTTAAATAGAGGATGTGAAAGTTTCTCATTGGAGAGGTAGGGTGGGATTTATATCTCCTATATCTCCCTTTATTGGCTCTAGTTTTGTGATGGATTTCTAAAGATCTAAGGAGAACTCTAGTTTCAGAGCAAGATATGGTATGGATCCTAGGCAACTTCAAGATGATAAACAAAGGATCTATGCCAGAAATATAAAATACTACAAAGGTTCATCAAATATTACTAAAGAAGGTAAATATCAGCCAAATCAGCATAAAGGAACCCCAAAAAAAGGTCCACAATCAAGTAGATAAGGTTCATCAAATATTATTTTACCTTCATCAATCTAGATCCTTCAAAACTTCAAAATTTGCTCAAACTTTTGTTAGAAACTTGGTCTAACATGAAAAGATCAATGTTATACAAGATATTTCAAGCAACCTTTGGTGTATTACACTTATGTGAGCACTTTAGATTGAAATATTGTGAATAATATCTTAATTTTATGTGAATAAACCCAATTCAAATTTCTAAGGCCTTAGCTTAGTGATCCTTCATAAATAATCAATTAGAGACTAATCTTTACACTTATATACTACAAATTTAAATTTCTTAGCTCAAATCATGCATATATTTAACAATATAGATGAAACATAGCCTTATCTACTCAAATAATTTGCTTATAAGACTATCCTTAATGCCTACAGATGAAATTTAAACAAATCAGGGGATAATGCCAAAATATCATCAGACTTGAGCTAGTATTTCAGGGATCTTTTGGAATAAATATATTTTCACAGAGATATTTCAAAATTTTCAAAGATATTATAGAAGATGAAAATAAAATGTAGTGTTTATACCAATCTTTGTGTATTTAAAGAAATTAATCTAGATTTTTACTAAAATATAATACAATTTTACTCAAAACAAACCAAGAGGCCATCCTTCTAGTGCCATATTTTCTCTTGTTGATGTATATCTGTGTCAAGGATATAATGCAAAAAACAAAAGTATATTTCTCAATTTATAGTGTATGTTCTAGAAGACCTTAGGGCTTAATTTAGTTTTGATGGAATAATTATGTGGCTACAACTTTTAGTCTACAAGCAGACCCTACTGTAGGGATAGTAGGAACTCAGTAGTGACATAATTTATCTAAATTTTTTTCATTGTTATGATGTAAATTGATTTATATTTTGCCAATTTTATTTTGAAACTTTAAACAAGTAGGTGAATATTTATAGTGAACTTTAGTCTAAGGTGATCCATATAAAAAAATTCAAAAAAGGAAACGAGGTAGAGTAGACTTTTTTTTGCCTTGCAACAACAAACACCAACATATTTCCTTTAGTTCCTTCTAATAATAATGCAAATAAAACTAATATTCATGAGATTCTAGTGCTAAACTCAAAATATCATAAATGTAGTGGGGATTATAAGGTAAATATAATGCATATATCTAAAAATTATGCTTTAAAATAACTACCTACAATAAATTGCTTTCAACACATTCATTTGTAGAATAGAAAGAAAATAGAGCATACATAACAAATTTTGTTAACATAGCTAAAAGCACAAACTAACAAGATGCACTCAAAACACTATTATAAGACTTAATCATTAGAGAATTAAAACCCTCTGTTATTTGTAAAACTTGGGAAACAAGAAGATATGAAAGGAATGAATAAATTGATGGAATTTATTTTTATATTTATATCAATTTCAAAAAAAAAATGTTTTGAAGTACAATTGAAAGGAAAACCTTTATATATAGGCCCTTTTCATTCCCAAAATAGTTACAATGGTTATAAGAGACCTAAATATATCACATTTATTGATGGATGAAGTCCCTCATGTCCAAAAAACTAAAGAATATTCTTTATCCAAAAAAATAATCTTATACAATATATTGAGGGGAATTAGAGCATGACATTTATCAAGAGAAATCCTGACAAATGGCTATCTCATTCTTGAGGTAACAGGCTAAGATCTTACTGATGTGGATGAAGCTCCCAAATTAGTAGAAGATGAACTAAACCCATAGAAGATGAAGAGGGAGTGCTTCTCAGTGTGGCTAAAGTAAAATAAATTCCAAGAGGAGTCGAGGAGGAAGAATCTACTACAGTGACCATCTATGATTTGATACTTGACTATTTCTTGGCTTTTATCTTTCCTTTCCATGTTTTATAGCATTTCTTATAATCACTATTAAACATATTCAAATCAATAATAGGTTGCTTTAGTAATTTTATGGTAAGACTTGTCATTGCATCATGTTTTCTCAAGATATGTTCTATAGCCTCATTGATTTCCCCATTTTTTTCTATTCTCTAATTAGCAGATGCAACCAAGTCTACCATTTCCTACCCAAAAGTTACATCCTGAGCTAGATCTTACATCCTAAAATTTAAAATGAAGTTTTGTATCTATGCTCTTAAGGAATCCTTTCAAATAATGGAACTATCCTTGTTAGCAAGGTATGTGATATCAAAAAATTTAAGCAAAGTTATCACTTTGTCACCCAACTGAGTGAGAGAATGGCCTAGGGATCTTATTTCATCAATCCAATAATTCAAAGCTTTATTTATTCTAATTATATATGATTGAACAATACTCAAAACCTCCAAAAGGATCAAGTTTAGGTATTCAAACTTATTCATTCTAATAAACTTGATTAAGTTGATTAATTAGTTGTCATAGACCCCATATGCACCCTCTCCCTTAAGAATCTTATTGTAGACTTCATCCCCTTTTGCTTTGTATTGGGCCAAAGTATTTAGTGTATCAAACATTACCTCCACATCCCATTCCACCATGGTGATGGTCTCCTCTAGCAATGTAGCTTTATGTTTTTGTTCTAAATCAGTTTCTCTCTATTGCATTCCTTTTACTAATTTTGTATCTACATCATTGAATGCTTTTAGAGCTCAGAGGAGTTCATTTTCATATTATTTCTATTGGCTAGGTCTAGCTCCTTTGTTCTTGGTTAATTCAAATAGAGTGTCTTTAGACTCATACATAATTGTCTAATTGGGATGAGTGACCTTCCTTTTGGTTAATCTCTTCATTTACCCAGACTTCTTATCAAACTCTAGTGAGACCTATGGAGGGTCCACTATAACCAAATCCCAATCCTCTATTATAGCCAATTATATCTCTCTTATCCAAAATTTATTAGAAATGTCCCCATGAGGATAGGTGGATGGCAATAATTGCTAATCTAGGGTGGACCCTTGGAAGGTAGAAGTTTGAGAAATAACTATGGAGGTGACTAGGATAAATTCAAAACTAGGGGATGAGGTGGGAAGTGTCATTCGTAAATATGAAGGAGAACTAGTGCTAGTTGAAGTACTAGTTGGGAATAAAGGAACCTGAGGTATGATAATAGTAGGTTCTTCTTTGGTAATTGGGGACCTAGCCTAGGCATAGGCCTAGATAGAATTGGAGGAAAATTGGCCATCATAGAGACTTTTGAAGTGAAAGACACAATAAAAGTGTTTATATCGGGCAAATGGATATTCATGGGCCTAATCACAAGTCTAGTGAGGGGCCTATAGGATAAGAGGTTCAAATAGTTTAGGGTTGAGGGTTCATAAAATATACCCAAGGCCTGGTTATAGAAAAATGATGGAGGTAACTAAACACATTCTTATTTAGAAGTACTTGGTTCTTCCTTGAGAAGAAGTAGAAGAGGCAATCCTAGTGTTAAATCTATTGGTGTTGTAATATGTAGGGATACCATTTCCACCAAAGGTCTTTCCTGCATTGAGGTAACACTTTATACCTAGGATGGGATGTTGGATATTATTCTTGAAATGGAAGCCTACTCAGTATTTTTCGTAATATTATCTCCCCCTTCTCCAAAGTAGGAGACAATGCTTACAGAATCCTCTGACTAAGCTGAGGGTCAGTTGGTCTTTCCTCCTTAGTACTAGTAACATGAGTTATGGACGTAGATACTCATACTTTAGCATATTCAAGTTTGAAAACTTCATAAAAACCTACATCTTTCAACCTTACCTTAACCTATGGGATATTGGTGACCATCAATCTCTATTTTCATCTATGTCATTAGTTACATTGATGTACAACCTATCTTCAACTTTGGGCTCATGATGGTAAGTGATGCTTAGGGCTACCCTATGCTTGAAGCAATGTTTGAAATTTATATGCTCATGGTCCCATTCCCCATCGGTATCTCTTTCCAAGTTAAATGTGGGACTTTTCTTAACAACATCAATGATAAAGGTCCATTTCTCTATTCTAAACTAGCCAATGTTAGACAATTTACAGTGGATCAATCCCCTCTTTTTATTCTTGCCCAATCTATCTAACCTTGTGAGCAACTAGAAGGCAATTTCTTGTTTTGCACTATGGTGGGAAACATAAGGGGGACTATCTTAATTCTAACTATCCTTGTCACTATGAATTTTTGGTAATATCAGTAGGCTTTCAGGGTGTTGAGTGTTTTTTAAATCTCCTCTGATAATTTGGGCATGAGCCTCTCATAGATTGCCCTGTACACTATAGGATAGAAATGTTTGATAATTTCCATCATCTCCTACTTGTATTTGTACACTCTTACCTTTGAGAAGTCATGAGGCAGGGGCCATTTTAGTTTGGGGTCCCAACTGGTGAATTGGGGAAACTTTTGAGTAGTGTAAATGGCATCTACTAGGTAGCACATCATGTAAAAATGGTCCCCCTAGTTGGCCATGACCCTTTTGATCTATGATGCCAAGTTTTAGGATATGATCTCTCCTAAAGGGGAGTCTTTGCATCATCTATTATCATAGATAGAAGTGGAACCCACTTCTCCTCTACATGGCCTATATCTTTGGTGCTACGTAATTAATTCATCATAGCCATTCCCATTCACACTCTTTTTATAAATTGGGTGATAGGGATTTATCTGATTTTGTTTTTTTATACAAATTTTCCCTTTTTCTTAGTCCAATCTCTCAAAACCTCCTAATAACATGTGTTTAAATACATTGAGTCATAGTTTCTTAATTGTAAATAATATCTAGTTAGGAAGATCATAATAAGCCTGAAAGGCTAGCTTAGCTATGAAAGAAATTTCATCACCTAGATTCAAAGATTTAATCATATTGTTAACACACCTAGATTAAAGAAACACTTTGTAAACTAAGTCTATGTAGGGGAGTACCTTTGGGTTGGATGCAGCCTTGTGTAACCCTACAGATTTGAGTGCTAAAATGTTTGATCTATCTTCTACATCATTAGATCCTTCTTCATCATCACTGTATTTATCCACAATCCTTTCTACATGGTATAACAAGTCATTATGATGTTTATCTTCGATGTCCAATACAACTAATTTAAAATTGTCATCCCAAAAGATGATGTTCATTTTGTAGGAGTAGAGGGATGGAACTTATTCCTTCTTGTTATCTTTGGATGTTCTATCTTCAACCATGATTTCAATTCTCTAATTAAAAATATTAAGGATTGATTTAATAGAAAATGAATGCAAATAATTCCTTAGAAAGAATCACCAAATACGTTGGAGTTCTTAGTAGATAACAACTAAAAGTGAACATATTGCTTTGAGATAGCAAGCTTTAAACTCCAAATTTACAATTTGAACTGAATGATATGAGTCATAAATGGAAAATATATTTAACTCACTTTTATTTGAGTCCTAGGTGGATCTTCAAGTTTATTCTAATGGTTTTAATATTCTATTTTGAGAAGTCAACTAATCACTGCCCATGTGTTGTCCACATGGCCTATCATCATAGGCTTGACTTTTCAATGAAGCAACTTGGATTTATTACCATTGAAACAAACTCCATCAGGATTTAATTTTCTCCTATAACTAACTCTTTAGGGATATTTATTCACCACCTAGGTGTTGTACTTGACATGTACTCAACACTTGGTACTTTTTCATATACTTTACCCTTCTATTTCGAACATTAGGCTATTTGGGTGGATTGTGTAATACTCTATCAAGTGTTGATTTCTAATTGGATTTTTCTTCTCTAATTTTACATAGCTTGACCACTTTCATCTTTGGCTTAACACAACCTTGGGACATCTACTAGTTTACTAAGTGATAAGCCCTCATTGGTTCACATTGTCATGCGGTTGGGTTACATGAAACTTTTAATGAACACAAATATTATGACACTTTATCAAGTGTCATCTTCTAATTGGATCACTCTTTGTTGGGATTCATAGTTTATTTTTATTATTTTATTACCATGAGATAGGGGTCCAGGTATCCTCAATTCATCACTATGAACTATAGGGTGATTCTATGTAGCATATAACTATCTAAGATTTAATGACTAGTTGTCAGGGATCATCTTGTCATGCAGTCACATTATTGAGATATTAAAACATTACACTTTATTAGTGGGGGCATGAGGACATGATCAAGTCATAGGTGGCATGTTATAATTAGATCATTGAGTTGTGGGCTTTGAAAATTACTTGAGGTCTCAAAAGGCCACGACTAAGTACTACATGGTGTACTTTAATTAGGTTGTAACTTCTTCATAAGCTAAAACATAGTGGTAAAATGATAAGTGGCACATTTACATCAGGTCATGGTGTCATGAACCTTGTAATTCCTTAAATTTGAAACTCCATAAACAAGTGCTAAGTGGTAGAATTCTATTGGGTCACTGGGTTACAAGACTTTGTATCTTCTTTGTGAACTCAAAATTTCGTGACTAAGTTCCAAGTGGTAGGCTATGATTAGATCATGGGGTCACTCAGTTTTACAAAGGTTTAAGGCATATGATGAAGTTTGGAACCTTATGTGGCCGAGTGACTAGTGCATGTGACATTGTCGCATGTCAATTAAGGTTGAGTTAGCATCAAGTTCCTAGATAAAGGAAATAATGCAAAGATTAGTCAAGCATGAGATGAAAGAGAAGGGACAAGTCTAAATTCATAAACTTAGAGTATGGAATCCAACTTGGGTCCTAGTCTAAAACTTAAAATCAAGGTACATCATAGTATCAAATATAAATTTTGACATAGCTAAACTGCTACCATGATTCATAAACCTTAATTAAACCACTTTTACTAGGTTCTAAGGATCATACCTTCGGTTTTTTAACATAACCCCTTGGAAGAGAAGTTTTAAAACAAATTGGATCATTAGAAAATTTAGTAAACTAAACATTAATGAAATATTAAAAAAGTACCTTGTTAGTATTTGTCATAGATTAATGTGACTCTTAAACCTTTCAAGTCATAAAAAGGGGGTCTTAGTCACGTGATTCTAATGGTAGGGTATTTATTTAGGTGAATAACCCAAAAATTTTGTAGGCTCCCCATTTTTAGAAAAATGGGGCATGTTGATCTCAATAGAAGGTATCAACCTACCCAATGTAGTAGGAAAATAGCTTAAAAAATAGAAAGTTATATCATTTTGGTTGATATAATATAATTGAAAAACTGAACTATACTGGGTTGGTTGTTAAGGTTAGTAGAGACACACAAATATATTGGGATAGATGATATAATTATAAAAACAAAAAAAATGTATCAAGTTGGTTGATACAGTTTGGCTAAAAGATTAAATAAATGTATATAGCTAGTGAATAAAATAATAAAAAGTTAAAATAATAAAAATGAAAATGATCCAAATGGAGGTGAGATAACATTAGCATTCATTTCAATAAAATGTGTACACAAGTTAGGATGAACTATAACTATATTATTTATCTTAATAGACTATGACTCGAATAAGGTCATAACTATCAAGTCTGTGTATACTTGGAATGCATGTAGAGATTTAGATTAATTTTCAACCCAACATAGGATAATCTATACTAAAATTTTAAGAGGAAAGGGCTCCAAATCCCAAGCCTATGACATGGGGTATAGTTCTCACTAAGGCTCAATGTAGATAAGTGATTTTAAGAAAGGTTATTAAGGGGTGTAATGAGGATATTATAAGGATATCCTATGCAAGGATCTGATGAATAATGGTAACCTAAGCTAAGATAGCTATAAATGCTAAACTAATAATAAATTGAGTGATGCAATGGTCAACCAATGGGTGGTTTACGAAACAAAAGGTGATAGTGACAAATCGAAACAACCTTGTATCAATACCAACTTATTTGGTATAAGGAAGAGAACAAGAAAGGATAATCACATACATTCACAATATAAATAATCAAATAATATATAATCTACTAAGTAAAAAAATGAAAGAGAGTAGGGATATAGATACTTACCTTTTGGGTGGACTTGTTGACATGTTAATCTACTCCTTTGACTCATGTGGAACTTTGTAAGAGATATTTTAGGTTGAAGACCTAAAATGGAAAGATTAATATCTATGTATCCTTTTTTAGGGAATATAAGTCTTAGGACACCTCCTCAACATAAATTCTCCTATTGAGCTTCAAATATAATAAGCAAATATAGACCTCCAAGATAAGACTCTATTTCTAACTCCTCCACATACTACTTAGGAGAAATAAATGTGAGTGAAATAAAAGTAAATGAGTGTTTTATATGGTTTATGAATGAAATATAAATGTTATATATATGGATCTGATACCTAAAACTAATTTGAAACTCTAAATGGATAGTATCAACTAAGTCAATATAATTGTTAAGATGTTGGCTAAAATAATCCTATATCAGCTAGGCTGATAAATATATATTACATAATATATACTTAGAAATATATTTATTATGCCAATACAATATAAGGAGGACAAGTATGAAATAGGCTATATCAGCCTAGTTGATACAATAAGATATATGAAAACTAGCAAATTTTAACAGAAAGCAGATGAAGAGGTAAGATGGAAGGAGACTTAGAGGAGGTTAGATTGATATTAATTAATGTATGAAAAAATAGTATGTAAACATCTCTCTCAAATTACCATGAGACAATCCCATCCCATTCCTTGTGTACCTTTTAAGGTGTGCACTCAAGGATAATGATGTTCTGACAAGTCTCTTTAAGAGAGTGTTCATAAAGTCATAAATTTAAAATATTAGGTGTATACACCTTGTATAGATAGACATATATAATAACTGTTAGGGTCTTTTGGCATACAATATTACAATATAAGAGAGGTAAAAACTAACAAAATAGATCCCAATTAATGGATAAATTGAGAAAAATATAAAATTACCCATGAAAATAAACTAACCACAATAGAAATGGTTAGATAATGGTCAAAACATTATCAAAACATTAAAAAGATAGTCAAAGACTAAGAATGGAAGATGAGCAGAAAATGTAAGGATCCCAAAGCACAAAGAAAAATAAATGAGATATAAAATAGAAGAGATGAAGAAGTACATGGTCACAAAGAGATGAAATAAGAGATAAAAACACAAGATAAAGCATCAATAAGAACATAATATGAACTAATGATTCATATGAAAAAGCAACACTAATAACATTGTAACTAAAAATCATGTATAAAAATTAGGTGTGTACATAATGCCACACTTTAATGTTCATGTGTGCATGTACATTAAAGTAAAAAAATGGATATTATTTTCTTTGTGGATGCCTCACTACCTATAACTTATATTTAGAGATAGTTATTGATATGAAAATGATCTAAAATTAATAAGGAGTGATATTAACTTCTATAAAATTATATCTTAATAAACCTATAAAAAAAATCCCTATATGTTATCTATCTATATGAATGCTACCTCAATGCTCTAATGCCAACATCTCAAATTATTTATAACTAAACACAAATATGTGAATGTAGATCAATGTCTTGATAAGTTGATAGTAATGTAACTAGTTTATTATAAGTATCTAATAAGAGGGGGGGTTGGGGAGGGGGAGGGAGTGAGCATGGTGGTGGGTAGTGAATCAATTTCTTAGAAATAACTATTCAATCCCATTCATCATTTTATGAAGCATTCATTCATATAAGAGATCAATGCATAAATAAACAACTACACAATCATATCATAAGAGAACATAAGAGATATGTGGGAAACCCTATTAGGGGATAAAACCCATTGAATCATGAACATGGACTATATTCCTATAATTTTAAGATCCAAAGTTTGGTGAAGCACAAAATTCACAAGGATCTCCAACCCCTACCTAGTTAAGCACCCACTCAACTAGTCTTCTGCAAGCTCTATCTTCTAGGAAGGCTCCAACCCCCTAGGTAAATTAGCACCAACTAATTCAAATCTGATATATAATCACCTTATAACACATATTTATAACTCAACTAATTATTACCTCATTTTTTTCACTCTTTACCCTTCAATCTCGCTTAAACAATGACTTAGGATTTCTTGATCAACTAGCCTTTCCTTAGCAATATTAAGTCAAATGACCTTGTTCAAAACCTTTAAAATCATAATTAAACATTCATGAAATATTTTAAATACCTCTCTAATTAACTTCAACACCTTCACCTAGTTTCCAAAGACCTATCTCATTCACACATATGCTCAATATCTGAACATGTCAATTTAGGCCTATTAAGCCTTCTTAAGTACCTGACCTTTGTTTTTACCCAACTTGGTTGGCCACAGTCCTTATAATATATGTATAACTATTATAATTGAATTTATAACACATTACCATCATGATACTACCATTATTTTTTTCATCCATTAACTCATTAGCCCCAAACCTTAATTAGGCCTTAATGAGACCTAAAACAATTAGTCCTACCCTTGCACATGTTACCACTTGGACCTATTCAAACATATTGGGGATAATAAAATAGATGTGACCCTTGAAAAAAAATTCCAATAGGTCTCTAATAATAACACCTAAGACTCATAACTCTTTTAAGGTCTAATCACTCCTTGAACCCCTTCATTTGCATTGTTCACCATTAGGCCTTCACACATAGTAAAAGTTTGTCTCGAGTATCTGAAGCATACAGCTGATTCTCTAAAAAAATATGTCCTAAAAACACATGAATATAATATTAATGACTTAAAAAACCTCTCTATTTCCATTATAAATAACCTCATAGGCCAATAGGCATCAAAAACTATCTTGTTAAAGGCTCACTCAGAACTATTAGTGCACACTAAAACTTAGTCATGAACATTTAGGCCAAAAGCATACTTTTTCATAACAATCATGGAAAAAAATTATATTTAATAAAAAAAAATGACCTCATGGTAACTATGATCAATAATATAATCTTCAACTCAACCTTTGCATACTCTAAACCTTATTTATAAGGAGCTCACTTAGAGTTACCAAACACTATCAACACACAGTTAACAAACTTTGACTCTCCACACAATCTTGAGAACTTTAAATGAATATAATTAAATTAAATTTATCCTTATGGATCTTAATAAAATATTCATATGCATTTTATTATCCATCTCATTCCAAGACACCTCATAATCGTCTTTCTTACCAACATGCCAAACACTATCAGACATCTTGAAAGCTCAATCTTAAAGAACATTATATTTAGTAATTTAAATGTACTTTCATGACTTTTAATTCCCATGAATAGTTTATATTATTATTATATATCATTCATAAATGGATATATATCAATCTATAGTGAACACCATTGGTCTTATAGATCAATTTGTCAAGTCTCTCTCTCACTAGATTAACACAATCATACAAGCCATTTTGGCTTTCATATCTCAACCACCTAACCTATCTATCCACCTTACATAAATAATGAATAGGTAAATTAGGTATAAAAAAATATAAATATGTTAATTATATGAAATTAATCTTGTCATCTCAAACCCTTCACTTCACTTAATAGACTCGAAATAGTTAATTTTATCTTAAGAATAAGCCATAGTGAGCATGACTTCCAACACATGTATAATCACTTCCTTGAACATATCATGTATTTATGTGAACATTAAAAATCCTAATATAATATTTAAACACACATATATAGAGTTCTAATGGTAAACATGAGATATATAGATCAATATCTAAAACACACTCTTTCACTATCTTGACTCACACAGACAAGACACTTTAAGAGTACCTTCTTGATCATATTTAACATCTTAAACAATTATAAATCAAGGTAAAATAGTTATAGGTCTTTAATAAAGACCCCAAAAATTTTATTAATCCATAATCACCTAAAACTCATCCTTAAATGCATTCTCACTCTACCCTGGTTTTTCTCACTATTTCACCACTAGCTCAGTCTAGTAATAGGTCAACTTGGGTGAAAAAAATAGTTGATTAAAAGGATATAAAATGACATAAAAAATCATGGACATCAATAATGAGTCTTTACCTTCAAACTCCATCCATTCTCATGCATTAACCTGGTCAACCCTGCCTATAACATTAAATTATTCAAAAATAAGTAGTTTTATGTAGCTTTTACTGATAGTCCTGACACACCACTACCACCTTGAGATGTCTAAAGGATTCATATACGACATGAAAACATAAAAAATTATCAAAAAAACCATTATAGACACTTTCTAACAATTTTTCTTTGATTGGGTCATTAAGAGGGTTTTAGACCAGTTAACCTCCTTAACAATTGTTTATACAGCTTTGTCCCTTAGACCACTTCCTAATGTCGATAAAACCTTCTTGTGATCCTTTTACATCTCCCCCAAAAGGATTATCTTCCCATGTAATTTTATCAATGATAATGAGTATCTAAACTTCCTTCTTAGGATCTCATCTCTTCATTTTGCATGCACAAGAGACCTTCAATCATGATTTCTTGCTTTCTTTTTTAAATCATGATGTTAGGCTTGATCAACATGATTTAAATAATGTACCATACCTCAAACCATGATCACATGAGCACTATTACCTTGGAATATGATCTTCATCCTCCATTTGGCCTCACTAGGTGTTTTGGCACACTAGGCCTTCAGTTGTATGTCACTTCAAGTCTTGGAGTATTACCCTCTCACCACTGTAGATGCTCTCAACACCTCATATACACTCTTAAACAACCTCTCATAATATCACAAACTACTTGGAATCCTCCATAAACCTTGGAAACATCTCATATCACTTCATTTGGTTAGGTAGAATCTAGAGCAAGGTCTAGCTACAAACCTTCAATAAAGACTTTCACTCTTAATCTCACTTTGGCACTCTCCTGAGTCCATCAACACCTCATATGCATGCTCAAATAATTTCATATATATTATTATACCTGTGTGCCTCCATATCATCATTGTCATGCCTTTACAAACTGTATCCATGCTTAATAACTAGTCCATTAAGCAAACCTACTACACACCATACAACTCTCACCTTACTGATCCTTCTTGACATCAATGACAACATTCAACAATATCCCCCTTTATCATTTATGGGAAATAAGCCTCTTAACACCTCTAACTTGATTGATGGTAAAACACATAACTCTCTTGCAATCAAGGCTCTCTCTCCCAATTAAGATTCTCTCCCCCTTTGACATTAATGACAAAGGGTCATACACATTCTCATATAGTCATCCACACACAATTGTAATGTCCCCATTTTTTGAAGAGTTAAATAATATCATTGCTAAAATGAAAATTATTTTTTAATACTTAAAATAAAGGTAATCAATAGGAAAAATTATTTATGTTATGAATTCCACTTAATTTGGGGTCTTTTAAGGGTCATCGACACTTAAGGCCTAAAGTAAAATTATAAGGAGTTCCTTTCAATATTTTTAAATTGACTCTTCCCTCCAATTTGGGAACTATGCTTGGGAGAAAGATATAAGAGGAAGGAAGGACTCATTTGAATATTATGTGAATTTGGATATTTGGAAAAGAGGTCAAATATGTCAAGCTTGATTGTCTTCCACATAGTTTCTTAGAGAATGTTACCCTCCAAGAGCTATGATGCTCTATAAATAGTGTCTGTTGACAACACTTATCTTTTAAAGATTGTACTATTCCTTTGAATATTTACTTGAGTATTTATCTAATGAAATTTGTAAATTTAGAATGGAAACAAACCACTTGAAGAGATTCACAATTTTCTTGTGGAGTGATAGTTGCTAGTTTCTCCCTTAGGTGATTTGCTTAAGGGCTTCGGGAACCTTCTTCAGAGGGTCTATGGTGGAAAAAACCCTCTCTTAGCGAATTGGTATTTTTAATGTATTTTTTCCAAGTAGGGTGAATTGGTTTGAAGGCTTGGGAAGCCTTGTTGAGGGTTTATTTCAAGGGTTTGATATTTAGAAAATTATCTATATAATTTTTAGGTAAAAAACTAGGGTTTTTAGAACATCAAGAATACTTTTGAGGGACCTCCCATGGGTGGAAAATTATTAATTTTTTTTTTTGATATATTCTAATTTTATGGTTATTTTGAGCTATTCTTTACATTAAAATTCTAAGTATTTTAGAAATTATAAAAATTTTAAGTTTCAGTTGTTTTGAGAAAAAAGAATAATTTATTAAGGGTAGAATTGAAAGAGTGAAGGTCAAAAAAATATTTTTATATTTTTCCATGATTTGGATGACCTGTGTGAATATTTTAACTAATCTTATCAAGATAAATTTCTTCTTTAGAAGCTTGGAGTTTTATTAGGGTTTTTGGACTAGTTTTTTAGAGGAATATTCAAGGGTTTTGAAAGTTGTTTGCAAATGAAAGAGACTATTGTACCAGAACTTATTAGCATAATTTTATAGAAACAACATCCCTAATTTATGCTTCAAAAAAGGACACAAGTATATATTTCATTTGTTATTTATTGAAACACTTGTGGAGTATTATTGTAAGGGTTTGTGAAGGTCATTATATTTAGGTTTTGTTGAGTTTTTGGGCAGCATTCAATAAATTTTCAGATTGGCTTGAGTTTATAAGGAATAAATAATTTATTTTAATAGAGATTCTATTTGGGGTTCTTACAGTGGTATCAGAGCCATATCTTGGCTAAACTGTGGGGCAAAAATAAGAACAAAGAATAGGACATGGAAGCCATGGAGGGGAAAAGGCTTCACAATGCAAATTGAAATCTAGGGAACTTATGCCAATTGGTAGAAGATGTGATCAAAAGCTTGGAAGAAGTAGAAAAGATGCTATCCAAGGTAATTCAATCATAATATGAACTCATGAGATGGGTGCTACAGCCCTCAATAACTTTCTTGGTTCAACATAAACTCTTGAGTGACATAGATGAGGAGGTAAGGCTCTTGTTTACTAATTGAATTTGTGAGATATTAAGAATAATGATTCTCAAGATTCCCTATAGTGATGAAATCTTGAAGGCGATACTCTCATTGATGGTGGAAAGCTTCCAATCTCTCACTGGGTATAAAGGACATTCATGGGCTAGAAGGGTCAACATCTTGGAAACCATGACTTCACTCAGGTTACATAATTTGATTTTTGATTTAGATGTGATGAACTTATTATTCTAATGTTTCAAAATTTTATTTCTATTGATTATAAGAATCCTTCCAAGAATATTATAATGAATATTTAAGAGATGATGACTATGACACTCCATGAAGGTGAAGATATTTACAAGACATTATGGGCTATTATGTCGACAGGTTTGAAGGTGAAAGAAAATAAATTTCCTATTGCACATCAATTGTTTAAGAGTCTTGCAAATAATTGTGATAGATTAAGGCCTTATGAGGTAAAGGAGCAAGAAAAAAAAGAATAATCATAGGTTTGTTGGCAGCCAATGATAGGATTTTATGTTACACAAGAACTAGAAAATCAGGGGCAACCAAGTGAAGATTCCTAACAAGCTATGGAGCAATCAATGGGGATGCAAATGGTAGACCCCATAATAGAAAGGTATGTCTTGGAAGAAAAAATTGTATTGTTCATCATCATAGATCTCTTTCTTTCATAATTTCAGATTTCATAAGTCAGCTTGGGAAGGACAAATGTTGTTGGCACTTGGAGAGGAATCACATACCATAACAAAGGTGTATAAGGAAAGGGGATCCTATCAAGGAGTAAATAAAATAGAAAATAATATTTGAGGGAAAAAGGAAAATCAAATGTGTACATGAGTAAGCAAGTGATTGGTCATATTAATAAGTGTTCTTTGTTTTCTCTTCATGATTGGTTTTATCATTATCTTGGTTGAAAAACATATGTTGTCACTAAGGTTGAAGTCAAGGGCACTCGATTGGGAAGAAAGGAACATGAAAAATATCCATCATGGATATGGGATCTTGGTGAACTCTATAAGAGTACTAATTCTACCATGTCTTGGGCCAAAATAAGGAATTAAGTAAGAATTGTCATGGTCCTAGGATCATAATGACTGTTATTATTATTTTTAGTTTGTTCTACTTAAGGTTTATTGTCACCAAGGTGAGTAGGGACCCTAATAAGGTGTGATTCTCACACCTTAACACCATGGGGATGGTCCAAATGTGTATTAGTGGGTTTCTAGCCACTAAATGGTGGTTTTAGAAGAGGGAAAAGATTTTTTACAGCTATGATAAGGAAAGGTTAATGCACCAAAAAGGAGCCCATACAATGCTCATAAGGCATGAGGGTGTAATTGTAAAAGTATTTCTCAACACTATAATTTTTGATAAAATATTTGCTTCATGTGGAGGATCACCATGTGGACCAATTGCCATAACAATAAAGAGCACCAAGAAGGATACAAATTTTGAGTTAGAACAACCACTCTCCTTGAGGATCTTCATCTTATAGTTGGTTTGACAAAGAGGCTGAAGGTTGAAGAGTGTCATTATTCAAAAAGGGACAACATAATGAATAAAAATAGGTATAGATAACCCTCAAGGTATGTAAACAAACATTTAATTCATTACTAAATAATCCTAATGAATTCTAAAATTAAACATGCCAAGCAAAGGTATGAAAGGACTAATTTCTAGCCTATACGAAGGGAAAATATGATTGAATTTTTCACTAAAGAGAGATATACATAGTATGTACAAAAACATGTATTGTATGTAAAATTTAAGAACTGTTGGCACTTGGAAAAATTTTAATTTTTGTTCAAAATCAGAATTATATTTGTTGCAAAATTTATAGAAATAAAAAAAAGCGCTGGTCCTTTATTTTTAACGAAAGATTATATTTTTTAGAAGGGGAAATTGCTCTAAGTTTAATATATCATTAAATATAGGAAGTGGTGCAAGGGCATATTGTAATTTTCAATTGTTATATAATGTGTTTACAAAATTTTAATGAGTTTAAGCTTATTTTCCTACCAAAAGGGAGTTTTAAAATTTCAAAGTGTAATAGTTGGTCTAAGTGAGTCAAGTTGATATGTAATTGAGAAAAAATGTTGTAAATTACCTTGATGGTCTCTTTAAATGTCATAAAATAGGGTTTTAATATATTTATCAAATATAGTTTGAGGTGTCAATCCACCATCCTACATAGGTTTAGGAGGTTGACAGGAAATCTTGTTTAAAAAACATTTAGGAATCTTGTTGTTAGGAGTTCTTGATATATAGGAGTTTTGTATTATGTGAGAGAAATGTTTTGGATGTGGTAACCTCTCATCCCATTCGAGGATGAAAAATAAATGATATTTAAATAAAGAATCTTGAAAAATTAAGAATACTATGTTATGAAAATTATTTGTGTCATCAAAATTGCTTGGTTATGACTGAGCACTTTTGGTGTGCTTATCTAGTCTAAGTGGTAAGTAGATTTTTTGGAATGATAATTGAAGTTGTTGTGATATAATTATCTTGCCTAATCTAATACAATAATGTTAGTTTATTTATGAAGGAAGTCACTTTTGTGTTGACTGTCAAAGTCTGCTAACACGGCATGCATGCATACAGTCCAAGATCCAACTATAGTCTGAGAATTTGATCACTTTGGTATATATTTATATGGAATATTAAATAATTAGAATATAATAAGGGATGATAATAACCTTTTTGTGATGAACAGTGGATAAGAGTAAGTGAATATCTCCATGATCACAGTCTTTGTTTTTTGAAAACATACAATTTGTAAACTCAAAAATTTTGTGCTTTGTGTTTTAGTATTGTATCTTTTTTTAATAGAAAATGGATTTATTAATGGTTTATAATTGTCATAAATTATATATTAAAATCTTTTAATGTAATTATTCATTGTAATTCTAGTTGAAAGGAGTTCCTATATAGTACTCTATTTTATATACATGCAATGTGGATTATGATTGTGTGTGAAGTCCAAGAAAGGAAGTTGAGTATACAAAATTTATTTGATATTTATATTTCATTGATGCATAATTATTTTAACATATTATTTAATATATAAAATTAAATCTATATTTCTTATTTCAAAATAATATGGTGTTTGATCAACAACCATACAAACCCTATTGGTATTTGATACCTCTGTTTATGTAGTCAACATTTTAAAGGGTGTGAATGAATAATGATAAGTGAATGCATGTATTAAGGAGTAATTTATATCATGAGGTAATATAGATTAACCCATAATAAATTCCAAAAATAAAATTGAGAGTGTAGAAAGCTGAAGGACAAGCATAAACAACCCCTACACAGTCTATGAAGGAATACAATTAACTGAGAATTGATGTTTTCCCATAAGGATGCATTAGAGGAGATGTCCAATACATGTATAAATGTGAAAATTATGAATAAAACCCTAACTAACTTAATTTGGGTCTTTGAAATAAAATATATCATTCATAGTGGAAATTTGTGTCCTCTCGGCTTGAGGTAGAGTTTAAAAAACCCTAAACTAGGTTTAGGCCATAACTATATTTATAACCATCAAAAGGTGATAAATTTTTTTGAAAAGATTGTTCCTAGTGTAAGTCAAAATATTTTGAGAGTTTAATATTTGTGTTGTACGTTTCCATACTATGGAGAAGGATTGTATGTCCAAGGGTTAGATAGTGGCCTAATAGGCCTAAAAAGGGAATGAAAAGAGGCTGAAAAAGTGGTCTAGATAAGGATTTGGAGGGTGTAATTTTGTGATTGGATGGTATAGTAAAAAGGGTATCTATAAGTGAGGTTAGTTGTGTGATTTGAATTTTTACACCTCTTTCCACAGAGGAAAACAAGAATAAAAGGGCTATAAGGATTGGAAAAGATATGGTAGAGTTGTATAGAACTATCCTAATGCATTGTGAAAGGTTGTGAATGAGTTGATAAGTCTAGGAAAGAAAGAAGGATCACTTTTAAGGTGAAAAGAACCATTACCATTAAGAGTAACCTTAGAATCATTGCATGATGAATGAATCATTGAGTCATTGTCAAGAAAAGAGGAAAAGAGGACATAGTTGAGTAAAGGGGAAAGTGAGACTTGGAAAAGTGTTAGTAGAATTGATAGAAGGAAAAAGAGGGTTAATGAGATCCCATAAAATCATTATAAAAATAATTAAAACTATTTCTTACATGATGGAATGACAAAAAGAGATTTCTTGAATGAATACTAAGGCAGAGTTTGGCAAGAAGGATTTTTTCTCTACATCAGTTAGTATCAAAGCCATCTAGATGCTCTGGGAAGGTAAATACAAGTATAGACATTGATGATTATATTGTTAATGTTACATGTTGCATAAATTTGTAGGTAAACAAGAAGGTGGATTTCAAGAGACTTGTTAGCAGACAAGGTAAGAAGGCAGTTTGAGAAGGTATAATCTATTTATTGATTGATTTATTTATTTGGATGTATGACTGATATAAAATAGTAATTATTATGGTGGTAGCCCTAAATAAAGAGAAAATAAGCTCATAAATAAATCTCAAGGAAGTGAAATATTCCAAGTGTGAAAGGATAAGAAGTTACAAAGCCCAAGTGTGGTCTAAAATAGAAGGTTCCAAGTGTGAAATAAATAGAATGGTCAAATAAATACCAAAACAAGAAGAAGAATGTGCCCAAGTGAGGTACTCAAGATGATGATGAGAGAAGAGGTAGAGAGAAGAATCAGAGATAGGGTGAAGCATGTAAGCCTTAAATAAAAGATAGTGCATGAAGACACCAAGAAGAATATTGAGATGGAGAGAGAAATGGTAGAGATGGGAATGAATGATATGCTTAAAAAGATAGAGTAGATGAAAGAGTTTGTGAACCCACATCTTGGATGAGTCATGAAAAGAAGCCAGTCAAATGGCCAATCAATCAATTAGTGGAGAAGAGAAGAAGATAAAATATGAAAGATGAGGAGGCAATCAAGCCTCATGTTTTGAAATCTAATGATGAATTCATATGTGTGAATGTAGGTTTGAGAGATGAAGGGAAGTAAGAGATAGTTGAGCCCATTAATAGGCTCAAGAAATAAAAATTAAAGGAATATGACCAAGTGGTGATCAAAAGAAGTCAAGATGAATAAGAGATTCCATATAGAGTCATGTTATGGAACAAGAACAAATAGGTCAGCCATGTTGGAGGCAAGATAGCATGAATAAGGAAGAGATCCTCACTCGAGAGGAAGCAAGTGAAGGCAAAGGAGAAATAGGAAAGCAACATAAGGAAAGGTATGAGGCATAATCAAGTTTTAATGAGTCTTTAAATCAATAGTATGGATTTGATCCTCATAAAATGTATAGAGAAATGGTAAAGGAGGTTACCAAGGAAAGTATAGGCATGTGGAATTTAGCAGTAGTGTCTAAGATAAAGGCATTAATGAAGGAAAGGAGGAGTTAATCATATTAAGTTACTCCCCAAGATGAAGTTACAACTATTGAGATTGAGGTATAGGTGGAAGATGAAGGAGAAGTCATGAAAGGAGAGAAGTAAAATGCATTGATAGTTGATGCAAAGGAGAGTGAAGTAAATAAAGCATATGAAGGTGCTTGGGAGAAAGATAAACAAGAATGAAAGGAGAGAATATGGATAATTCCTAAAGGGTATAATAAAAAATATGTTTTCATTAATGATTTTTTGTATTTTTTAAGTGTAGCACGGAGGAAGATGGCAAGAGGCAAGACAAAGTACAAGTGTGGTATTCAAGAGCACACACACACCTATATGAGTGTTTGAAGGAAGAAGATTGTGACCAAGTTATTTTATCCAATTGGGAGTAATATGCAAGGTCATCTTGGAATTCTCAAGTGGTCTATAATGTGTGTGAAAATTTGAATTTGAGTTTAAGCTTATTTTCCCACCAAAAGGGAATTTTAAAATTTCAAAGTGTAATAGTTGGTCTAAGTGAGTCTAGTTGATATGTAATTGAGAAAAAATGTTGTAAATGACCTTGATAGTCTGTTAAATTTTAATAAAAGAGGATTTTAATATATTTATCAAATATAGTTTGAGGTGGCAGTCCACCACCCTATGCACGTTTAGGAGATTGATATGAAATCTTGTTCAAGAAACAATTAGAAATCTTGTTGTTATGAGTTCTTGATATATATATATATATATATATATATATATATATATATATATATATATATATATATATATATATATATATATATATATATATATATATGAGTTTTGTAGTATGTTAGATCAAGGTTTTAGAGGTGGTAACCTCTCATCCTTTTTGATAATTAAAAATAAAGGAGATATAAATAAAGAAGCCTAATAAATTAAGAATACTATGTTATGAAAATTTTATGTGTCATCAAAATTGCATGATTGTGATTGAGCACTTTTGGTCTGATTAGATAATCTAAGTGGTAAGTAGTTTTTTTGGAATTATAATTGAATTTTTTGTGATATAATGATATTTCCTAATCTAATACAGGAATGTTAGTTTTTTTATGAAGTCACTTTTATGTTGACAGTCAAAGTCTACTAACAGGGCATGCATGCATTTAGTCCAAGATCTAACTATAGTATGAGCATTTAATCATTTTGGTATAGAATTATGTGGAATATTAAAGAAGGAACATTTAAGAAGGGAAGATAATAACCTTTTTGTGATGAATAGTGGATAAGAGTAAGTGAATATCTCTATGATCACAGTCTTTGTTCTTTGAATACAAATAGCTTGTAAGCTCAGAAATTCTATGCTTTGTGTTTTAGTATTGTATATTGTTTGAATACTAAATGGATTGAGGAAGGGTTTAGAATGGTCATATAGGAAAGATTAAAATATTTTAATGTAATTATTCATTGTATTTCTCATTGAAAGAAGTTCCTATATAGTACTTTATTTTCTATATATGCAATGTGGATTATGACTATGTGCAATCCAAGAAAGGAAGTTGAGTATACAATCTTTAAATGATATTTATATGGTATTTATGCATATTTAGGTGAAAAAATTAGAGAATATATAAATTTCCTTCTATATTTATTAGTTAAAAACAATATGGTGTTTTGATCAATAGCCATACAAACCCTATTGGTATTTGATACCTCTATTTATGCAATTAACAATTTAAAGGGTGTGAATGAAAAATGATAAGTGAATGCATGAATTAAGGATCAAGTTATATCATGAGGGAGTACATATGAACCCCCATCAAATTCCAACCATAAATTTTAGAGTCTAGAAAGGTGAAGGACAAGCATGAATAACCCTTACACAGTCCATGAAGGAATACAGTTAACTGAGAATTGATGTTTTCCCATAGAGATGGATTAGAAGAGATGTCCAATATATGTATAAAGATGAAAATGATGAATACATACCTAAATAACTTAATTTTTGTCTTTGAAGCTAAATATATCATTCATAGTGGCAATTTGTGTCGTCTTGACTTGAGGCAGAGTCTAAGAAACCCTAAACTACGGTTTAGGCCATAACTATATTTATAACCATCAAAAGGTGCCCAAAATTTGTGAAAATATTGGTTATAGTGTAAGTCAAAAGATTTTTAGGGTTTAATATTTGTGTTGTACATTTATATACTCTAGAGAAGGAATGTATGTCCAATGGTTAGACATTGGCCTAATAGGCCTAAATAGGGAATGAAAAAAGGTTGAAAAAGTGGTCTAGACAAGGAGTTGGAGGATGTAACTTTGTGAGTGGATGGTATAGGAAAAAGGGTATCTATAAGTGAGGGAAGTTATGTGATTTTAATCTATACACCTCCATACAAGGATGAAAATAAGAATAAAAGGGCTACAAGGATTGGAAAAGATAGGGTAGAGTTGTATAGAATTGTCCTAATGCATTGTGAAAGGTTGTGATGAGTTGATAGGTCTAAGAAGGAAAGGAATAAAAAATCTAAGGTGAAACAAACCATGGCCATTAAGAGTAACCTCAAAATTATTGCATGCTGAATGAATCATTGAGTCATTATCAAGAAAAGAGGAAAATAGGACATAGTTGAGTAAAGGGGAAAGTGAGGCTTGGAAAAGTGTTAGCAGAGTTGATAGAAGGAAAAATAGGGTTAATGAGATCCCATAAAATCATGATAAAAATAATTAAAACTAGTTCCTACATGATAATATGACAAAAAGAGATTTCTTGAATGAATACTAAGGCAAAGTTTGGCAAAGAAGGCTTTTTACTCTGCATCAGGAAGCATGGTGGTAAAAGGTAGCCAAAGATAAAATAAGGAGCATTCAAGAGGGCACCAATACATGGTCGTTCACATCTCCATGGTATTCCCTTACAAGGTATGTTTCTATGTAAGTTCAAATTTGTTTGTTTTTTCCAAATTAAGGAGACATATCTTTGTTTAGAGAGAGAAGGGCATGGCACAAGGAAGATCCTAAGAGGGTTTTGGATACATACCATGGTAGCTTGTTCTCCATGGATTGTTTTAAAATGGGAATATTCATTAGGAGCATCACTAACATAGAATTCAGTTTTGGGTATTTCGATGGCCCTAGCTCTTTTACCATGATGTTTAAATTCATAATGGCTTCCTTAAAAAGTATAGACATAAAAGGCTGTTTTGAGGTCATCTTGGTAATGAATGAGTTGGTAATATAGGAGAGTAATGATAGCTATTTTGAGTTACACATGGTAGCATATGTTTGCAACAATGAGTTATTTAAAAAATTGTAGTTGGAAAGCTAATTGGGAAGGTGTTAGGGGCTTATGTCTTCTTAACAATAATAGGTACATATATGATAGCTACACATGTGAGCATGAAATACCTATATAAGACTATGATGTCATTAAAAACACTTGGGGGCAGCCTTCAAATCATAGGTACAACAATAGAAGGATATAGATTGAGGTATTCATTCCTTGGGAAACATGTATAGGGCTAGTTTGCATTGTGGGATGTGTTGATAGGGAAGAATGGCATTCGTTATCCATTTGGGGTATGCCACACTGTGATTTTTGGTTATCCCACTTAACAGGTATAGGAGCAAGGCTTTGTGAGCACTATATCTAGTTTCACCACTTGGACATGGTACTTGGGCATATGAGTTTGTATTTGCTTAAGGGAAAGCAAATTTGGGAAGGGAGGACTATAATGTCCCCATTTTTTGAAGAGTTAAATAAAATTATTGCTAAAATGAAAATTATTTTTTAATACTTAAAATAAAGGCAATTAATAGAAAAAGCACTTTATCTTATAAATTCCACTTGAGTTGGGGACTTTTGAGGGTCATGGGCACTTACGGCCTAAAGTGAAATTATAAGGAGTTCTTTTTAATATTTTTAAATGAATTCTTCCCTCCAATTTGGGTGATATACTTGGGAGAAATTTATAAGAGGAAGGAAAGACTCATTTAAAGATTATGTGAATTTGGATATTTGGAAAAGAGGTTAAGTATGTCAAGCTTGATTGTTTTTAGTATAGTTTCTTATAGAATGTTACCTTTCATGATCCAGAGTTCAATTTGGAAAAAGTTTCCAAGTCGTGATGAAACCAATTGCACAGTGTAGAGATCATCAAGATTTTTTTTATGCTTTTTTTAGTTTGCAAAATGGACACCGTATGCAAAAGTTATAGGCCGTTGAAGTTCTAATGCTACAAGTAAAAATGTGGTGTCGCAAGATGATGTGTCACAATGTGAATGCGACAAGTGGACCAATCAGTAGTTGACATGTGGCACTACATTTTAGTACGTTCATTAAAAAATTTGGTTTGGTGTTTGGTTTTGTTTCAACCTTTGATCTTTGACAAGTGGTCATATGGTCTTTGACAAGCAGTCGTATAGAGAACTGTGGGCCCTGCTATTGGCTCGCTAGGGGCCCTCAGCTAGGGTCGACACACTTTTGTGGAGGGGTGCCTTGGCCTCTTATACTTCATATGTTATTGATTACAACATTGTATTTAAGTTGCAAAGGTTGCTCAAACCCCACCAATGTGGGCTAATAGTTTTCCACTTTGAAATAAGACTTTCAAACCTACCACACCATACCTTGCCAGACAATGTCACTCCAAGACCATGTAATGTCACGCCAAGATCACATAATAGCCATGCCAAGACAATGTGATAACACATTTTCCAATATCAGCCTAAGTTAGGTGCCAAGATTAACCTTTGCACCTAAGTCTCCCCACAAAAAGGGACATTGGCATTCATCTTGGGGGCTGCCAACCCTATTAAAGTATTTAAACAATTACAAACTCCCAAATGTGGGATAAATGATAAGTGTCAAGCACCCACAAAGGAGGTTGATGGGATTGGAACCCCTGACCTATTGTGAAAAAGGATAAGAGCCTGACTAACTCACTAGTGGGAGCCAAGATAAGATTAAACCCACAAATTTGTATTTAAACAAGGCCATTCAGCCAACTGTGTATGGGAATTATAAACCAGTTTGTTGTATTTCATCATTTTGGAGCCCTTAAAAGTTGAACCAAAGCTCAGATTAAAATACAAACTTGTTTATAATTCTAATACACTCTATGTATTATATTCATTTGCCCATTTTGGAGAATTAGTGATGCCATTTTGAGCTATAAAAGTTGCCAATTTCAATTTGGAGAAGCCTCTGCATGTGATTCAGGAAGGTGAAGGATGTGTTGAGTCAGCCAAGGTCTTTCGAAGGTCTAAGACACTATTTTTACAGATAGATATGATATTTTTTTATTTTAAAGTATTATTTTAGCTTGCAAATTTTAGCAACATTAATGGAGTTGCCAAATGGTACCTTTGACATTATTTCAACTTTGACTGATGTCCTATAGTAACACATAGCTCATCTTGGTTTAAGTGTTGATTAAGCCTCATTTTGACATTATTATTCTCTTTATATAACTCTAAAAGTACCATCATTCTTTGATAGACCATCACTGCAAACAAGATAAACATTGTCCTCATCATACTTTATGCTACTTAGGATCACCTGTAGGCTATCAAGCCTCCTCTAAAGGTCTTGATATGATAAAAATTATTGTCAATATATATTTATAGGAGGTGAATCATTTTCTTAACAATAACTATTCAATTTAATTCATAATTCTATGAAGCATTCATTCATATAAAGGATCAATGCATAAATAAATAACTACCCAAGCATATCACAAGAGAACATAAGAGATATGTGGCAAATCTTATTGGGAGATTAAAACAAATAAATCATGAACATGTAATATAGTCCTATAATGTCAATATCCAAATTTTAGTGAATCACCAACTTCAAAAGGAGCTCCAACCCCTACCTAGTTAGGTACCCACTCAACTAGTCTTCTGCAAGCTCTATCTTACAAGGAAGATCCAACCCCCTAAGTAACTTAGTAAAAAATAATTCACCTCTAATATATTATCACTTTATAACACATATTTATAACTCAATTTATGATGATTTCCTCTATTTACACTATTGACCCTTCAATCTCATTTAAATAGCCTCTTAGGCCTTCTCACTCAACTAGCCCTTTCCTTAGCAGTATTAGGTCAAATTACCTTGTTAAACACCTATAAAATCACAATTAAATATTCATGACATATTAAAAATACCTCTCTTATGGTATTTAACACCTTCACCTATTTTACAAACACCTATCTCACTCGCACATATGTTCAATATCTCAACATGTCAATTTAGGCCTATTAAGCCTTCTTAAGTACTTACACCTTGCTTTTACCCATCTTGGTCAACCATAGTCCTTTTCATAAATGTATTAACTATTATAATGTAATTTAATACATGTTAATATCATGAAACAACCACTCCTTTGGTCATCCATTACCTCATTATCCCCAAACTTTAATTAGGCCTTAATGAGACCTAAAATAATTAGGCCTACCCATGCACAAATTACCACTTGGACCTTTTCAAACATATTTGGGATTATAAAATGGATGGTAAACTTTAAAAAACATTCAAAAAGGTATCTTATAGGCTCAACTAAGCCTCATAACTCTTAGAGTGTCCATTCCCCCTTGAACCCCTTCATTTGCAATGTTCACCATTAGGCCTTCACACATAGTAAAAGTTTATCTTGAGTATCTGAAGCATATAGCTAAATATATCACTTAAATATGTATTTAAAACACATGAATATAATATTAATGAATTTAATAACCTATCCATATCCATTATACATCACCTCGTAGGACAATAGGCCTCAAGAACTATCTTGCTATAGTCTCACTCAGAACTACCAGTGCACATTGAAACTTAGTCATGAACATTTAGACCAAAAGCCCAATTTTTGTTGAACACAACTAACTACTAAGGGGGGGGGTGAATCATTAGATGCTTGAAAACTAGTTATTCCAAACTTTTAAAGGAAATACAAATTCATGTGCAAGTAAGGAATATATGCAAAAATCACACACACACACACACACATGACACCAAATTTTTATGTGGAAACACAAAGGGAAAAACCACAATGAGAAACATCTACTAGAAACTAATATTATAATCTAGCCTCACACAAAACTACCTTACTATAAAACCTCACTAGGTACATTCAAGGACACTAATCCTTAGGAGACACCAATCCCCTAGCTCAGTACTAACTTAGTTTAACCTTACTAGTTACAAGTTTTAAGGGCACCAACCCTATGGAAACTCTAATCCCCTAATCTGACCAACAACTTAGTTTTTTTTATGGCACTAATCAATTATAACTATGGAGTTACAACTACAACATATAAGAAAGATTCACAAATGAATCTAGTTCAGCTTCTTTGTTACAAGTCTCATCTGTAACTGCTCACTCACTGCTTAATATCTATGTGTTATTTATCTTCTTTCTTGTGTAGTATCTATCTACAATACCTTTACACTTTGTATATGCATACATATGGTTATTCTTTATTTATCCACACTTCATTCCCTTTCTTCTTCTCTATATTTTACTCTATCTTCATATGTCTTTTTCTTGACAGCCCTTTTCCTCTCTGTAAAATGTAATAATAATGATGATAATGACTCAAAAATTATCCTCTTGAAGTTGTGTATATATAATTATCTTTTAGTATTTTTCATCTTCTCCTTATTTTTACACCCAACTGCACTGAATTGATTCTCATTAAAGATGAATTTTACTTGCATGTTTCTCATCTCTCAGTTTATGCATCGCCTTGTAATGGTCAAATATTTTTTATTTATTTGACAACTGCTTAGTTTATCTCATAAATACATAGCTTTCCCAATCAAAGATTGATCATTTTAATCACTCAGTCTTGAGCCCCATGTAGACATTTCAAATCTCACCATTTGCCTTGTCTTATCTTTAATTGAGGATTTACTCATTTTATATTTGGCACCAGTCACCATCTATTTTGAGTCATCCACTATTTTCTTTGTTATGGAACCCTTGATCTTCTTTTGCACTATCTATCAACTTTTATCTCATGTATCGATATTCTCTTGGTTCAATTTTGATCATTTCTATTGCTTTGATATGATTGACCTTTAGTCTTCATTTAGGACCATTGGCTATGTTGCAAGCATCTCATGCTTTAGTAATTTTGGATGTGACTTATACACCAGTCGAAGTTTATTTCCCTATTTACTATCCCCAAGCTACTTTTAAATCTATTCTTCTAATTCAAGATATTTTCTATTCCAGCTCTCTCTCCTTCTAGCTCTTCCTATTTAGGCTCTTTATATTGAGCTCATATTCTTCATATTCTTTCTCGGGCTCATCTTCTCTTTTTTTTTCTTGGGATCCTTTCTTCCTCATGCTCTTCTCTTTCTCGATCTCCTTTCTTCCTCGACCTTTTCTGAACTCTTCTCTTCTTCAGACTTTCTGTCCATCTCTCATTTTTGGTCTTCAGGGTCTTTTTCCAAATTTCTTTAGACTTTTTGTCAGACTCTCCTCAGACAATGTTCTCGCCTTGCCTTTTTGGTCTCAAACTTTTTGTCCAAATTTATTTGGAATTTTTATCTGAGACATTTCTTCAAACTTTTTATCTGAGTCTTTTCTCTTAAGACCTTTCTCTAAAGGTACGCTTCAGGGTTTTACAATATTGCACGTTCCCTTCTAGATCTTTCGAAACTACCCTTCAACTTTTCTTCTGAAGGTCCTCTTACCCTTTGAGGTTTTGAAACATGCCCTTCAACTTTGTGAAAGGTGCCCTTCGGTATCTTTAGAAGGGTTCATATACCCTTTGGACATTTTGGCTTACCCTTCGGCTTTCTTCAAAGTTCCCTTTGGCCTTATTCAAAGGTTTCACATACCCTTTGGCTTTTTGAAAGGTGCCCTTCAGCATCTTTGGAAGGGTTTACATACCCTTTAACCTTTTAAATAACTAACCTTTGGATTTCCTGCAAGGGTTCACATACCCTTCAGGGCTTTGTAAATATACCCTTTGGCTTTTTTGCAAGGTCTACTTGCCCTTCAAACTTCTTGAGAAGTACCCTTTAGCTTTATGAATGGTCCACATACCCTTCAAAACAATTTATGTGGGATTTTTGTCTGAAATATTTGTCCTTCCCAATATTTTTGAAAGAATTGTCTTTGCCAATTTTTTCAAAAGAATTATTCTGAAAGAATTCTTCAAAACCATTTGGGGTTCTCTATTCTACTTGACTTATGAATCATGAAGGAAGCTAAGTCACTTGGTAATCCCAATAAATTCCTTTGGACCAACTCAATTTCTTGACATTGCTTGACTTGTGATGATGAGGGAAGCAAATTGTTTCCATAACTCTGATCAACTATTTTAGACCCTTTCTATTTTCTTCCTTTGCTTTGCTTGTTAACCAAAAGGAAGTAAAGTAGTTGCAATTCTCTGATCATCTCATCTTAGACCATTTCAGAATTCTCGTGCTACTTGACTTCTTATCACAAGGAAAGTAAAGTACTTGTGAAACCCCATTCAACTCTTTGCTAGAAGATTTCAGATTTTTGGGATTGCTTAACTTGTCAACAAGAGGGAAGTAAAGTAACTTCTAAAACCCGATTTCCATTTCTTAACCCATTCATGTTTTTCTGGCAACTTGACTTATAAAATTGAAACAAGTAAAGTCATTGCATAAACTTGATTAACACTACTAGACCCTTTTACGTTTTCACCTTTGCTTAACTTATAAATGTGAGGAAAACAAAGTCACTTTGAAACCGTGATCTACACTACAAGACCAATTCAGGTTTTCAAAATTGCTTTACTTATTTTATAAGTAAAAGCACTTCATAAACCTAATTTGCACTAAAAGTCTATTTAACTCATCCTTTGGCATTAATGTAGTATAACACTTGTTTCTTTTGACATCAATGACAATATTTTAGACATCATTGACTATTTCCAACAATCTTCCCCTTTATCATTGATGGCAAAACATTATCAGAATGCTTTAACTCTTCTTATCTTCATTCTACTTCCTCCTCCTTTCATTCTGCATCTTTCTCCCCTTTTGACATTAATGACAAAGAGTCCTTGCCATGACATTCACTATTAGCTTGGCTATTCTAATCATCAAACCTATCTAGTTAGAACACTATGAGAGAAACTCCCCCTTAGGTAGTGGAACATTTTCTTAATCTTTACTTGGACACATTCAAATCTGATTTTTTTGGCTCCATTATTCCTCAAGAGATCATGTTTATATCACTGGTCTAAAATACCAATCAATTAGTTGACATATATCTCTAAATATTCAACTCTCACCGTACCAGCTATCTCACATGTGTCTCCTCCATTATTATTCACATAACAACAATATTGTATCTATTTCACTTGACTACTTTTTCTTTTAATCCAAGAGTTAGTATTACTTCTTCAACACTCCCCCTAGATTCATGCCTTCATCTAACTATTTCTTTACTGACATTTACCAATTTTTGGTCCATCGATTGGCATTACACCAAAAGATCAAAATTTTAGTCTAGAACACCTTGTGAGAAGCTCCCGCTTAACCAATCACATATCTTTTGGCATGCTACGAACTCACCCAGAGCTGATTTCTCTAGATTCAAGCTATGAACTCCTTTATAGTATATTTTTTTGGACTCTCCCTTGCTATACTATCTTACTAATAATCAATGCAATACTAGTCATCATAGGATCATTTACACATCAATATATAATTAGTCTGAAAAGACCAATAAACAATCTTCATATCTCTATATTGGTTGATGTTATGATCTTGGAGCAACTATGTTTGCTTCCCACTTGGAGGTCTCCATATTTTGACTCTAGAAATTTTCACAACAATATCAACTAGGAGCACTCATTCATCCCTTCAACACCTTCTGAAGAGCATCACTTGCTTCTTTACTTAAAGGGGTCTCTTAAAAAGCATAGATAGAGACACCTTATTTCACAATGCTTTATAACAATGTAAAACTAAGAGTTACACATAAATCCTCACATCCCTTCTCTTTTTTCTTCTTGTTCTTACTTTTGAGAGAAATGACATGTTCATCCATCAAGATATTCTCCTTTTCTTCTAGGATTCGAACACATAGAGATAATGTAGATCCTTGATGTATCTGTTCATCTAATGAATCTTTCTTATAGTTGGAAGTTTCATCACTAGGCCAAGAAGATTGACTCTTTATGCTCTTTACTTGATCTACTACTACTGGCTATTCACTTGAATCTATACATGCCCTTAACCTATCTCCCATCAATTTATTAGACTTCTCTATGAGCTTTATCTTCTCCTTCTCATCAATGGTAGATGTTGTAATCTCTTGACCTTTTCTAACCTTTGTTGCACTCTCCACCACATCAACTAGACTGGTGTGATCTACAAACATATCAAGTTTTACGCTCGCCACCTTTGGTCTCCATAAATTGATTTGCCTTCATTTTTGAGCTTTAGGTGCTTAGATAAGATTATTCAAACTTTTAGACCTTTTCTTCTATAACCAAACCATGTGTCCCTTATCATGGAATTTGAAGAACTCACCCTTGCTTATATTCTTGGTCTCCTTGTGTGTTATGTTGGGTATCCCTTTCTCCTTATTAGTGGCTTGTGAACCTTTATTCATATTAGGAGGCATAACTTTCTATACTTTTGATCTCATAAATCTTGGACTACAATGTTTAGCTATATGACCAAAATTATTGCACCAATAACGCATTATATTTATATCTAACAAAGATGTAAATGATTTTTTTCTTATAAAGTTATTTCTCCTTGTAGGTACAACTCTACATTTGCTAGCCTTATGACCAAACTAATTACATCTATAGAAATAACCATAAAAATATGAAGAGTACTTAGTAACAGCATTAGGCTACCTTGTTGATCTTCTTCTCTTTGTGTGATTGATAGGCTACCTTGTTGATCTTCTTCTCTTTGTGTGATTGACCGCATCATTTACATTTGTCCTCTACATACTCTTCAAAGTTACATAGATAGATTATTGGTTCTTATTTGCCTCAAGATTCTTTTCTTCTCTAGCCTTTTTCTTCTTATCAACATTACTTGTATTTGATTTTGCTCTATTGCAAGTTGTCCCCTTCTTAGATCCTGTTCCTTCTACTTTGAAGTTGTCATACAACTTAACAGATGTATTTTTCATGAGACTCTTTCCTTCCTCATAGCCAAGACTAGATCATTCTTTGGAGGTATTTTGTGAGTTGATCAACACATCAATAATGTTTGAACTTCCTTTTATTTTTATACCTTTGTCAATTTTCTCTTTAGCCTTCTTAATCTCTTCTCTCAAGGCAACCGTTTCTGCCTCTAGCTTCATACATTCAACAGATTTGAGGTGTAGTTCAATCTTAACTACATCTTCTATTCTTTTGAACTCTTTAATTTGAGTATTTAAACTCACCACCATTTGATCAGATTCTTCAAGACTCTTGGATAGATTTTCAATTTCCTTTTGTCCAATCTTCTTTTGTTCTGAGTTTTCCTTCCTTAAACTATCAATCTCATTTACAGTGCATATGAGTTCTCCTTCCAAATCCACATCTCCTTCCTCTTCTTCATCCCAGTCTTCATCCTGATCTTGATTTGAATCTTTTGAGGTTGATTCTATTATCATGAACAAAGATTATTTCCACATGCTACAAAGGTACAATCATCATCATCATCATCATCATCATCATCATCATCATCATCATCATCATCATCATCATCATCATCATCATCATCATCATCATCATCATCCAAACTCTCATTGTATTTCATTGAATCATTGTATTCCTTTATGTATAAACCTTTCTTATTCTTGGAGAAGTTCCTTCTTTAGAAATGGTGAGGTTTCAATCTTGTACCATCCTCTTCTTGTTCAGAATCACCCCAGTTCTTATAGTGACATTTGGAAGCAAAATGTACTATTCTACCATAGTTAAAACACTTTAGGGGTAACTTACCTTTGTATTTACCAGATCCACTTTTTAGCTTTTTGACAAAGATGGCAACTTCCTCATCTACATTCTCAGATTCTAATGTAGATGCTTCTTCCTTTGTTTATTTGGTAACTTTAAAAGCAACTTCTCTTTTGGAAGAGTCTACATCACCCATTCTCATCTCATAGGTAGTAAACATTCCTTGCAACTCATCAACAATGAGTTTGTCCAAATCTCTTTCTTCCTCAATTGTAGATATTTTTGAATCATATCTCTTTGGCAATGATCCCAATACTTTCTTGACTATGGTCAATTCTTCCATTTCTTCATGAAGGCCTCTGATGGCATTCACTATTTCATCTACCCTGAGGAGGTAGTCACCAATATTTTCTTCTTCAATCATTTTAAGACTTAAAATACCCCTTGTAAGTTTGTAGCTTGGCTTTCTTCACTTTGTCATCTCCTTAATAAATTCTCTTCAACTTTCCCTAGATGTCTTGTGCATTTTTACAATGCATGACATTAACAAACTCTAAATTTGAGATTCCAAATAGAATGACATTCTTTGCTTTGGCATTACTTTCATATGCCTTCTTGGCTACTTGATTAGTAAGAGGTACAACTAGAGGTGTATATCTATTGATTACTAACATCCATACATCAAATCCTAATGAGCATAGATATGTTTCCATTTGTATGCTCTAGAAAGCATAGTTAGTTCCATCAAATAGGGGTGATTTGTTTGATGAGGACCTTCATGACTAGCCATTGTGTTCACTATCCAAGTTCTACTTGAGTCAATTAGAATTATCATAAGGAACCTTAGGCTATGATACCAATTGTTAAACACAATTGTCTACTAAGAGGGGGGCAAATGAGTAGATGCTTTTAAACTAGTTATTCCAAACTTTTAAAAGAAATACAAACTCATATGCAAGTAAGGAATATATGTATAAATATCACACACACACACACACACACACACACACACACACACACACACACACACACACACACACACACACATGACATCAGATTTTTACATGGAAACCCAAAGGGAAAAACCATGGTGAGAAACAACTACTAGAAATTATTGTTCTATTCTAGCCTCACATAAAACTACCTTACTAGTAAAACTCATTGGTTACATTCAAGGACACCAATCCCCTAGCTGAGCACCAACTCAATTTAACCTTTTTGATTACAAGATTTAAGGGAACCAACCCTAAGGAGATTATAATCCCCTAATTTGAGCATGAACTCAGTTTGTCTGGTGGCACAAATTGATCAAAACTATGGAGCTAAAAATATAACATACAATAAGGATTAATAAATGAATCTAGTTCAACTTCTTTGTTACAAGTCTCATATGTAACTGCTCAATCTATGTGTGTTCCTTCTCTTCTTGCTTGCTCAGTGTCTAACTATAATACCTTACACTATGTATTTGTATACATCTGGTTATGCTTTATTCAACCACAGTTCATCCCCTTTCTTCTTCTTTGTGTTTTACTCTATCTTCATATTTTTTTGTCTTGACAACCCTTTTCCTCTTTATAAAATACAATAGTAATGACAACAACGGCTCAAAAATTATCCTCTTGAAGTCATGTATATACAACTATCTTTTAGGGGTTTTCACCTTCTCCTTGTGTTTACACCTAGCTACACTAAACCGGTTCTTAATCAAGATGAATTTTACTTGCACATTTATCATGTCTCAATTTATGCATCACCTTGTAATAGTCAAATCTCTTTTCTTTATTTGATGACTACTTAGTTTTTCTCATAAATGTACAACTTTCCCAATCAAAGATTGATCGATTAAATCAATCAGTCTCAAACATCATGTAGACCTTTTTGAGCTCACCATTTTCATGGTCCTAACTTTAATACAATATTTACTCATTTTGTCTTTGGTACCAGCCATCGTCTATTTTGAGTCATCCATTATTTTCCTTATTTGAGAACTATTGATCTTCTTTTACACTATCCATCAACTTTTATCTCATGTATCAATATTCTCTTGGTTCACTTTCACTCCTTTTTTATTATTTTGATATGCTTGACCTTTAATATTCATTTTAAACCTTTGGCTATGTTGCAAGCATCCCATGCTTTAGTAATTTTGGACATGACTTATACTCTAGTCGAAGTGTCTTTCCTTGTTTACTATCCCTAAGCTAATTTTAAAGTTATTCTTCTAATTTGGGATCTTTTCTATTTGAGCTCTCTCTCCTTTTATCTCTTCCTATTCAGGATCTTTCTATCAAGCTCATCTTCTTCATATTCTTTCTCGAAATAATCTTCTCCTTTTCCTTTTCTCAGGCTCCTTTATTCCTTGGGCTCTTCTCTTTCTCGAGTTCCTTACTTCCTTATGCTTTTCTGGACTCTTCTCTTCTTCAGAATATCTTCTTCTTTAGACTCTCTATCCATCTCTCCTTTTTGGTGTTCAAGCTCTTTTTCTAAATTTCTTCAAAAAATTTATCTGACTCTCCTCAGATAATTTTCATGACTCTCATTTTTAGTCTTTAAACTATTTCTCTGAATTTCTTTCAACTTTTTGTCTGAGATATTTCTTCAAACTTTTTGTCTGAGTCTTTTCTATTGGGACCTTTCTCTGAAGTTACCCTTCAGGTTTTTACAATGGTGCACTTGCCCTTTGGGTTCTTTCAAAACTACCCTTTGGCTTTTCTTCTGAAGGTCCTCTTGCCCTTCAGGCTTTTATAACATGCCTTTTGGCTTTTTGAAAGGTGCCCTTCGATGTCTTTGGAAGGGTTCATATACCCTTCAGACTTTTTAACTTACCCTTCAACTTTATTCAAAGTGTCCTTCAACCTTATTCAAAGGGTTTACGTACCCTTCAACTTTCTAAAAGGTGCCCTTGGCATATTTGGAAGGGTTCACATACCCTTCAGCCTTTTCAAAAACTACCCTTCAACTTTTTTGAAAGTGTCCACATACCCTTTAGCTCTTTTGCAATGGTCCACTTTCCCTTCAAAATTATTGAGAAGTGCCCTTCAACTTTCTTGAATGGTCCACATACCCTTTGAAACAATTTCCATGGGATTTTTGTCTAAAAGATTTGTCCTTGTCAATATTTTTGAAATAATTATCTTTGCCAATTTTTTTGAAAGAATTCTTCAAAACCATTTTGGGTTCTCCATTTTGCTTGACTTATGAATCATGAAGGAAGATAAGTCACTTGGTAATCCTGATCAATTCCTTTAGACCAACTTAGGTTCTTGACACTACCTGACTTGTGATCATGAGGGAAGCAAAGTCATTCCATAACTCCTATCACCTCTTCTAGACCCTTTTGGGTTTCTCCCTTTGCTTTGCTTGTTGACCAAATGGAAGTAAAGTAGTTGTAATTCTCTGATCATCTCATCTTAGACCATTTCGAACTTCTCATGCTACTTTAATTCTTATCATAAGGAAAGTAAAGTACTTGTGAAACCCTTATCAACTCTTTGGTAGACCATTTCAGATTTTTACGATTGCTTATCTTGTCAACAAGAGGGAAGTAAAGTAACTTCCAAAACCTGATTTCCATTGCTCAACCCATTCAAGTTTTTTTAGCAACTTGAATTATAAAATTGAAGTAATTAAAGTCATTTCATAAACCTGATTAACACTTCTAGACCCTTTCGGTTTTTCGCCTTTGCTTAATTTATAAACATGAGGGAAGCAAATTCACTTTGAAACCATGATCTACACTATAAGACCAATTCTAGTTTTTGGGATTACTTTACTTATTTTATAAGTAGAAGCACTTCATAAACCCATTTTATACTACAAGTCTATTCAGCTCATCCATTGGCATTAATGCAAAATAACACGTGCTTCTTTTGACATTAATGATAATATTTTAGACATCAATGACTATTTCCAACACTTTTTCCAAACAACCATGGAAATAATTAATTTTCACAAACAACTCATGACCTCATGGTAATTATGAGAAATAATATAATACTTGACTCAACCTATACAGACTCTAAGCCTTCTCTATAAGAAGCTCACTCAAAGCTACCAAACACTATCAACACACAGTCAATAAACTTTAACTCTCCACACCATCTTAAGAAATTTGAATGACTCTCATTGCCTTCACGTGATGATTAGGGATATTAAGAACATCTTCATATGCATTATATTCTTCATATCAATCCAAAACACCTCAAAATCATGTTGCTTACCAACATGATGAAAACTGTCAAACATCCTAAAAGCTTAGCCTTGAATAACATTATCTTTAGTAATTTAAATGGTACTTTCATGAATTATCCTTCACATTAATAGTTTCTATGAGTCTTCTATATCATTCCAATATGGATATATATCAAGCTCTAGTTCCAACTATTGGTCTTATGGACCAATTTGTCAACTCTCTCTCTCTCATTGTCTTAACACAACCTTACAAGCCATTTTGGCTTTCATATCTCAACCAATTAACCTATATCTCCACCTTCCATAAATCATTAATAAGTAAATTAGGTCTCAAAAAACATAAATATGTTCATTATATGAAATTAATCTTTTCATAGAGTCTCATACCCTTCACTTCACTTAATAGATCTAGAATAATTAATTCTATCTTGAAAACCAATCATGGTGAACATGACTTCCAATATATGTATAATCACTTCCGTGAACATATGATGCATTTAGGTGAACCATAAACATCATAATATCATCTTCAAACACACACACACACACACATACACACACAAAAACATATATATATATATATATATATATATATATATATATATATATATATATAATGGTAAACATGAGATATATAGATCAATATCTGAAAAATAATCTTTCACTATCTTGACTCACACAGAAAAGTCACTTTAAGAGTACCTTCTTGCTCACATGTGAGCATATTCAAAACTTATAAATCAAGGTAACAAGAGGTATATGTATTGAAAAAATACCCGAAACAATTTTATTCATCCCTAATCACCTAAAACTCATTCCTAAACACATTCTCACTCTAGCCTAGTTTTTCTCATTGTTTCACCACTAGCCAATTTAGTGATAGGTCAACTTGGGTGACAAAAATAAATTAAAACACAAGATATAAATTACCAAAAAACATCATGGACATAAATAATTAGTATTGACCCTTAACCTCTATCCACTTGCATGTATTGACCTAGTCAACTCTGCCTATAGCATCAAACTCTTTAGAAATAAGTAGCTTTCTATAGATTTTACTCACAGTTCTGACACACCACTACCATTTAGAGATGCATGAAGGAGTCTTGTATAACATCCAAACATCAAAATTTATCAACCAAACCATTATGGTCATTTTCTAACAAGTTTTCTCAATCGGGTCATTAAGAGGGTTTTAGACTAGTTAACCTCCTTAATGATTGTTAATATAGCTTTGTCCCTTAATCCACTTCCTAATTCTTATAAAAACTTATTATGAACCTTTTACATCTCCCCCACTAGTCTCATATTCCCATGAAATTTTCCCATGTGATAATGAGCATCTAAACTTCCTTTTCAAGCTCTCATCTCTTCATTCTACATGCATAAGAGACCTTTAAACATGATTTATTGCTTTATTTTTCAACTCAAGACCTCAAATTTTGTCAATATGCCTAAAATAATGTACCATAACTCAAAACATGATCACATGATCACTCTTACCTTTGAATCTGATCCTCATCCTCCATTTGACCTCATTAGGTGTCTTGGCACACTAGGCCTTCAACTGCAAGTCACTTCAAGTTTTGGAGTATGACCCTCTCACCATTGTAGATGCTCTCAACACCTCATATACACTCTTATACAAACTCTAATATTCACAAACTACTTGAAATCCTTCATAAACCTTGGCAACATCTCATAGCAATTTATTGGGTTATGAAGAGTCTAGAGCAAGGTCTAATTGTAGACCTTCAATAAAGACTTTCCCTCTTAGGCTCACTTTGACACTCTCCTGAGTGTATCAACACCTCATATTCATGTTCAAGTAAATAAATATATCTTCTTATACCTATGTGCTTCCATCTCATCATTTTCATGCCTCTACAAACCATATCCATGCTTAAGAACTAGTCCATTAACCATACCTAGTAGGCACCATACAACTCTCTCCTTACTGATCCTTCTTGACATTAATGATATTGATCCTGACATCAATAAAAACATTCAACATGGTTCTTATAGTTTGAAAATCTTAAAATGAACAAAATTAATGAATACACTTAATCATTGTGAACCATTGCACCATCTCTAAAAAAAATTTGTCTAAGGCCTTGATCGCCCATATCAAGTGATGAAAACATCCAAAACTAGATCCTTCTCATCCATGACATGACATAAAATATTATACTTGGCCCAAGAATAAAACATATTAAACCTCTTTGTAATTGTAGATACCTAATTAATTACTAAGCTTATTATTGAAAGCTTTTTAGTATTGAGTGTGCATTGGGGTCATGGTTCAAATTAGTGTCTGGCTCATTCATGTGTTTTTCACCTCTTCTCTCTTCTTTGTGTAGTTTCATGTTGTTTCTTATATTTTTATTTATCCTCATTATTTTTTGTGTGTGAAGGCCTCATGTGTTCTTCCTCACTTTATCCCCTACCTTTTCCTCTATTGGGATGGAATTCACAGTTTGTTGATTGTGTCCTCGACATATTTAGTGACTCTCTAATTTTGTCCCTTTATTTTTTATGGTCCCTTTTTCTCTTCTCCCCCTATTTTTAATGTATGGAGAGGTAACTTATTGTTGTTTATCTTTTTATTAGGCATATTTCATACTAATAGGTTCATATTTTAAATTCAAGAAACCTATATATGCAAATCCTCCTAGAGGCATTTCAGGAACAAACATCAAAAGGATTCAACTTTTCACACACATTATTTTCTATATTTCTTCTCTTAAGGACCATTCAAAGAAGTTCCAAGGTTTTAAGTTTGATCTTGTATAAAAAGGACTAGATGAATGCTCATGTAATTTCACTTAATTATCTAAAGAGAGAAGATGAAATTCTATCTCTCACTTGAGTTAGGATTACACTCACACATAAAAAATATATATTAACTTTGATTTTATGCATACAAAATATGTAGTTATATATATTTTATAGTTTTTATAATCCCACTAACCTTAGACTTCTTTTATTCCTCTTGCAACACTTTGTGGTGAATTAGGTAAATAATAAAACATAAAACAAATCTAAAATTTTGGCAACCAAATCTACATAGTGAATTCACTTCCATGTTAATCATTTGTTTGTGTACCTACCCATAAATTTATATATCCTAAAATTTAATAGAGTATAAAATTGACAGATAATTATAGGAATGGAAATAGAAAATTTACATGATAGTGACATGTTGATTATGTATTATACAAAATCAATGACTAGTTAACTCTAACCTTTTCATAGCACATGTCCATAGTGTAGATCTCAATACAAACAAAATTTAGATCTTATTTATAGCTTCAAATTCTCAAAGAGTGACCTTGTGTGTTATTTTCACAACTCTTCATTTCTCTTAAGATTTCATTGCTTGTTCATTGCCTTCTCATACTCTCAATTTATATTTTAGGCATATTACATATTTTTTTGTTAAAATTTATTATTTTACCTTAACTATACATTATGCCTTGGTTTTAATTATTTTTACACACACTATATAGCTCATAATCCTAAAGTACTCAAATTTATTTGGTGAACCCATATACTCTTCCTACTCATAAATCCCCATTGTTTCCTTGTTATTAATCCATCTAGCATCTATTTTTTTAATTTCTAAAAAATTATGATTATTTGCTTTGACCTAACCCTACCATAGCATATTATTTCACCTTTCACATATACTTCTTGATTTTATTCTACTTCTTAGACTTAGATGAACCTTTCATCTAATGTAGGGTTTCATTCCCTTCATCTCCCTAGGTTTTTTGTGTCATTTATTTCAGTTCTAATTCTTAGCATTACCCTTATGACATTCTTAGTTATGTATTGTGCTTGTTTCCTTCATACTTTCTCTTTTTTATAGCATACTTACTATTTACAATGGACTCTTGTGATACAAATGTGAAATATATGAATGATATAAATAATAAAAACTCTTATTTTACTTGTGATGAAAAACATAACAAGGTTATATTTGTTCAAGTTATAAAATACATAATATGAATAATCCTTCTTCTTTTCCTAAATTTATGCAAATTATAAATGAATTATCTAAGATACATTTTTTCTCAGGTAAAAATTGATGTTCATGCAATTGATAATGCTAATCCTTCTTCTAATTCTATTTTCCCTATTATGCCCATGTTTGAAATGAATGATTAACTACCTCCTTTGAACATACCACTTAAGTGTCTTCTTACTCCTACTTATAATCTAGTTACCATGATGCATGACATATGCAAGTTGAAAAGACATGTGATTGAGTGGTGCTACTTGTGATTTTGATTGGTTGCCTACACATATAAATCCTACTAAGCAATGTGTTATACTGAGTGATTCTATATGTGATTCGACCCAAATTCCATTATTTAGTACTTAATATTATTTGAAATAAAAAATCATTTTTTACAATGATTCCACTACTAAGATGGTTGATGTGAATCCTACAAATAATCCTAATACAAGTGGTTATATGATGAATCTTGATGATGACTATGTAGAGAACATTTTTTATAATGAAAATGTTTTTGATGATGTTGATCCATGTAGAGTTTCTATAATGTCTAAGTTAAAAGATATGATTTACAAGAGTCTTGCATGCCTAGAACATATATTTGTTTCTTATGTTGAAAATGGTACCAAAAAATTTGGGGATAAGGAACCTACACATGAGCATAATCTCATATATCCTTCAAATGTTTCTACTAGATGCCTATTTTAGGTTTTAAATCTACATCGGGTAGTGAGGCTAGTGTTCTTACAAATCTTAATCCTTATATGAACACACCTATTACTACAAATCCTTAAGTTATTCCTAGTATTCTTATATAAAATAATGTTGATTTTTAACCTCCTATTTATAATCCAACAACTAATATGCCCCCATGAGCTACTTATTATGTTTTATCTCCTAGTCTTGGACATAGTTAAAATACCACTCATGCATCTATTTCTACATATTTTAATCTTACAAAGTTACCCATTCCTACACATACACCTACACATGATAATAATGCTTCAACTTATACACCTATTAGTGCATCTCAAGATCCATTGATATGACAACAAATTCAATATATTCAATTGTAATTCATACAACTATCTAAAACATCTTAAAATCCTAATCATGTATTTGCATCCTATAACATATTACACAACCCTTTAGCTATTATTCACCCCATGACTCCCACTTTTTTAGTGCTTGAATTTGACTTATATAGTGAGAAGGGTGACCTTTTGCATTGCATTAGAGGTTATGTTGCATCTCACTTTGGTTTTTTTAATGATGATATGCTCATGAGCAAGAATCTACCTATAACACTAAAGGACTATGCCTTGGATTGGTTTTACACACTACTTGTGGGTTTTATGTATCGATTTTATGATTTGATCATTATATTATTGCTAATTATTTTATAAACATTAGTCAAAAGATTATGTTTTCTAAAATTACATACATCAAGAAAGGACCTAGTGATAATTTTTCTAACTACATGATTATATTCAAGATCATACATATAAAAAAATTATATGACATACTTAATATTTATATTCAAAGTAGTTTCTCAACTACTTTATTCCTACCACTTGAATATAAAGTTATGTTCACAACTTACTAATTTTATTTTATTTTTCCACATTTTTCTCAATAGTCAAGTATACATATACCATATTTACATATATGAACTCCAAATATCAATGAAAATCAAAATTAAAAGCTAAGACTAATGATGTGCTAACTTTTAAAGCTAAGGATGTGGCCAAAAATGTAAATACAGTTTTAAAATCTCCTAATAGGATAGTCTTTATACCTTCTAAGACCATTCAAAAATTTATAAGATTACTTGAGCCACCTCAAAAAAAATTTAGTCACTTACTTGAAGGAAACATGATCACTTTATTGTACCATTGTCAATTGGATACTTCTTTATCTATTCCTAAAGGATATAATGCCAACAAGTATTGTGACTACCATAGAGCTTCTCGGCATTCTACTAATTAATGCTTAAAATTATGACATAAGATTCAAGATCTCATCAAGGGTAACACTATTCAAGTTTATGTCCATAATTACACATTTAATAAATATGTTGCAACACCTAATCAATGATTTAAAGTTATTAATAATCAATTTATAAATCATGATACCATGAATCAAGACAATATTTGTATGATAACATATATACATCAGTTGACTATTTCAAATAAGTATGTGATTCATAGCTTTATCATTATGGTTTCATGTCACATTATATGACATCAAGATACCACATGATTATTAAAAAAATGGACTTCTCAACAAACATGATTTTTTTAAATCAAATCCCTATATCACACATGGCATTATGGTTGACAATAATCAAGCCAAAATCTTAATATGATTTCATTTTTAGCTAGTTGAGGATACATTCAATGAGACTTAACTAGTATGATTGTGATAATTTAGAGTTATGAAAGTATTCCATGAACTCCTTTAGGTGGCATTACTTTACTAGTTATAGTTGGTCCCAAAACCATATTGGTCTGGTTCTACTAAGTGTTAGATAATTGTGTTTATCATATATTTTTTGGATGCTTATGGCTAAATCAAATGAGAGAAATTTCATTCATAATATATCCTTACCTTAGGTTTATGAATAATGAAAAATTACATATTTTGAGTTAACTATCCTGAGATGTTTCCTAAAATTCCTAAAACATGATTCATTCAAGCTCAACTAACATCTTCTCTTATTTCATCACCTCTGAGCTTTGTTCTCATGTCCTTTAATGCATAAATTCAACATTATGAGTCACAACTCATAGAGTTAGGAATACTAAATTTACATATTTGAGATATATAATGCCTACTCATCCAAGTCCTAAGATTTATTTATAAAGTCTTGCAGTAGATCATATCCAACTACCTATGCCAATGCTAGTTTCACCATAATATATACGTACTCATTTTCATTTTATTAAATAAATTATAGAATCTCCTTGATACCAACATTAACATATCTCTATTTAGAATGATGATTCAAGTTATTTTACTACTCATGAATATATTTTTGATACTTCTAGTAACGCACCTGACTCAATTAATCTATGATATCACATTATAGATGAGAGCATTGGTTATCTATGCTAGTCTATCAATTGAATTTCATTGATATGTGATTATCATACTATAGTTTTTTACTATACATATATTTATTTATTATATATTTCATGTGCCTTACTCCTTTGAGCTTGATTTCATACCTCATCTATCTACTAGATTTGACATTTTGGCACTTTCTTTCTATTTTATTTGATATTATTATATCCTCTTGGTTAAGGTTTCTTTTTATGTTGTTAGACCCTATCCCTTTGATTTTTGATCCTATTTTAAAAATTGTGTAGATCACCTAATGATGACAATATACATATTGATACTTTATGTCATAGTGTAGGTTATTTAGAATCACCCTCCTCTTCTTTCTATCAAATTTTCAGCCCTTGGTTTGATTATTTATGTTTCAGGGCTTTCTCCTCATTGTTCCCCTTGGATTTTATTTTTAATTGATTGAGATCCTTTCTTCTTCTTGTGTATGCCTCTTTTCTTCCTATTTATATGAATTAGTTTTTCATCTAAGAAATTTAAAATGCAAAATACGTATAAAATGCAAAAAAACACTATCTTTTTCAATTGATATATATATATATATATATATATATATATATATATATGAATTAGTTTTTCATCTAAAAAATCTAAAATGGAAAATAAGTATAAAATGGAAAAAAACACTCTATATTTTTCAATTGATATGTGTGTGTGTGTGTGTGTGTGTGTGTGTGTGTGTGTGTGTGTGTGTGTGTGTGTGTGTGTGTGTGTGTGTGTCTGTGTGTGTGTGTGTGTGTGTGTGTGTGTGTGTGTGTGTGTGTGTGTGTGTGTATGTATATATATATATATATATATATATATATATATATATACATACACACACACACACACACACACACACACACACACACACACACACACACACACACACACACACACACACACACACACACATATCTACTTATGATATAGGTTTTACATATACATGTGTACACACATGCTTCTCATGGTATATTTTGATTGTGTGATCTACAATATATATAACTTTCATATGATCACATGCTTTTAGATGCTATGTGAATAATTTCATGTCCATATTATCCTAGGGGAGATTATCACATTAGTGGTATGTCTTATAATAGGGACATATTATTATAGTAGATTTTATGGTGATATCATTCTTTATTTTTATTTATAATGTAGATTTACTTACATTGATTACATCATATATTTCTATTATCCACAATGTTAGGTTAAAAAACACTATATATTCAAGGAGGTAGTGGGGCCTAGGGGGAAGAGGCACTGGGATTGGGAGGGATGTAAAATTATATATCTGGTATCATATACCATCTATTCTAGAGATGCCAAACCCAATTCATATTTTTAGCTAACCTAACTAACTAATATGGGCTAGTGGAATAAATACCATCAAACTTATTATTTGTTAAATGGTTATATACATTACATTTTTACACTAAAACTATTACATTATTGCACTGTGTGCATTCTTTTGATTGTTCAATTACTTTACTATGTATGCTTTTGCATGCTTTAACATAATTTTATCAATATCTTTTCCACTATTTATCCATAGAATATCCTCTAGTTATCATGCCACATGCTTGGTGCTACAATCCATATCAGGTACATTATTTTTTTGGGTATATTATTCTTGGTACCTACATTTCCATGGTCCTTACCATGCATCTATTGGGATATATTACTTTGTGTGTGCACTTCATTTTTTTTATGTACACCTCCTTGGTCCACTTCATTACATTGGAGCATCTTATTTGTCCCTATCTTGCATTACCATTAGGGAATTATAATCTTATCTATATCCTTGAACACACACACACAGACAAAAAAAAAACAAAAAAAATAAAAAAAAACAAAAAAAACACACACAAAGGTTATATTGGGGCACATTATTTTACCCTTTATTTTTCTTTCTAACATGAAGTCACATATTACTATTGAGTGATATAATAAAATATATTATGATGGTTATGTACATGTGTTTTAGTTATTTTTCAAAGATTCTAACTACTTCATATATATCACTTGATGACACATTGTACACATAAATATTTATTTTGAAACAAGTGATTGCAAGTATAAGTTTTACAATAATTCACCTCAAAAGGGGGGAATATATCCAAATATTTTACCTCCAAAATTTTTAGTATTGAGCAAAATGATGACACTATAAAGGGATAATTATATGTTTCCCTGAATATGAAGTGGCATTTAATCATCAAAAATTAATTTTAGAGTTATAGAAACTTAGGAAATCATGATAAATCCTCTTAAGAGCATAAAAAAGGTTTTTTTCAAAGTACAAGAACATATTATGATATATGAATTATTGCATATGTTCACGTAGGAATTTTTTTTTTTTCAAGATATGACGATATGTGAGTGGTGTTTCTCATTCATTCATTCATTCATTCCATCATTCCTGTTATCACCTAAATTTACACCCTTGGAAGGTAGTTCAATCTTTCCAAATTTGGAATAACATGAAGACAATCCTAGGCTATGGGTGGCCTAATGTTGGATTGAATATCTAGGTTAAAGGGATAGCTCCCTTGATGTATTACTTAGGCTCATCTACTAATCTACCAATTTGATAGGAAAAGAGAGAGAAACATACTCTAATGGAAGTGATTCACTAAATATACTTGACCACTACCAACTAATTCCATTTACACTTCAACCATAGGACTAACTTGAAACAAACACTACTCCTAATTTGCCTCTCTACATCATCTCTTCATTATAGAGGTAGTGAAAAATGTTTTGTCTATGAAGACTAGTTAAGAGGTCATGAGATAAGACTAATGAATGGAAAACTCACTTAACATTCCACACTTCACTTTGACACTACAAAATAACTATAAAAATGATTTCAAATAGAATATGAATTCTAGAGAAGGACAACATACCATAAAAGCTAAGTTAATCACTTGATAAGATCAACTAGTCATGCACACACATTGAAATCAATCAAAGGATTAAGTAAAACTAGAAGTTTATCATTGATCAAGGACTTAACAATGGGTAGGTATTCACCATACCTATATGGAGTATACATTCTCAGCTAAACAAAGTCTCTTAAATAGAGAAAGTCAGAGAAGAGAGAGAAAATTAGTGTAGGAGAGCCCATTAACAAGTGTCACTCTTGATGAGGCAAGTTACAATAATGGAAGAGGATTTATGCATAGTCTTAATATTATTCTCAACATTTATTCCTCATCTTCAGATGATTTATCTCCCAAGTGGCGTAGAGGTCTTCATCTTGCTTGAAATCTTGCACTTGTTCTTTAAAACTACCCCTTATCTTAGCTTGTGGGATGACAAGTGGCCTCATTGACCATCAAATCATGTTGGAATGATGTTTATCTACTCTTAAAATATTTATTCTATTTAGAAAACTCCTAAAACTAACCCTACAATGACAATTATAATTCATAGGTGTCTTGAAGCCCACTTCGCCTTACTATGCCTATCTTGCTTGCAAGTATCAATTCTTGAGTTTTTCCTCATAACTGAAATTATTCTCTATGAATTACATCTTCACATAATATTAAACTTAACAAAACTTTCTCACCCTTTACCATAAGCTTTCATTTGGCCTCATTTCCTTGTAGCCTTGAAATCATGCAAACCTCCTTGTGTAGGATAGTGTAAGGATGGTCTTAGAAAATTGGGGGTATTTTTTAGTACCTAGGATATTTTTACATCTCCATGCCAAGTTTCAAGACCTAAAATCAAGTGAAATCATCATTTTTTTACTATTCTCTTCCCCCAATTAGGCCTCAATCAGGCCTCTAGGCCTAGAAGGTTGAGTTTTTGATCCAAGACTTCCCATACATGTGAAAACACAAAAAAGTGTGTGATTTAGTTTTATTATCATGTTACCATTATTCTTATAAATTTTGGGCTTATGTAACCTTATGTAGGTAAGCAAATCAAGGAATGGTTAAGAAACTAGCCTTTTCTCAAGCCTATTTTAGACTGCTTCTAAAACCTAGATTTATTTGAGAATTTTCAAGTTGGCTTATATAATTTTTTGGACTTGGAGAGGTACAATAACCCAAGGCGTCCTCTCCAAAAAATTTCAACAATCCATGATCTCCTACACTTTGTTCAGAGCTCAAATCATTGCAAAATCATGGCATTTAATGAATCTATATAGTTATAGGTATAACAAAAGGTCATGATGAGAACCTAAATAGATTGAGGAATGAGTTTTAGATGTTTTAAATGGTCATAAAATTAATTTAAAGTGTTTAAGAGATCAATCTCTCTCATCGGGTCCAAACTGGTCCTCTAGGCAGCTTATGAGTACCTTGCACTCTTAGCAATGATTCATAAAGAAGATGCCACTAACTTGAGAATAAATTATTGAAGTTTTGAGGTAATTTACCCTAATAACCACCCCATATATCTTTGTTAACCATGTATCTTTTCAAGGAATATCCAAGCAAAACTTAGGAGCTTCTCAGGTTGATAGACTGTGTGTATGAAGGCTAGAAGTGAAAATAGGTCTAAGAGTGATATTTTGAAATTTGTTCTGAGTTGAAAATGACCTAATTAGGTCTATAAAATCCACCTTGACCTATTCAAATGTTCATATTCACCATTTTCCTCCATATTCCTACTATATCTTTCATTTTCTCATGCCTAGGGTTTATGATCATAACACTACAGGAGACCCTAACTGACTCTGTTAGCCTATTTTTTCCTTACTCAATGAGTTAAAACTCATGGAATCAAATTATAAGTTATTTTTCATCCTTATAAATCTTATCACCTTAAAAATATTTTTCAAAACATGAAACTTTTGTCACTTTACACACTTTGCTACATAGATTTATGAATGTTCATACTTACTATTAAGCCTAATCAGACTTTAGGCTTCTCTTTATCTTCAATTAATTAGTCATCTAATGAAGAGTATTGTGAAGCTCAAACTAAATATAAATGACTCCTTTATTCCACTAATTTCACTTTTATACCTTTATGGATTCTCATTATGACCTGAAACCTCAAGCTATTCATACTTTAAACATTTTGCTTGTAGGTAGAGGTTGAATGACTATAAGCTCCATTCAGTTAGAGATTCTTAGATTGACTCATATTCTTTTGGATATCACTAGTGAAATAACCCAGCTTACTCAACATATTTCTTACACTTAGTAGTTCTTGAACATACATCAAACATCATTCTAATTGGTCTCTTTTCAATAAGCCTAGACTAACCTGTAGGTGTTATTTGAATCTTGACCACAATTTGGGGTTTAGAGATCTCCATATAAAAGTCACTAAGATATATAAATTATCTTCATCATAATAATGGTAATTTATAACCTTATTTATATCCCATATAGGCCTCTTTAAGAACTCACCTCTTCATAGGCATACCCCTTATCTCTAACCCATTTGTTTAGTACATGGTTATAGGTGCTTGTTAAGGATAGGATGAGTGTTGCCTTTTATATCACTATTGGATATTTGACTACCTTATAAGGTTTTTTATTTAATTCCTGGTCACTTTATTTAATATTTATGTTTCATTCTTCCTTCCACAAATAAACCTTCCTCAGTAATCCATACACACAGGTCTGTGTGAGAAGCTTAGGCTTACTATGTTTAATCAAACCTTTCCAAACCTTGACCTTGCCTTCAAAAACCCTAAATATCATACATAGGTTATAATACTATATAGATTAATTTTTATTTTACTTCTTGAGATATACCTTAGGTTTTCATTATACTAAGAGACATTTCTCTCAAGAAAGATAGGCAAGTGAGAGTTAGTTAACTATGTGACTACAATGTTGAAACAAATTATATCATGAATAAACTTGAATAGAATTTAAATGATGTCTTAAATAACTTATTTACTCTTCAAGGCTTCCCATGTTCACCTCATCTCAAATTCATGATTTTAGATGCTCTTCATGTTGACTTAAAGCATTAAACTGCCTAAGTCTTACCAAACTCTACCTATATGTACTATTAATAATCTTGAGTATTAAGTTTTGAAGACACACCTATTAATAAGTCTTGAACATCTTCCATGTGTAGAGACACTATATTACCCTCATTATTTATTTTTTTGACTTAGACTTGATCTACTTTTAACATAGTTTGTCTTCAAATGTAGACCTATAGGTTTGCAGACCTATAGGTTTGTATTCCTATATTATAGGCCTTGAATGATGCAATTTTTGACATATTTATCATTAATAACTTTTCTCAATTATATCATTACCTTTTTATGAGGTCAAGACTCTCACACACCTCTGATGATTCAAGATAAAGCTTTCTCAACTCATTTTTGTAAAACTAAACCCATAACATAGTAATTTATAGTCAACTTAGAAGCTACATAGAGAAGATGGTATAGGATAATCAGATATGTTGGAGTTCCTAAAATAGACTAGGAGGATGGTGTAAGACATTATACAATTAGATAGATACATTGGACCCTATGGAAAACACTAAAATAGTGAAGAAACACTGACAATCATCTTATAATATATGCAAAAATGGAGTTTTCTTATCAATCTAAGCTGACATGTGCCAAGTGTGTCTTGGAAAAACATGTGATATGTCTACATAGACTTATTATATCTTCAAATACTCTCATGCATTCAACTTTCCTGAAACTATCATTTCCAGGATATAAATTGAGTTTGTGGGGTTGACTAGCTTTTTCAAACCATCCCACCTTCATAACTATTGTTAATAAAGGAGAGGTGATCGATATACAAACCAATGCCATAAATTTTAACATTAATACAAGCCCTTATTTTATAAAAAAATATTAGCCTCAAACTTTCTCTCTTATATCCACACCATGCATATGAAATTTGCCTTTGTGAGCTTGTGGAGAGAGGGATAGAAAGAGGGAAGAAAATTCTGAAATCTTGAGACCTATCCCTAAAACCAAACATGGATTTAACCTATAGAATCTAAAAGGACACTTCTAAATTTTTTTTGACTTGAATAAGATCTCTCATGTCCATACGAATGACTTAAAACTACCTCTTTAGAGTGATTTCTAAAGTAACTAACATATTCTAGCTTCCCTAACATAAATGGCAGTTATATAGCCTCTTAAAAATCTTGGACAAGTGTATTTTTATGTATGTATACCTTGGTTATATTTGGCATGCATTGGATTTTACTAAAATCATGTTTTTCCTTCATAAAACATTACCTTAAAGTTTTAAAATAAACCTTAAAAACTCCAAATAAATTTGACATGTTTATGAAAAGTGAATAAGGGGAAAATATGACTTTACGAGACACCTAAGGACCTATGACACCACTTTACCAATCTCCATTACACCATGACATGTCTAGGTCATCATAAGACCAAGATAGAACATTACCCTAACTTTGTCAAATAAAACTTAATCTTTGCTAATAAGGTTTTAGAAAGACCTTTTGAATACCACATAAGGCATGACAAGATTACAAACAAAGTCAAAAATACATGACAAGTAAGTTTTAACTATAGGGGTTGACCTTTTGACTTTGGGGGTCAAAATTGGTCAATAATTCCCTAGGTAAGTTAAAGTGTGTGTTTGAATTTATTATTTTAGTTCAACTCACAGGTGTAATCACATCACATACACACATAAAAGTAGGATCAGTATGTATACACCTAAATATTGTATAAGACCATTTTCCATTGTGTCTTATCCATTTTTTATCACACTTAGTCTAGTTATGTATATTTGGATATTTTAAGACACATTTAAGCCTACACGAGTCTCTATTCAATTTTATTTCATCTTGATAGTAACATATTCATTTATTATCAAATTTTAGGTCTTAGTAATTTTATGATCAACTTCATCTCATCTTGATAATTTATTTTTCTTAGGTCATATTTGGTGACCGATTGAATCTAACTCATACAAATTCAATGGCCCATCTAATCCTTTTCTTTCCTTTTTAGTCGTTCTACCTTAGCCTATTTTTTTCACCTTCAATTTTTTTATTATATTTTTCAATGGTCATCCATTTCACATACTATCCTATCCTATATAAAAATTAATTCATAGTCATTTACCAAGTGATAATTGAATGGAGAGTCTTCCCTAAATTATATTGTTTCATTAACAAATATATTGCTATGCTTTATAGAGAGTATGTACAATGAGTCTACAAAGTATCCATATCACTTAAATTCTTATGGAATCATCAAATTATACCAAAATGGGGTTTTAAAAAAAATAATAATAGTCGCATTGGAAATGTATAGGGAGATAAGGTTTAGCCTTTCCCTCAAATATAATTCACTCACATGTACAAGTAAACTATATTGACTCTAATTTTGAGATTTTTTTATACATAGTTATAACTTCTCAAGAGTCTTTCAAAATCATTTAACATTGCACACACTTTTTTTTCACTTTTAAGAATTAAGATCAAGGAGTGAAAGAGAGACAATTCAATACATTCTACATGTCAATTATACACAATGATCACTCAAACCTATTCAGCATATGACAACGTACCTCCTTAAAAAAGACAAAAAATAAAACAAATAAAAGGATGGATTTTATGCCCAAATACACATTAGGTTGAAACATGTGGTGTGGATTTGATGAGCTACCAAATATAACATGTACACATTTGGCATAACATTGAATCTAACCTAGTATAATACAAGAGTCAAATTGCACACTAAGTATCACAATCACCTACAGATCCTAGATATATATTATTCCATCTTTCTTTATATTTTCATTGTTCTTGCTTGTTTCAATTATTTTCTTATTTTGTTTACTCTTGTTTTTAGTGTGTTATGATAAATATCATTATTATAGTTTACTATTAATTTATAGACCTAGATTATGCCATGGTTTTAATTGGTTGTGTTTTTGGTAATTATCCTTAAATCAAAAATAATGAAAATAGTTATAGACATTGCTTATGTTAATAAGGTACTGTCAAAAAATCTTGATACTTCAGAGAATGCTTCTTGTCCATTGATAAAATATATGAGCATAGAGAAGAATTTTGGATATAAAAGATCAATGGGTATGGTTTCACTCAGGGTTTGAGATTATGCAACTATGAAACCCTTAAAAATATTTACACCAAGTGAAGGAATAATAGATATTTATTGTATAATTTGCATGATTGACACCCCTTAGAAATTGTATATCCCAAATGATCTAGTAGGGTATATGGCATTAGGGGTTTGGGGGAAGGGAGGGGATAACCCCCCAAATTAGTGGTACAAGGGTGGAACCCCCACCCCCCCTTCTCACCCCACCCCCCCACAATTTTTTTTTGGGGACCCTAAATATAGTTTTTTGGGTCATTGTGGGTGGTTTTAGCCTATGTTTTATGACCCATGGTTTTGGTACCTTTCTATTGTAATATTACTTGGATAGTTTGCTATTGACGTTCCTATAAATACCCACATGTGCATTAGGGTAATCATAAGTTTAAACTAATAATGTTATTCTACTATAAATAGATGACTAAATTTAATAAATAAGGTGGTTTTGGTGTTAGGGTTTTTCCTGAAAGGGTTTTCTATGTTTGTCCCATTTTTATTTCTTTTATAGCTATAGATTCTATAAGCATTGATTCTCCTCCATATTTTTTGGTATATAGTGTCTTTAAATTTTAGTGAGTGTGTTCTTAAAATTGAAATTAAGATTAAAAAAATGTTTGAAAAAATACCTAATAGTGAGTTATAAATCATTTTGTTTGTTAATAGTTTTCTTCAACCACTCAAAGACAAACTCATGTCTAAAATTTACCAATTTTTCATTAAACTTTGTCAAATAGTTCAATACTTTAAGAATAAACTTTTAGAGGATTAAATGATCAAATAATGGTTTAATTCCCCCATGTATACTACCTCCAAATTATGAAGGTAAATAAACATTCGGATAATGGTACTCTAACATTTTAATTTAAGAACAAAATGAAAAATGTGTAAATGTAGTTTTAAAGCCACTTCATAAGCTAGTTATTCCACCTTCTCTAGATCTTATTAAACTTAAAATATTACTTGAGAATTATCACCAAGTGCTTAAATGGTTTATGTTGGAAGAAAAATGATAGAGAAGGGGGGGTGAATTAGTCTTCAATACTTTTATGTTAGGATCAGGAGCTTGCAAGAGTTTTATTTCATGAACATAAAGTTTCATATAATTCATAGGTAAAATGCATAGAGAATAATTAATAACATTGATAATATTATTTCATTCTCTCTATATCTTATTCATCTCAGACATTACAACTTTATAAGAATTTCATTCTATAATCATGGAGACTATCTCTCCATCAAACTCTCACCCAAATCCCTATGAATAACTCACACTAACAAACTGACTACAAATGAATATATTGTTATCATAATATATTTAAGTGTCCCCTCTAATCTCCTTAATATTAACCATAATGAAAGTACCAATGCAGATTTAAAAATCATCTCTTTGCACATGCATGATCTCACCTTGATGGGGTGGATCTTAATCAAGCTAATACACAATCATTTCAAAATAAGGGGTCTCAATTACTTTTAAGAGCCCTCGACAGGACTTCCCATGCATTTGTGTCTTACTCATTTATTTCCCATCCAAAAACTTCATCTCTCCTAGTTCAAATCTTCATTCTTGGTCCCCATGGGTAGAAACAGGGATTGACTAAAACCAACATCCTCCAAGGAGGTCTATGAGCAAAATAAAGTTTAGAAGAAGCTCAAAAAGGGGGGACTCACATAATTTATGAAATGGGTTACTAGGGATAATGTTGATATTGTCCAAGACTTTGTGTTATCTTGGATAAATCAAAAGGTTTCCATGCATGGCATCACCATTAATGTATCAAAGGATTTCATCAATGATGCCACTAGCATGTCATGCGTGGGTGCCAAGGAATTCAAGGACTAGTAAAAAAAGTAAGATTCCTTACAACAATTCTTTAGAACAAATGATTTTGTGTAGATAGACAAAAAAAGGTTTCCCATGCGTTGACCTTCCATACTACTAGCTTGAAATTTGCCTTTAGATCACAATATATGATGCTGGAAGGTAAATATATTCTATTCTTTTCCCACCATTTTCTACTTCTCAATCATTTCATTTCATATAAAATTAGTCTTCCCTATTTCTTACTTAAGTCCCTTAAGAGAATTATCCTACTTCACTAAGTAAATGATACCAATCATATTATACATCAAGGTCTGATCCTCCTCTTTGTTAAGCACAACCAAGCCATTTTAGGCTAAGAGGTTCCACCTGAGGGTTCCTCTCTCGAGGAGGACTCCCTAATGGAGGATCTTATCGAGGGATCCTACCAACCTTTGAACTACACCCCCTAGAATAGCTTATCATAGTCCCCTTTGGATGACATCCCTCTCAAATTGTTATTTATTCCTAAACCAAAACCTATTGAAATAGGGACTCCAATAAAATCAGCATAAAAAATAAAAGCCATGGTTATGGAGGAGATGGAAGTAAACAAATAGCTACTAGAAAACTTTAACTCAAAGGTGTAATAAGTTGGTTTTGGCCTAGCCAAACTCATCTAGGATTATAATGCATTACATAGATAAGTTGAAGCCATTATTTAGGCCTTTGATCACTCTGCTCAACCTCCATAGTCACTGGTTATGATTTCACCTAAGGTTTTATAATCCCCCTAGGACTCCCCCAAGGGATTCCCTCAAAATAGTCTCCCATGTAGGTAAAAGGTAAATAACGACCCATAATGATCCTCCCCAGTGAAACCACTAAAGGCCGCAAAAATTGCACTCAAGTTAAAGTTTCAAAGGATAAACCAACCATCTCGATGAAGGACACTACTAAAACTAATGACCCTCAAGAGGGACCTTCCTCCTATTTCTACTATGTTTTCCTATTTTTTTATTTAGTTTTAAGTACTATTTTTTATTTTTAGTTTCTTAGTGCTAGTTATTCTATTTAAACTTCTGTAGTGCACTCTTGTGGTTCCAAGTCCCTGTAAAACTTGGCTTTTACCATATCAAATAAAATATATATTTGAATAACCAACATAATAATTAACTCATCAATATACTATTTACTTCTCAATAAATACTCATGTAAAATCTAATGTAATAAACTAATACCTAACATTCCCCCTCTCCTTAGTTTATAAATGGTGTAAAAACATTCAAACTCTCATCTGTAGTATATTCACCCTTATGGCATTCCCTGTTTGGCTCATGACCTTGATACAAAGAAAGGCTCACTCCTTCCATTATTTTAATCAACTTTACAACAAACCTTGACATGAATATGACCCATCAACTACTTACCTTTAGTGGTTTTATAGATATACCGCAAAAAATTTCAAGATCCATGAACTGACTTACATTGGTGATTTTGTCCCTTCACTATGTTCTCACATCAAGGAATTATGTTTAGAATTTCACATAAATTATATTACTTGATTAGGCATTTACTTATTTTATTATTTAAACATACAATATAAAATATAAAAACACACCACATAACATGTCACCAAATCATTTGGGGCCTCATTGTTGGTCAATGATGAGAGGCTGTGGAACCTCCATCCTTCATTTCCTCCTTCCTCCAGTTGAGGAAGCTGCTTACTCAACAAAAATATTGATGAATATTAGATACATTAATTTTTTAAGGGAAAACCCCTCCATATTTTGGATATTTCACACAAATGATAATGCATCCTTTATACATTTGAACATTTTTTATTATGACTCTGAATCTCAACTTTGACTCTTTAATAAAGATTAATTTTGAACTTTTTGACAATGATGACTTACTAAATGACTAGCATTCTAAAAATGACAATAAATTATATTTTTAGTTTTTGAAAATAATAATAGCCCATCATTTTATAATATAGCATATGAATAATGTTATAGACTAAAGACTCAAAGACAAATATGAACAACTAAATACTAAATCCAATTAAAGATTGGATTTAATCCATAGACTCTATAATAAACTCAATAAGATTAGAATATTCTTCTTCACATACCACTAATAATAAAAATAAAATGAGACACTAAATTAAAGACCCAAAATATATAAAATAACCTAGATTTGATTTTTTAATACATGAATCATTGAACATAAAACTGTATTAAAAGATAACTATGGTAATGTAAAGTTACATGTAATTGCAGATTGTGATGTTGATGAAATGCAAATTGATGAAAATCATTAGACATAGAGTCAATGCTAGAAAACATATTCAAAGCAATCCTCCTCTAATATATTTTAGCATAGTCACTAAATTTAAATCCATGAGGATTAATGAAAAAAATATATGTATACATGATCTTGAGATCTTTAGAGATGTGTTTGAATGGCTGAAGAGCTCAAGTAACGTGAATAACTCACCCACCATGAACAACTCAATAATTTAGGAGAAATGGATTATGAACCAATAGTGGACATGCTCAAATGGATATAATCATTGAGAAATACAATGAAGAATATGTATGCATAGGTCCTCTCCTTCAGGATAATTCACAATTGGTGCTAGTATAAATTTCACCTACGTAGATCACTCACCAATATATCTAAACACATCAATGTTATAAAGGGAACAATTTTCTTTTAGACCTCATGTCCTTATACATGAAAAAAAATTAAAACTCAGGGTTATTTCAATCACAAGAATATATTAAATTTTAGATCTATGCAGCAATGTACAGTACAGGAAGACATATATGATAAAGAATCCCTGGTTAAGTTTGTACTTGACCAAAGAAATATGAAATGGTAAGTTCACTACAGGTCAATGTATTAGGATAGTGAGATGAGATAAAGACACTAGGATATATATATATATATATATATATATATATATATATATATGCATGCAAGAGTCCACATAAGGAGACAACTATGGAATACTGACTCTCATTATGGATGCACACCACTCTTGGATTCATGGATATCCTACTCTGATACCACTATTAGGATCAGGAGTTTACCAAAACTTTATTTCATGCACATAAATTTATGTATAATCCACAGGTCAAATACACAAAGAATAATTAATAGCATTGATAATATTATTTCATACTCTATATATCTTATTCATCTAATATGTTACAAATTTATAACAATATCATTCCTATAATCATGGAGATTATCTCTCCATCAAACTCTCACCCAAATCCCTATGAATAACTCACACTAACAAACTGGCTATAAATTAATATATTGTTATTATAATATATTCGAATAAACAATATAATAACTAAGTCACCAATATACTATTTACCTCACAGTAAATACTCATGTAAAATTTAATGCAATAAACTAATCCTTAACATTTTAAACAATCTTACTTAAGCAATCATAGATCATTTATAAAAGCATGTTCATCTTGGCACCCATAAGCATTAATCTACAAGAGCATGAAATATATGAACACAATATATATGTGGGAAACCCTAAAGGGGAATAAAACCCATTAAAATATATCTTGGAATTAATTTTAGTTGATCACCAACCCAACAAGGAGGATCAACCCTTAAGTTTATCAAGCACCAACTTGCTAGGAGGCTACAAACCCCTTCCTAATCAAGAATCCACTCAATAAACACCATAAACCTATCCAAATTTCACTTTATACAGTCTCATAATGTATGATGGTATTTTGTTGCTTTATCACTCTCAAATCTATCTTTCACACAAGCAGGACTGTTTTTCACCTTCTTTGCTCAATTGGCCCTTCTATAGCTTGAAATTGTCATGAAAGCATCATGAAACACTATAGATGTATATGAATGATTCATATCATTTATTTGATATTTTAAACCACTTTTTTAGTCTCACACAATCCTCTTCTTCTTTTCTTCACATTTGCACCCACTACACACTTTTTTTAGGCTTTAAAATGCCTAGTATATATACAAGACTTTTCTTATCTATATTCAATTAGGTCAAACAATAATCCTTATCCTTTTAGGTCAGCCATGGAATATATCTTAGAATAATTTATATACATGTATAAAATGTGTTTCGATTCCCTTTAGACTTAACCTTTCTCAAATAGGCCTTATCTCTCTTTTAGGTCTCATGAAGACCTAATCTTATTAGGCCTAATTAGCACACATTACCTTTTGATCCTTTTATAGAACATTAAAACACTTTACATGGAATAATAACATAATATATCATCTCAAAAGACCTATTATAATCTAATCTAGGATTTATAACACTTTTTAACTCAAATCATTACTTAGAGCACATCATTAGAATAGTTCATATTAGCCTTGTGTATACACAAAAAGTCTATCTCAAAAATTTGAAGCACAAACACAAATTCACCAAAAAAACATGTAAAAATAAGCCTCATGAACTTAAATTCATCATCATGTGCATTGGACCTCACAACTCAAGGCAAAAATGCTCAAACCTTTCTTTGCAAGAAGCCCACTCATAACTGTCAATTGATCTCAAAACATAGTCTTGAATATTTGAGCTTTAATCTCAGAAGTAATACTTAATATAACTTATGACACCTTCAAGAGATTATTTTACATATAAAAATAACTTTTAATTACAAATATTGTGAGAAATAATTCCAAGTATTGGTCTTACAAACCAATCTCTTATCTTTAGCATACACAATCAATTTGAAACCAATCTACTTACTTTATCTTTACCACTTAAATAAATTTCACTAATTTACAAGATTATGAAAAGTATGAATATAAAATTTATGACCTAAAAAAAAAAATCATATTTTTTGTATGCTTTATTTAAGTGCAGATAGCCTCCAACTCATCACTCCCACTTGCTTACTTAGAACTACCATTCTACCCTAAGGACCAGTCATGGTGATTATGAATTTTAGCACCTATGTGCACACATTTATGTAATCCTTTTGTATGTGGATTATCCTATAATATCATTAGGTAACTCTTAGATAGATAAGTACTATGGTCAAGTGACAACTTTGGTCTTTTAGACAAATCTCATAATCTTATGCCTTCACTGTCTCATCTGCACAAGATAGGTCAACTTGTGAGTAATGTCTTCAACATATCCACTAACTTAAAAATATTACATATAATATGTACATGTGCTATATTTATTTATAAATAACCCCATGCATTTGGATTTATTCCTAATCCTTGGAAACATATCCCTAATCTCATTGTCACTTCTACTTGGTTTTTCTCACTATCTACATCACTAGGCCTTTTTAGTGATAAGACAACTTACATGAATAGTTTATGTTATTTGAGGTTTGGAAGCTACTTATAAACCACCATGGTCATATAAAATAAGTCACAAGTTTCAACTTTCATCCATTGTGCAACTTTGACTCAATCATCCTTACCTATTATAGCAATTTTTTAAGAAATAAGGCTTTTCCTTTAGGGTCCACTTACTCATATGACAAACCAATACCACCTAGAAATACCTGGGAGAGTCCATTACATGCTGCAAAAATCAAACTAGGTCATCAAATCCATTCTAAGCCACTTCCATCAAGATCTTTCATAACAGGTCACTATGAGGGTTTAAGGAGGGCTTAAACCACCTTACAGTCTTAATGATCATTCATAAAGATTAAGCCCTTAATCTAGGAACAAATTTTTTTTAATTTGATATAGGACCCTTCCCCATATACCCTAAATGGATTAAGTTCTCATGGAAAGGTTACACATGCTAAAAAACACATGAAAGTCCTTTTTAGGTTGAGAACCCTTCATTCTATGTATATAAGAAACCTCAAAACCTTATTCCATGCCTTTTCTTGCATATTTTGACCTTATACTTGATCCACACACCTAAAACAACATGACATACCTTTGTCAATGTTTATTTTTCTATTATTTCCTTAGAACCTAAACCTCATACTACATTTGATCAACTTCTCTCTCTTAGCTCTTTAAGCCTGAAAGTATACCTTTTAGATATTGAACAAGAACTTTCCACCTCATAAACATGCCCAATCAACCTCCCACATGATCTGCCACTTAATTCCATCCTTCATAGATCTTGATAACACCTCATGACTCCTCCTTAGGTTTGGTAGAGTCTAGGACTAGTCTAATTGCATGATAGGTCTATAGGTATTACCCTTGTAGGCTTATTTTGACACACACTTGAGTGATCCAATGCCTCATATGATTTTTTGAGTGTTCTCATACATCCTCTTATGCCTCTATGCATTCATCTCATAGAGCCACGATGCTCCTTCTTACACCAAACTGGGCATCCCATATACAAGTCTTCTCAAGAACACTTTTACTCAAGAATAAGTACATAAACATGCATATTGTATCTCTCTTGTCACGTTGTCACTTGACTTAATTTTCACATACCACTTCACCATGTCTCTTTACTAGATGTATTTTGACATCAATGACATCCATCTTGATCTTGACATTTGTGACAACACTTCTCAATAAAATACCCCTTTATCATTGATTCAAAACATTCCTCAAACTACCCACTTTCAACTCCCCAAAATTGGTCACTCCTCACTTCTTGGATTTTCTCCCCCTTTGACATTAAAGATAAAGGTTCCTACATAACTATCATATGAAGCCATACTTTTGTACTCTAGGAGCTCAATACATAGAATTTGAACCAGTAAGGCAACATGCTTCCACTTACTACAAGCATACCTTATTTAGATAAATCTTGATAACAAGACCATTTCTCAATGCATAATAGAATTAGTCACAAATTTGAATAGCTCCCCTTCAAACTAAGCATCTATTACACTTCTTCTACCTAACTAGTGTCTCCATAAAGCCCAATAGAGTCACTATTTCTTATAGGGAACTAAAACATTACAATTTCAAGAGATTTATATATCTCCATGCTCTCATCTGAGTCCTTCAATATGCTTTTTAGGTTGATTTGGATTATATGTTTGATCTATTCATCTTCTATCTGATAATCAATATGGGCTAATAACAAACATTCCTGACTTGTTTTCACATTTGAAGCATGCTCTATCACAATAATTAGTCCACTTGAAATTTTGGACTGATCATGACTTATCTTCATTATCTTTGGTTTCCAAACATTCATTTGTCTTTTCTCTATCACTCTAGAGGCTTCAAACCTTCTATTTTGACTCGATGACCTTATTAGGATAGAACCTTGTAATGTGTCCTACGTCATGATAGCTATATAAAACCACCTTATACATTCCTTTTGATGGATGTTAGTTATGAATCCTTCTATAGTCCCATCAATACTCATTCTTAAAGGGTCTTCTAAATTATCTTGCTCTATGACCAAACTAATTACACATAAAATAGTAACAATTCAATTAATTGTTATACCTTATAACATTTGGCTATTTGATAAGACTTTTCATGTTGAACTTCTTGTATTCAATAGTCTTCTCCTTGACTTGACATGCCTCTTTTTGGTATTCTTTAAAACTAAGACCTATTTTGTCACTAGTAGACTTTTTACAAGTCAAGATATCATGTAATGCCTAATGTTATTCTCAAACTTCACAAAACTCCTCACCTTGCTAGATGCTTGATTCAACTCAACTTTTAAAGATTCCATTTCAGTTTTAGACCTAATTCATTCTTTCTCTTTAACCTTTAGACTTGCATTGACTACCTCCATCTATGACTCAACTTGATTAATTATCTCATCATACTCTTTGGAAGCATTACTTAAACTTTCCTCAATCAAGCCAATTTGTTCCTCATATTCCTTAACAAGTGCTCTTAGTTTGTGATTCTTTTTCCTTTGGAACTTTAATTCCTATAGTGCACTAACCAATTCTACCTCAAGATCTGCTTCAACATCTTCTTAATCTGATTCCACATCAACCATAATGATTTTCCCACTTGAAAAACCCTCATTATCTAATTCTATGGCCATAAACAAAGTTTCATTATTGTCATGTTCATGTTTATTACTGCCATCATCACTATCAGACTCACTAGCATCACTTACATAAGTGGTACTATCTTTGTTAGTATAAAAGCTTTTCTTGTTCTTGAAAGTTCCTTTTCTACCTTCATACTTTCTAAATTCCTTATTTTTATTAGGCATATAGGTCTTATTTTCATCTTGATGATGTTCATCATGCTCAAACTTATCCTTATTGGGGTAATTGGATGCAAAGTGACAAATCTTACCATAGTTGAAGCATTTAAATGGCAACTTACCTTTTTAATTACCAAATATAAATCTCAACTTCTCTAAAAACATAGATACCATTTGATCATCATCAACATCTGATCATTCCTCATCCTTGACCTTTTTAGCCTTTGACTTATTCTCAACTTTGAAAGATACTTTTTTCTTGGGAGGTCTCTCTTCATTGGTTCTCATCTCATATGAAGTCAAGATGCCATGAAGTCCATCCATTTATATCTTGCCCAAATTTTGTATCTCTTCTACTACAAATATTTTAGAATCCAACATAGGAGTTAATGATCTCAACACATTTTTAACAACAGTGGATTCTTTGACTTCTTTTCCTAATCTTATAATTATATTGACAACTTCATCAACCTTAAATAATTAGGATGCAGTGGTTTCATTTCTAAGCTTTCAAACTATCTTCTATGAGTTTACAGCTTAGCCATATTTACCGTGGTGTCACATGCATAGATGGTCTTTAACTTGTTCCATATTTATTTGGATGAATCACAATAGATTATGTTCACTAGATCTACCTCTAATAAGCCACAAAGAATGGTATTCATCTCTTTGGAATTATTTTCACTAGCCTTCCTACCTATAACATTTATTGGTGAAACAAGAAGGGTAATATAACCATATATAAATTACTATCAAATATCATGTCCTTGTGGCATCAAATATATCTTCATTCTAACACTCTAAAAGGCATAGTTAGATCCATTGAATAATGGAGCCTTACTAGTAGAGAAACCACCTCGAGCTTGATGACTTGCCATCGTTACTTCTAGGATCTCCTTTAGGTTTTTAGACCTGCTTTAAAGGACCAAGATCTAATACCAAATGTTGGAAGAAAAATTACTAAGATTGGGGGTGAATAAGTCTTCAATACTTTTAAAGAATCTAACTTAAGAAATCATATATCATTTTGACAAACATGTTCATCCTAGCAAACATAAGAATAAATCTACAAGAGCATGAAATATATGAACATAATACGTATGTGGGAAAACCTCAAGGGGAATAAAACCCACTAAAAAACATCTTGGATAAATTTTCATATAACACCATGAATCAATTTTAGTTGAGGATCAACCTAACAAGGAGCACCCGCCCCTAAGTTTATCAAGCGCCAACTTGCTAGGAGGCTACAACCCCCTTTCTAATCAAGCACCCACTTAATCAAAACTTTGAACCTATCCACCTTAATATTTTTTCCCTCTCAAAATTTATGATGGCATTCTATTTCTATATCAAACTTAAATCTTCCTTTCACACAAGCAAGACTGTTCTTTACCTTCTTTGCTCAATTATCCCTTCTATAGCTTGAAACTGTCATGAAAGCATTCATAAAACCCTATAGATGTCTATGAATGATTCATATAATTTATTTGATATATTTAATGACTTATGTAGGATCACATAATCCTCTTATTCTTCTCTTTATATCTATACCTACTACACACACATGTTTTTTTAGGCCTAAAAATGCCTAGTATATATACAAGATTTTTCTTGTCCATATTCTTCTAGGTCAGCCACTCACTCCTATCCTATTAGGTATGCCATGGAATAGATATTATAAAAATTTATAGACATGGATAAAAAAAAATCGATTCCCTTTAGACTTGACCTTTCTCAAGTAGGCCTTATCTCACTTTTAGGTCTCATGGAGACCTAATCTTATTAAGCCTAATTAGCACATGTTACCTTTTGATCCTTTTAGAGAAAATTCAAACACTTTACATGGAAGAAGCACATAATATTTAATCCCTAAAGACATTTTATAAGACAATCTATAATTTATAACACATTTAAACTCAAATCACTATTTAGAGCACATCTTAGATTAGTTCATATTAGCCCTATGTATACACAAAAAGTTTGTCTCAAACAATTGAAACATAAACACAAATTTGTCAAATAACCATGGAAAAAAACATGTAGATAAAATTATCATGAAATCAAAGTCATCATCATGTGTATTAGATCTCACAACTCAAGGCAAAAATTCCTAAACCCTTCTTTGTAAAAAGCCCACTCAGAACTGATAGTTGATCTCAAAACACAATAATGAATATTTGAGATTTAATCTAAAAAAGAATACTTCCTATCACTTATAACACATTAAATATATTATTTTACATCTATATATCACTATTAAGTATAAATATTTCAAGATATAATGCCAAGTATTGGTCTTGCAGACCAATCTCTTATCTATTATTCATAATCAATTCTGAACTAGTCTACTTACTTTGTCTTTATGACTTCAATCACTTTCACTGATTTACAAGATTATGAAAATAATGAATAAAAATTAATGACATAAAAAAAAATCATATTCATTGGATTCTTTATTTAAAGTGCAAAGAGCTTCCAACTTATCACTCCCACTTACTCAGAACTGCCATTTCGCCTTGAGGACCAGTCATGGTGATTATGAATCTCATCACCTATGTAGGCATATTTAGGGACTCCTATTACATCTGGATGATACTATGATATAATTAGGTAAATATCATATATATAGGTATTATTTTTAAGTGACAAATTTTTTCTTGCCGACCAATCTCACAATCTTATACCTTCACTATTTCATCTGCACAAGATAGGTCAACTTGTCAGCAATGTCTTCAACATATCCACTAACTTCCAAATATTATATATAATATGTACATGTTTTATAGGTCTTGAGAAATAAATCCATGAATTTTTATCCATACCTAATCCTTGGCATCACATCCCTAATCTCATTCTCACTTCTTGGTTTTTCTTACTATCTACATCACTGGGCCTTTTCAGCGATAGGACAACTTCCATGACTAGTTTAACATATTTGAGATTTTTAACCTACTCAGAAACCACCATAGTTATCTAAAACAAGTCACAATCTTCAACCTCAATCCATTATGAAACTTTGGCTCAGTCAACCCTTCCTACTATAGCAATTTTTTTAGAAACAAAGCTTTCCCTGTAGGGTCCACTTACTCATATGACAAACCAATGCCATTTGGAGATAATTGGGAGAGTCCAATACATTATCTAAACATAAAAATATGTCATCCAATCCATTCTAAGCCATTTACATCAATCTATTCATATCAGGTCACTATGAGGGTTTAAATGACCTTAGAGTCTTAACGATCATTCATAAAGCTTAGGCCATTAATCTAGAAACCAATGCTTGGAACTTTAATATATGATCCTTCCCCATCTACCATGAATGTATTAGGTTATCATGAAAACTTTAAATTTCAAAATATCTAGAATATTTATTTAAATCTATAAGTCTGATTCTTCACCTTAAATTAGGACTGTAAAATTATTATAAAATATTACCCAATTAATGGTAAAAGAGATTGTGATCACGATTCGAGTAGCATCCCTACTAATGTTGTTAATTCCATATGAGATAAGGGTACCAATGTGAGTCACAAAAATCATTTATCCACATCTGTATGAACTCATATCAAAGGGGTGGATCTCAATTAGGCAAATCTATAATTATTCCAAAAAGAGGGGACCTAATTATTTTTATGAGCCTTCGGTGGGATTTCCAAACCATTCATTTTTTTTTTAAATTTCCACCATCTAGAAACTTCATTCCACCCATTTTGGATCTATGAACATAGTCTCTATGGGGGATGATAGGGATAGATTGGAACCTACTTCCTACAAGGAGGTATGTGAACAAAAGAAAGTATGAAAGAAGCTGAAAAAGGGGGACTCACAAAATTCATGAAATGAGTGACAAAACACAATGTTGAGATCACCCATGACTTCATGGTGGCCTAGAATAAGTATAAAGTGACCATCTATGGCATCACTATCAACGTCTCAAAGGAGTAAATGAATTTTTCTTGTATTTATAATCACAAATAGTAAGTAGGAAGGACAAAAATGAAGCAAGGGTAGCTAACATAACATGTGAACCCTAGCATTCTTAAGGATCAATCAAGACACAAACTATAATAAAGGTATAGACTTGGGAAATGATCAAATAATAACCTATCAAGAGCTTGTATTGAAAGTTAGAGGATAAAGCAAAAAGGGTAAAGCTGAAGAATGATCAAAATGTCGAATTGAGAAGGATTTTAGAGCAAAGTCCCACATTCAAAGAAGTAAAATAACCAAATAGTCACAACCAAAGCACATAACATATAAAATGGCTTAGACTAAAGAAGGGTGGATGTCATGAGCCAATATCAAGAAATGAAAATGATCATGAAGCTAGCACTAGCCAAAGTAATAATAGAAATTGGATGAAGGGGGGAAAACAAGATGAAGGGGGGAAAACAAGATCAAGGAGAGTGTGCACAACATAAGTTTATTTCACTACTCAGAGACATCAATTAATCCATAAAAAGGAGGAGATGCACCTATTTATATATTGGAATAACCCATTATTCTAATATTTATATGCCTAGTTATCAACATTTAATAAAAAAGGATAAATTTAAAAGAAACTTTATTGTCTTGAAGATAAGCATATAAAATTTGGAATAGATAAAATAGAGCATGAACTGTTTGATCCATCATTGGGATATTTTTACAATGAGGTGGCTTTTATTATTTGGACCACTGATTAGTTTATGGAAAATAATTAAAATTTAATAATTTTTGAATCATTAGAGCTTGAAATGTATTGGAGATTGCATCCCCTTTCATATTGAAATTGGTTATAATCTAGGAATTGTGCCATGACTTGTCCTAATCCTTTTTTGATGTGTTATCTCAAGAAGCTTAGATATAATCACTTACCACATTTAATTTTAGGTAGTAATCCATTAAATTTTGATTGTGCATCAAGATGTTGGGTCTAGTTTCTTGCCTATATAAGCAATAGTGGTTTCCATTACAAAGGTTCGACTATTTTACCACTAAAACTCTATTGGAATGATGTCAAGATTATACCTACCATTTATTTTATTTTATCATGATTGTCTTCTAGAGGATATTGATTTGAGAGAAGTAATACATGCCAATAAATTATTTGAATGCTTATTTTGCAAGAGAATATACAATCTGATTTTATAATAGCTAGTTTGATTGATTCTAAATTCTCATTTTATTTATTGTAAGACTTTCATTAATTTAATGTGTGTAATAGCTATAGGCTTATGTATTTGCTTTATTTGATAAATATTCTTAAATATATGTTCACAATTTTACTTTAAATATTTCTCATTGGGTTATTTTAGTTGTGCAATAGCTAAACTTGATGCCCAATGATATAATTATAGTCATCCATGATTTCTATTTTTGAACACTTGAATATATGATCTCAGTCAAAGATTCATCCCTCTTCTACCTTACTCATTTTATTTTTGTTAAATTTAGTTATGATAATATGTCCTACTCAATAGAATATAATTACCATATATTATGAAATAAGATATTAAACCTATAGTTTCAATAATTCCATAACATTACAGAACTTTAGTTCAGGTAAAAAATATCAGTTGAACCTCTAGTGATAATAGTTGCTATATATCTAGCTAAAAATTCTAAAAGTTTATTGACCCTTTGATCTTAGTAGAATCTTAAAAATAAGGGTACATTCATACCATGTGTTGTAGACTCCCTTTATCCTCTTAAATCGAATAGTTCAATAGTTGCATTTTGATTCGGTCATAAATTGATTTCAACTAAATTTGGTGCTAAAAGGAGAGCTTGAATGCAATATTTTAGGATCTTAAGCCTCTTATCTTCAACATTTTAATTTAATCTAAGATTATCATTTATTATAGATTTTTAATCCTTTAATTCATCTTTATCAATTTTCATCTAATGCATGCTTAAAATACACCTACCATAAATTAATGTCTGTCACTAGAGAGTCTTGTTAAACGATCACATGATTGGTTTTTAGGTTGAATCATAGAATATTAATTGTTTCTCCTCTTCAAGTTCATAGACATATTAGATCTGATCGATGTAGATCTAGAATATTAGTTTAACCAACCACACCATCCACACAATATGTCACTAATAGGACAGTCCAAATGGCTACATCTTGGATAGCTATATCAACTATACATGTTCCCAGTGACAAGCCTGATTTTCCTAAAAACCCTTAGTGATATCTTACAATGTTCACTCTAAATATTGGAAGGACTATAGAAGAACACATTACATTTTATAAAACATCCCTCTTGTTACTTAATGTTGAGCATGAAGATGTATCTTACACATTATTCCCTTTCACCTTGCTTGATCAGGGTTATGACTAGTTCTTCAACCTACCTGATAATTCAATTATAGGATTGAATCAATTGAGAAACAAATTTTTAAAATAGTTTAGTTAGATAGTGGATCTAAGCATCTTATACTATAAATTTTAATGCATGATAAGGGAACCCAATGAACCTATATGTAATTTTAATATATTTTTTAAAAATATGTGTAGCAGGGTAGCAACCTTATATAGACCAAATTCCTAACTAGCCTTAGAATTATTTTAAAATGCCTTGGATCTGTTGAAAACCACTTTATTTATAAAAGATCCAATTATCATTTATTTACCCCTTTCATATGTGGAAGTAATAAAAGTGGATGACCAATTCAATCTATAATGACAAATGGTGGTTCTTATTCCCAATATTCTCTCAAACATGCGAGCATTAAACTTAATCCCACCTACATATAAAAATTCCCCATTACCACATCCTATTATAATTACAAATTAACTCCCTCTACAACATGTTCCCCCTAATCAGAATTTAAGATTTCTAAATAATTTTGGTAATGAAGTTATGTCTCAGTTTTTTAAACTAAGTTTTTGTTCTAGTTGTAAATAATAATACACAAACTTCATCTCAAGATGAAACCAAACCTAATTTAGGTGAAATACAAAGGTGTGATGGCCCTTTAAGTATATTTTCATAAAATTATGGGATTATGTAGAAACCCTTAACTCTAAAAATACAAACTATGATTTTTTTATTATCAAACCCTAGAAACAAATATAGAATTCTAAAAATAGTGGTGTATGAACAAATAATGAATTTAAAACATCAAATAAGGACATATTGAATTTCAAAAAATTTAAAATATTTATTTAAATCCATAAGTTTGATTATTCACCTTAAATCAAAACTAAAAATTATTAAAAAAATATTACCCAATTAATGATGTCAAAGACTAAATTTTACAACCATCAAATAGTATTAAAAATGGTTATCCAAGCCTCTCAATCAAGTTACTATACTCAAGTGCCTATAAAATGGCTTTGATAACCCCCAAGTCACTAATCCACTACTTCAGTATCCCTCTAAGACATTTCAAACCCTAGGTTGAGCCTCTAAGGCCCCCAAAATAAGTTTATTTCCTTTCTTGAGTTGTATGAGGTGGTTTGTTGTACTCCACCTATCGTAAAAATTATCCTAACAAGTTCACCACTCTCTACAAGTTACCTAGATGATTGAATATGAATTTACAAAGTGTGACCTTTGAATAAGAACCCTAATTGAGTATTTGAAGTTTTTCATCCCTGAATGTGGAAACTAGAGAGTGTTTCCATCCTCACCACCTGTGATGCAAGAAACCATGCTTAGCCATCATAAATTTATTCAAATATCATAGATAGATACCCAAAATTATATCTCTCTATTTTAATTTATACCCCTTTTTTCCAATATACTTTTTAAATTAAGGGTTAACTTATATCAAATTATAGAAGTCCCCTTCTTTATTCTAACTCAGTTTAGAAAGAAGATGCAAACATAAGTTACTTTTTTGGTAAATTAGATATTATTATTGTTTTTACTTTTAAGTATTTATAAATACTTTTTATTTTAATAAAAATATCATTATAATTTCAAAAAATGGGACATTATAGTCTACGCTTTCCAAATTTTATTATCCTCAAGCAAATACAAGCTCTATTCTTCACTCCTTATAACTTTCTACAAATACCAAAATTCTAGATCAACCTCAGGGACTCTTTAGAGTGTGGAAAAACTTCAAAAACCTCTTCCACCTTTTTTATAACAATAAACTCTTCATCCTATGCTAGGGTTAAAAACAAACTTAGTTGCTCCCATTCATGTTTATTACGTGCCATGATCATTGCATTCTTTGACTCATAGGAGTATTTTTATTAACAATTATATGGGTTGTTCCTATATGTGTGAGGTGATTCCAAGATGCCTGAATGGCATCCATTATGCCTTGATTCAACTTGTGCCAACTTAAAACTGCACCTAATTGATAACAACTATTCCAACACTCTAAAAATGTCATAGTAACAACATATTTGATCTCTTTTTACCCAAATAAAGTGTATGAACCATGTAGGAATTAAAAGAGATATTGGAAGTAAGTGCATAAATGAAATAGAAATATTTTAGGGACCAAAAATGTTTATGATAGTGACGTAGAATGTTTGAATTTTTGGCATAGTTATCCCAATTTTTAAGCATACACATAGAATAAAAACGTCATTGAAATTAGGAGCTCCCCACACCACTCCTTCAAATACTTCATCATGACTCATAGGCATGTTGTTCAAATATCCTCCAATGTTTACATCTCCTTCATAATTTTGATTCATGTGATGTACTCCCAAAGATCCATTCTTGCTACCCCAAGCATGGTTGTAGTTATATCATTATATTTTTTCACTCCCAACCAACACTATGGTAGATAGAAACTCTAACAAATGTAAACAATCCCTCATTGATGGTAAGTGTAACATACTTCCACCTTGCGACTAAAAACACTCTTGTGACTATCATAAAAAGTGTTAAGGGGCTGGTTCTATTATGGACAATAGAAAAAATAATAGGACAATAATTGTCATCCTTTAAATTCTTCACAAAATTCAGAAATGAAAATGATATAGTGGAGATAATAAACCATATAGTGACTAAAAATACTTCCACAACATTAATAAACTAAAATTTACTCGAGTTTATAATTAGGACTACTTGTATAGTTGCGTACAAAATGTTGAACTGGTTGGAAATGTGGATAGCAATAGCTCTACAACCTAGAATAGTGATGGATTTTTTTTAATATTACATCCTCCTTGAGTTATCCTTCATACCATCAGACTAAAAATAGTTTTATAGCTTCCATACAAGTGTAAAAGAGACTAGTAGTACTACTGGTAGTATATAAAATATTGGTACAATAACTAATATATATGACAGTCTTCACCAAAATAATCCATAAGAGTGATCTAGGGGATGGAAACAACCCTTATTTGACTAAAATATTAATAAATGTCTACTTTTATCTTGATTTCCAGTCAATCCTTGAGATCTAGCAACCAATGTTCATCTACATGGCATGTTGGATACCATTATCTAACCCTTTCAACATCAAGCATCTTTTTTCTTTGACAATGGTGACTTTATTCATATCCTTGTCCTCAAGTCTAAGACTTAGCTTTATGGACAGTAAGAATCGACTCTTCACCAATTTGATAGAATGCTTGACATAGTTCCTAGGGTTCCTCATGAACTTTTTTTTAGTCCAAATGCATGAGATAAAGAATTGATTAATGATCATAACATTGAAATCCTTAAATAACTTACCCTTATTGTATCTCCAAAGATCACTCAGATCCTAAAATTTCATGTACAAGTAATTTTGAACTTGTATGAAAGGATTTATGTGCCCTTTTCCACTCAAACTATTCTTTAATCTATCACCATTTTCACTATGTTGTCTATGATAACCACAAAGTTAACAAGATATACTATGATGCATCAAACTTGACATATGATCATTCTTTTCAACATGTTACCCATGATGACAAAACATCTGAAATGACACAATAGGAAAAAACAAATTGACAACACTTTCATACCTTTAGCTATACTTAACTTTTTCACCTTCTTTTTTTGGATGAAGATTGGTTAGGATATCTTTAACGCCTCCCACCTTAGGATTCAAAATTGCCTTCTTAAATGCATGCTTATCAACTGAATTTTGAATTGTTTAATTGTTGCTCACTTTGATTTCTTGTACATTTATTTGTGGATGATTAAGATAATCTAGAACCCAAAGTTCTACATTCATCCCTTTACCATTCTATAAATGATGGAAAAGCTAGAATAGTTCTTTATTTTCCCCACCATAACTTGACCTAAAATTATAAGGTTGTTGACCTTGTTGACATTAATATTAAACTACCTTAGTATGGAGCACTAAATATGGGGCATGGCAATCATTTATTGGGATGTAATTAGAATGCTCATCTCCTTTTTCTTAAGGTGGGATCATTAAATAGATTTTCCTCCACACTATTAATCTTGTCAAGTAGCTTCTTATAATTATCCTGAAATTCCATCTCATATGGCAATAGGTCAATCTTTGAAATGATTAGAAGATGGATAGGGGTTTCTTGAAAATATCAAATTCTATTTGCTACCTTTTATCTTATCCTCATTGTTAGAATGATTATCATGATGATAAAAATATTCTAAGAACATAGTATGATGGTGATACAATAAATACTTAGGAAATAATAAATCTAAAGTATGATTTTCACTTGCATACCTTCGACTATCACCAAAGTGTTCATCCACCTTTTATGAAAGAGAGTTTGTTGAGATAATCTCAACACCATCACAAATGAAAATCAAAACTCCAAACTTAAGGATAATTAAAGTGTTCACCTCAAATACATATCCATCCCTAATGCCTTTATAAAAATCAATACCTTCACTCTCTTTGTTAAAATCAAGAAGAGAAAAATTGCTTACCTTTCTCTTTTCTCATGACATGGGAAAAATATCTTCTTCTTGGAATCGAACATTTTCCCCACTTTCCTTTGTATGATAATTTCCTCCATGTGTTGTTCGCTAACCTCTTTTAGATTTGAAATCTCTTTCTGTTTTATTCCTTGGAATTCTTTTGAGGGTTTGACTTTCCATCTTTCTCCTTCAATCTTAAATTCTTATTTTCTATGTATACCTCCAAGAATTATTCAAAGGTATTATAAGATGTTACATATAAAAATTATTATCATATTCATCAAAGGAGAAAACATTGATCTCATCTCTATTACACTACTCTTTCAACCATGCCTCATGAATAAGATCATTTTTTTGTATTCTTCTAAATAAATCCAGGGATTCATAGATGATAAAAAAACTCTTTCAAAAGATGATTCTTAATAACCTAGCTTTGTGTCCACCCTTTTTGTCTTGATTTTATATTGATTTACTCAAGATGATCCCTAGATTTTTATTTTTCTTTTTATATTCACATCCATACCTCTTAGATACGATTTATATATTCTTCCTTTGGTAATTGTTGACTAAATTTGACTTTTAAGTCAAATTGGGGTACCCTTAGTAAAAAACTTGACTTTTAAGTGTTTTATGGGTTTTATTATTTAGTCATAAGGTATATCATAGGTCATCTAATGTTATTCAATGATATACTAGCCTTGGTCACTTATTTCATTAGCTAACATGTCATTTTGAGTCATTTTAAGGGTCAAAAAGGTGCATTTGAATCACTAGTATTGGTTTTGAATTGATCATGAGCATATAGATCTCACATACTACCAAATGCCTATCCACTACTTGAGTTGGCAAAAGTCCACCTATAGGTGGTAATAATAGAGAGTTGGACATATCAGATTGAAGTATTGAAACATGATTTGAAAGCCTACTTGAAGTCCTAGCATGTGAGTTCACCATAACAGACCTCTATAAGGTGTTAAAAGGACAAAATAAAGTATGTAACACTTTCCAAGGATATAATGACAGTACTTGAATCTTTTCCCTAAAATGGAAAAATAGAAGTTTGAAGTGTTTTGTTGGTATTTTGAAATAAGGTCACAAAGAGATTTGAATCTTTTAAATGCTTATGTTTTGTAGTCTTCACACAAGACAATAATCATTCAAATTCTAGAGGGCATAAGAGGAATGGATACCAATTTTTTGGAGACCCCAAGTAGCTCATATAACCACTAAAACCAAATAGTAACATTTATAGGTTTGAACCCTAAAGTGGTCATTGGTGTACTAAAGAGAAAAGATGGCATATTCAAATGTTTTTATGGCTTCATGGAGTGAAAATAATAGCAAACAAGTATGAAAATCATTAAGATAATGTGGATATGTAGTGTTTTAGGTCCCATAGGCACCTACATCCATTAGGAATGACTGAGATAGGTAGTGAGTTGGGAGCACAGTATTCTTGGTGCTAGAAGGGTATAAACCTGATGTAAGATGACTTGTGTGATTGTCAAAGGACATAAAAAATATAAATAAGGTCTTTTATATTGTTTTAGACTTAAAAATATATAGGTATACCTATAGTATGCACATACAATCTATTATGTTTGACTATCTAAGCAGTGAATAGAGAGAGCCTAGTTGGGTGAGCTCAAATGTGTATGAAGGGTTAGACCTTAGAAACACTATCCCCATGGTTAAATGGTTATAATGGATCATTAAATATCTCTATACATCATAAAAAAAGTCTAATTACATAAGGAAACCTACAAGCAGGGGTCCTTCCAAAGCAAAACACATTCATGACATACAATGACCAAACTTGGAGATTGTTTCTATGGGAGGTACATAAAGATGAGATAATATGTTCAAGTCATGTCAAATGATATTTTGGGATTATATATATACTTTTAACCATGTAATTCAAGATAAATTATGTGAGGTAGCCTACAGGCATCACCCTAAAAAAAATCACACTCAGAAAATACACACAGTATTGGGAGTTAAATAGGTGTATGGAGAAGTATGTAAAGAGTAAAGGCCTTAACCAAACCTAATACACCTCCATAATGATATACATGACCTAAGTCGGTCCCTATAACATGGAAAGAAAGAAGGAAATGGATCTAATTATGTAAAACACAATCATTTTGAAGGAACCCGCATAGTCCTTTTTCCTAACAAGTCTACCTTAGAATTTCACATTTTGAAGGGTCTATAAATAAGATAAAGATCTGATTTTTTATGTGGTACATCCTTGTAACTTTAATAAGACATAAATATTCATAATTGTCTAAGAAAATAGGGGAGTACTCTCTATTTTGACTCAGATAGAGGCCATTCCCCTCTTACATAAACCTTGCAATTTTGGAAAGTTGGAGCCAAAAGATGGACCAAAAGATAAAGAGACTCTTCAAGAATTTTTTTAAAGTTTCATAAAACCTATAACATCATATAGAAACAAGCACATGAGATAGAAACTAAACAAGGTGTTTTATGATCTCAAAATTATAGATAGGCCTAGTGGATATGGTGAGCCCTGATCATGGTTTATACCTTGTTGGAAAATGTTTAGGAGATCATCATAGAAGTTTTTAAGCCATTGGTAATCAAGGAAAACCATCAAAGGTCATGTTGAGCTCTAGGTTATAGTCAAGCTAAGGAGTAGGGTTTTAGCATTAACCCCAAATAGATGGTCACCTTCACTTTCAACATGAAATGAGAATTTAAAACTATTTGAGCATGTTCTTAAGGTCTCAAAATATGTGTTAAATATTCCAATATGTAAAATAAACCTTGGAGAAGCCATTTTTGGGTCAAAAACCCATTAAGCCTATTGGAATAAGGGAAACAAGCTTGATAGCCTAGTTTTAGATGCTCATATATTTCAAAAGGCCTTGCATGGTTTCCCAAGGAGTTTAGAAGTGTTATTATGGTCCCTAAAGATCATCCTTATGAAATTTTTTTGTAGGTTGAACTTCAAAGCTTTATGAACAAAGCTTAAGAGTCAAAACTACTTAAAAACCCTTGTTAAACCCTTATAAGGACCTGATGGAGAAAATGGAGTTGGATAGATATCCTAATGGCATATTTTTCTCATGAAACATATTTAAAGTTGTATAGGACTCACTTAGGCTCCCTTCCACACTTTTTTGTTGTAGGAACTTGTATAGATGGGGTGAAAATATGGTTTTCTTGACCATTTTTTGTGTTGTGTAGGATACAAGAGTTTGAAGGTAAAATAAAGTTTGGGGGAAAGTTTTTGAATTTTAATAACTCCATATGGTAATTTTATTTAAAGAAAAAACCACTAATTTTCCAAACTAGGCGCTTTATCTAAGCTAATCAAAATTGACATATTGGATAAGCTAGTGAAAGTTATGAAAATTTTAAGAGGATGTCATTTTAAAGTGTCCCTAATGCTTATAAGGCCATGTAATTCCTTGAAACTTATCATAGACTCTATAACATGTATTTTCATGGCCAAATGAATCCAAATTTAAGTCCAAGTGTGCAGGGTGCATGGAGGAGGAGTTTTCTTGATAATAGATGATGATGGCTCACTTCTAGATGATTTTAAAAGACTAGGCATGCAACCAATTCATGGATGGTCATTTATGAAAGACTCCCCCTTAATTACAATCATTGTACTTGGTACTATTCAACTATTAGGAATTCAAATCGGGCCAATCATGAAAGCAATTATTTTGAGCCAAAACAATTGCCTTTTATGCCACTATTCATGAAGTTTATGCATTGAATTGACACTTGTGCTTCCTAACCTTTCATTATTCATTTAAAATCCTCTTTCCATACATAATTTCTTAATTCTCTTAGCTTTAAAAGTTTCCTTGTGACCCTTGGATGTCTTTCTTCTTTTCTCTCTCTCAAGTTCTATAAGAACTAGTCATTTTGGCCATTGTATTCTATGCTCCACCTAAGTATGGTTAATCCCTGCTTGTTTGTATACATTTTTATCAATAATACTAATGATCGTTACATCTTTATGAATATTCTTAGTGTGTTCATTTTGAATGATTAGTTTTACATAAGTGATAAATCTTGTTTCTTTAGCATGATTGTCTCATTCTATCATCTATTTATAGTTGGATTGATTCTTCTTGTAGGGCATGTGAAGTGTTCTAGGAAATGTAAAGGATTTAGTGAGTTATCCTATATATTATTTCTCTCATAGGCCTCTTTTTTAGTCCTCCTAACTTTTCACATTCATCCATACACTCAAAATGTAACATTAATGTGAGAAGATGAAGATTGGAGAAATGTATGTTCAGTTTGTTCCTTGATTTCAAGTGTAACATGCATATGGTTGGAATTCATCAATATATTAGTGTATCAACTCCACTAGGATAGTTTGTTTTCAATTATCTCTCTCCCTTTACCCCCAAATTTAGTCGTAGTTGCAATCCAAAGTGGTACATCAAGGGAGTTAGCCCTGTCTAGAGATTCACCTCATCATTAGGCTACCCACAAGCCTAGAGGTGTTTCCATTGTGACACTTGGATGAGGAGAGATTTCACATCTCCTCAAAGGGTGTAAATCCAAGTGATAATAATAATAATAACATAGGTTGTCAATCCATTGCAGACACTCAAACTATACAGATAGATAAGAAATAGTTTTGATACCATTAGAATGACCCTTTTAGGACATATTCATATAATTTTGGGATTATTTAGAAAACCTTAAAACTTAAAATACAAACTCTTATTTTTTAATTGTGAAACCCTAGCAACAAATACAAAATTCTAAAAATATTGATTTATAAACAAAAAATGAATTTTCAACATTAAATAAAACTACATTATATTGCATTGTATTTAAAATATTTATTTGAATCCATATGTTTGATTTTTCACTTTAAATTAGGCCTAAAAATTATTAGAAAATATTACCCAATTAATGGCAGAAGATTTTAAATTTTTTGACCATCAAACAACACTTAAAATGGTTTTCCAAGATTTCCAAGTAGGTCATCACATTTAAGTGGATGTAAAATGGCTTTGTTTACCCCCAAGTGGTTGATATACTACTAAAATATCCCTCTAAGACACTCTAAATCCTGCATTGAGCCTTTAAGGCCCCCAAACTAGGTTTGTTTCCCTTCCCATGTTGTCTAAGGTGGTTCATTGTAATCAAACTGCCCTACAAACTATCCTAATAAGTTCCTGACTCTCTACAAGTGATGTGGATAGATGAAGATGAATTTACAAAGCAAGTGTGACCTCTGAATAAGGCCCCTAACTAAGTATTTGAGTGTTTTCATCTCTAAATATGGAAATTAAAAAGGGTTTCCATCCTCACCAACTATGATGTAAGTATTACATTTCAATAATCATAAATTTATTCAAATATCATAGATATCTACCCAAAATTAGATCTCCCTATCTTCCTTTATACCACTTTTCCCTCGAATATAATTTATAAATTAAGGGTTGACTTATATCAAATTAGATAAGTCTATTTTTTTTATTCTAACTTAATCTAGAAATAATTTACTGACATAGGTTACTTTTTCAATCAAATTGGATATTATTATTATTAATTTATAGTATTTAGAAATACTTTTTATTTTAATAATAATATCATTCTAATCTTGAAAAATGGGAAATTACAAAAAGATGGTCTAGATATTAAGAAATATTTTTTGAACATGAAAAAATAAGTAGGGAACTCGATTAGTGGAAATTGTGCCCCAAATTTCACTTTTTAATGCAATTAAATTCCCTTCAATAAATCTATTAAACAATTTTAGTCTTCATCCAAAAAAAAATCCTAAGAAAAATATCATAGAAATCACCCTACTTATCTGGTGTTGTGTGCCTAAATCTTCATGGATAACTTGACTATGTTAAGTTTTGTCAAATTTTTGACATTATTTAAAAGGAAATGGAAGAATATGAGGTTTTCCCAAATGATAAAAATAATTCATGTCATTTTGATGTTCTCAGTTCATCAAAATCCCTTAATACAACCATGGTTTTTGAGTTCATAGACTTTCCTAATGTAGAAGACAATGAACTTGAAGAGAATGCCATTGATATTGATTCTTTCCAATATTATCAAATACGAAACTATACTCTTCTAAGTAGAGCACATCAACCTTTAACTACCTCAACTCCACTAGATAATGTTGCTACACCACTTGATACAAAAGTCAAAAATGATCCACCTCCACCAAAATTAGGTGAAAATCAACCTTCCACTAGCAAAACAATCTAAAACATTGCAAAGGATATGAATAAAATAAAAGCTAATATAACCCTCATAAATTGTCACAAATAACTAAGTAAAGGGATTTACTTCTTAAGTCTCTTATAGACAAAAGTAGTCAACCCAAACATAATGTTGCTACTAATACCAATGTTACAATTCACAAGACTAGGACTAAAGTTCCACCCTTTTTGTTAACAATCCAAATCTTTGGAAAAATATACACAATTGCCTTGTTAATTCTAGTGGCTCAATTAATGTTATCCCTATAGGTATTCTAAATGGAATGATATCATTAGAAATATTATTTGACTTAGAAAAACCTATAGCTAGACTAGATAAGACCATTTGTTCTAAACCTTATTTTATGTGAGTATGTGTCTTCTTTGCATGTTTACTTTTAATATTTAGTACCGCCACTTTATGCCACAAGCTTTGGTGAGCACTAGATTAGACTTTACTTATTATTAGTTTAGTGAATATGAAAATATAGGACCTAGTTAGGGATATTGCATAGTTTTGCTTGACTAGAGGCTTTGGAACCCTTTCTATTGATATTATTATGATAGTATATCCCTTGGCTAGGTCTATTAAATCCATCTTGGCCATAACACCAAATATCTAATGTGTCAACAATTGAAAGTGTAAGTAGGATTTATCTTATCTGAGCTAAGATTGATTTATAGATCAGTTGAATTTCCCTTTGCATACATTTTAGTGAACCTAATATGAATCTAACTCTTATTAGTTTCCTTTCATGCCATCATTTTTCTCAATATGTATTCAACCCATATGACTGTGTATCCTTATAGGCTAAATGAGTTTCATCATTTTCAATACATAGTTGACCCATATGACTTTGTATCATTCTAGCCTATCTCAATTTCATCATTTTCCATACACAATCGACAAATATGACTATATTCAGTTGATTTTTCTCACATACTCTTCAACCCCATTGAATCTATAGGTATTGGTCAATGTTATTCTCTATGTCTCTAACTTTATCCCTATTTTTCCTCTTTACTTCCTTATCTCAGATTCTTCCTTCAAGCATCTGAAATCCCATATCAAAATCTTTTTGGAATCCTTAATCCATTTAGATGATATATTGGATATTTTTTCCTTCCTACCTTGGATATCCAAGAGGATGCTCACTTTTAGTGAAATTTTTCATTAAATCACTCTAAATCTTCTCAATCTCGATCCACCCCATACTGTATAATCAATCCATAAAATACTCAAAGATAAATCCCAGATCATGGTAATTATACACCTTATACAACTTTTACACCTTCTAAACCTTGATGTCATAGACTCATAAACACATCCACTTCACAAAATAGAACTGCACATTATGTTTCACCTATTACAACCAATGCTCATGATCCTCTTATTACACCCATAATAAGAACACCTAGCATCATCACTTCAAAAAATAACATGGTTGAAATCAATCAAACTAATGACCTAGATGATTCCCGATTCTTCAAAAACTTTGATGACAATACCATTTTCATTCCTAGCAAAAATAGTGGATTTAGCAAGCTTATTTCTTCTTCTACCATATTTAGGATAACTAACACTAATGTTGGGAATATTCTTCCTAATACACATGTTGGAAATCCTCCACCCAATACCCCTCCTCCCACCAACACTAATAACCCTCCTCCCACCAAAACTAATAATCCCCATCCTAACAACACTAATACCCCACCTTCAAATACTAATGAAAAATCAATACAAATCAAATTATTGCAATAATTATTCAACACATGAACATTATGCAAATAACTAACCATTCCCAAATGATGCAAATGTAACAACGTTTATTACACATGACTAATCAATGACCTCAAGTCATCATGTCTCAACCAAATCAACATTTTGTACATTCTCCTCTTAGAGATGGTAATGAGGATATCATCCCTCAACCTCTAATGCATAATAAAAATCTTCAAAATCTTCAAAATAAACCTTTAACTCCATTCATTGCATCCATATATATTGGAAACAATTCTCTAGCTATCACATATGATGGGACTAAGGACCCTACCATCTTTATTAAGTCTTTTGGTAATTTTTATAAGGAATGGGTCTAATTAACACCTTTTTAGCTATTAGGCTCTTAGTAAAAACCTTTGTTGGTGATTAACTTGAATGATAAAACCAACTTCATAGACATTACATCTCATAACCATAGGATTTAGTCAATTCTCTAGTGAAAGAATTCCAAAATAATGACCTTCTTGAAAATTACCTTAGCAATTCCATCAATGCTAAGCAACTTCCTAATGGATGTTCTCACACTTTCATTAAATTATGGAGGTATCTAGCTCACAAAATGGACCACAACATAAATGATTATACTCTTTTAAAACTATTTGTTAATGCTCTTAAATCACATCTTCAAAACAAAGTTTGAATCTTTTCCCCTAAAATTTTAGAATAATCCTTAAACCAACAAAAAATTCAAGACTTTATTATGACTCAATTTGAAACATCTCAAAAAAATACTAAAGGGCCTTTACAATCATTTTCTCATAACGTTGATTTATCTGAGCCTCCCCAACCTTAAAATGGAGCATCCAATTCAATCAAATCTAACCCAACCCACCCTCCCTTGAGTCTATAATCACTTAAGAATAAAGTGCCACCCTCTAAACCTATGAGCATTTATCCTTCCAAAACTCCTCCAAAATTGTACAATCCTGATAAGCTTTGTTGGTGGCATGTTATGATAGGTCATTCTCATGAGTCTTGTCATGATCTTCACTGATTTCTTCTTGCTTCCTTGTTTAGTCCACATTTCAATCTTGATACTCTAACAAAATAATGTTATCAAGACTATTTTCAATCCTTGTAACTCCAATCTAAATAACCACAATCACATCAACATAAACTACCTAATGAACTGAATAAAAATTATCTCATACCTCCACCTCATCTACTAATGTTGTCCAAACCATAATTGATCCTTATTCATGTACCAATAAGGAAAGGATAGTTTATATGAACCACTTTAAATGGATAGTTGCATTCATCCAACCTCAACCTCTTATGTCACATGAACCAAAGGAGCACCTAGTCCAAATGCCTACTTCAAAGCACATCATTTATGGTCCTTATTTACCTTATAGATCTCTTCATACCTCTCCTACATCCAATAAACACACATATTCAAATTCTAACTTATCAACCAATTAACCTATCTCTAAATAAACCTACCAACCCAATGCAAATCATTCTAGTTATACAATTTCACCTTAAACCATCTCACATGTTGGGGCATCTTGTGATGCCCACCCACATATCACTTTAGACTTTGGGTCATCTTGTAATTCCCATCCCTACATCATATACCCATTGGGGCATACTATGATACCCACTATTACTTTACAAAACATAATAACAAATTAATTTAGCTTCAAGAAATATTCTAAGACACATAGATTTGTATTTCACATGCTCATCTTTGATAAAGATGTTATCATAGATTTTGCTTGTTATGTTTGTCTCATGTTTCTTTGTTTTTGTGCACGTTAATTATTTTAGTTTCATTTTACTTACACCATTATTTCATTTGGATTATTTGGTTTTATTTCACTTTATAGTTGGTGACTTGCATTGTAATACCTTAAATAGGACCAGGTCTTTCTCACAAACACACTTTACTGACATCATTGTTTTCCTTTATGTTATTTGGTTTTATTTTAAAATTACATTTGGAATTTGTCTCCATTTTGGCTGTTAGATGTCTCTTTCATTATTATCATTTTAACCATTTATGTAAATATTTTCCTTAGTAGATTTATCATTATTTAAACCTAATTTACCTTCCCCTCTTTCAAGATGACCATGTGTATTTCCCCTCTTTTGGGATGACTACTCTCTTTGGTTTTTGTGTTATATCATTTATAGCTTAGTATGAATTTGTATACACTTTAAATTGGTCATGTAACCACACATATCATGCCTTTTCATATTCCTTTCATAGGAGACTCTGACTGGAGAATATGAGCTTTGTTCACATTTAGCCATATATTTAATTTTATTCATTTGGGTCTTGTTCTATGCTTGAGTCACCTTTTTGCCTATTCTTGGTCATCCTGAGCCTTTCAAATAGTCATTCCACCTCAGCTAGATCTAGTTTTTGGTCCTATTTTCATCCCCCCAAGTCTTGAGACTATCAAATAAGAGCATTGGGGTTGGACTATAGCACTGGAGCCACTAGTGTCCATTTCTAATGCTCTTATCTAGGGTCATTTTAAACTCCAATGATCAATTTATTTCTCTAGTTGAGTCTTAGTCCCTTTCTTAGATTTATCCCTAAGTTTTCTAATGTTGGCCAAATGCAAACAAATGTCTTAAATTCAAAATAATGAGTCTCTTATATAAAGGACTTCACAAGGCATTTTATATCGAGCACTTACTATTTTGGCACATTACATAATTAAAATCAATCAAGAGTATAGCTCAACATTCTGCATCACATAGAATTGCATGCTTGATCAAGAAGGGGCCTAGGTTAAAGTTCATTCTTTCATCAATCATGCATGTTAATTATGCACATTCCCTAAGGGAGAACTACATTTGATCTAAGACCCTAGTTTGAGGGTTAATGTAGGTAGTGATCAAGACAACAAGGGTTCTAGAATGTGTAATCATTTTTCCCCCAACCCAAATTTTTTCTCCTTTTATTTTTAATGCAGTTGTTGTTTGCATGTGTGTAGATTGATAGTATGTTTTGAGATTGAAACAGATATAAAACAATCTCTATTGACTTTTAACCTTCAAAATTTTATACATAGCCTCACACTAAGATAGGGGACAAAACCTAAAAAGCTCAGATCTCCTAGATAATAGTGACAGAGGTAGACTACAACATCGGTGCCACTCCTATCTACTTTTGATGCTCCTATCCAATCATAAAATGAAGGTCATATCTAGATTCATAACAGTGTCCTAGTCCTACATCACAATTTCTAGCTCCTGAAAGATTCATTTCAATCTATTTTTGGATAAGTTTCTATCTCTTCCTCATGTAAATTGTTTGTTAAAAATCTATATTTTGTTATATTAAACTAGATTTTCCCCCTTACTCCAGACCCTTTATTATTTAGGAACTAAACACTAATTTCTCAAAAATAATAAAATGTTTGGTGAACCTGACTTACTTTGAACAAATCTAAAACTTTGGGTACCCTTAAGGTTTTTTCTTCATATTTTGTGCAAAAATTAAATTTTAAATTTCTGATTTTTGTATACATTTTTGTGAATTTATACTATTCAAAATTATTTTTAGAATTTAAATTATTGCCATAATTTCTAGAAATTCTAAAACCCTAACCAAAAACCCTAAATTTTTAAAATAGGTCCTCAAACCCTAAGCCTCCCTCCTTTAAAATTTTTAGAAAATATTTTGAAAATTTTACAAAGTGTTTTGATAGTAAAAAATATTTTTAAAATCTCAATATTAGTAGTTATTTTGTGCAAAAATTAAAATTAAATTTTTTTATTTTTTTATAAATTTTGGATTTTTTTTATAAATGTTTGTGTATTTATACTATTCAAAATTATTTTTATAATTTAAATTATTGCATAATTTTCAAAATTCTAAAATTGTAGCCCAAAAACCCTAGATTTCCAAACTAGGTCCTAAAACCCCAAGCCTTCCTTCCTTGCAATATTTAGAAAAATATCTTGGATTTTTTGCACATTATTTACAATGCCAAAAATATTTTCAAAATATCTACGTTAACAGTTATTTTTGCATTTATTTTCTTAATAGTACTTTTCAATATTCTCTTTAGTAAAAGAAATAAAATGGCCACTAAGGAACTTCTTCCCTCTCATCCCATAGATCAATTTTTAAAATTTTCTCATAATTATGACAATGAATGGACAAATTTGCAAAATTGTACATTAGTTTAAAATGTGAAAAATGATTTCATTTACAATGAAGATAATTACTATTGTTGTAATGAGGAATATGATGATATATGCAATAGTGATAGTGAAGTACAAATAGATAAATCTTCTTCTCTCAAACCTCTCTCTTTTATTACCTATTCTAAATAAAATAATTTTGATAAATGGGAAAGATACTTTTTAGCTCATTCTCCTATGAACAATGCAGCAAATGACCAAATTAATCATGCACTTCCAAGTGAACCTCTTATTGGTGATAATTTGCTTCCATGTGAACCTACTCTCTCTCTCTCTCTCTCTCTCTCTCTCTCTCTCTCTCTCTCTCTCTCTCTCTCTCTCTCTCTCTCTCTCTCTCTCTCTCTCTCTCTCTCTCTCTCTCTCTGATAACATAGATGCACATGATATTCTAATTTTAAATGATACTTTATTGCATATTAGAAAAGAATTAAATTCTTCTCATATACCCCTCCCTGGTTATACTGAAAGTGATAATGAGTATGATAGTGAACATGCCAATGAATATAAAAATGAGAGTGATTATGAATAATATTAAATGATGAAAATTAATTATTATGAACATAATGAATAATAATGCATCTCATGTTTCTATCTCTTCTGTCACTCCTCTCAAACATAATACACTACCAAATGTTGTTTCTACTTCTACGCATGATTCTATTTCAAATAATGCACATGTTAATGATAATATCCCATCTTCTACTCAATTAGAATGTGATACACTAAAACATAAAGATACCAATGAATCTCTCAAGCCACCCCCAACTACAATAAAACTCAGTTCTCACTCTTCACCTAAAAAGAATGGTAGCCCACATCCCTTTAGTAAGTTCCAAGTTATCATTACTCCCAAGGTTCAAGTGAGAATACCCCCTCTTTATGATCCAATTTAAAAATATAGAATTCCCATGGCTAAAATTAACAATCAAACTCAATGATTAAATGAACCACTTTAAGATGATAATGTACCATCCTAGGAGATTATCTCTTTAATGCATGCAATTGGTGAATTACAACACCAAGTGCATCTTCTTACCTTGGAAAACAAGGCATATAAGTCTTGGATGGATGCCAATGATTTACATGTTAACCCTCTTTTGAAGACATTCATAAAGCTTCATTACCCAAGAATTTCCAAATACCATCATTGCCTCACTTTGATGGAACTAGAGATCCATATGTACACATTCAAGCCTTTCAAAAGGCTTTGCCATCTCATGTGAGTCCTTTGAATCTACTAAAGTTGTTTTAGTAGACATTAGTGGGTGAAACATAGGATTGGTTCTTTCATCTACTCCCTATTGGATCTTTGCACACATATGATGAAAGAAATTTGCAACTTTACATTAGAATACTTTATATCCAGTTAGTGATTATATCTTATAATTCAAGAATCACATGTTAAGATTGATATATAAACTAGCTAATTTAGAGATTCAACATATTTTTATTAAGGTACTTCACCAACCTCTCTTCAAGCATCTAATATACCAGACAAAGTCTTCTTTTAGGCACTTATGGTATGCATCTCTAGCTTTGGAAAAGAAATTGGGATTGATTAAGGTAGATTTAGTTGATTGGATTACTCTAGATTTAATAGCAATATTTACAATTCCTAGCATCCTGCATCCACCATGTCCTAAATAAGATAGTAGACCACAACCATAAAAGTAAATAGTTAAGAACAAAGAGCTAGTTTCTAGAGCACAACCTACAATATGCACTACAAAGAACAACAATAAGGCACCACTATAATTTGATTCAAAGTGGGTTTGTTGATGTGTCATATTATCATCACTATTAGTTAGGAGGTTAATCACATTGCCTTCCACTCATCGACAAGATCCACATCTCTTACATAAATAGCCACATCAGCCTTTTTATAACTATCATTGTATCCGTAGACATAGAGATAATGATTATTATGGACTTAAAGATTATATTACTAGATGTGTTGATAATGGCATCATAGCATTCATACAGGGCACCAAGATCTCCTCCATCATGGAACCATAGACCTCATTCATCTAGGATTGAGTCATCCCATGACATTCCTTTATAGTAATCATCAATCACTCATCATGAGAGAAATATGGGTTCTAGGATAGAACCTCATAGGATATCTCCTATTCCACATATTAAGAAGGTTTGGAAACCAATACAGTAAGAGTAGCTTATATATAGCACTATAGTTCAAGGAGTATATAGTGTAGTTCCATATACATATCTAGCAGAGTCACATGCACCATAGTAGAGTGCTGCTCCAGAGAAATATTCACTATGGCCAAATTTTTTAGGTCCTATCTCAATAACAATCCACTATGATTAAGATTAAATGAATGCACATCATAGAGTATTGCTCCTGAGATATATTCATTATGGATAGATTTTTAAGGACCTATTTCAAATAGTAACCTATTATGATTGAGACTAAATGAGCCTCTATCATAGGATTCATCTTTATCTCAATTTATTACTCAGTCATACACATCACAATAGAGGCCATAGGATATATGATTACGAATAGATGAGCCTTCTTCATAGCACACAATTTTAGTTGCATGACTAATAAAGTTACATTTTATAGAGTCTCCACACATAGCTATAGTTAGTACATAGCAGACACTATCATCTATAGAGAAAATTCCTACACAACATGAGCAATATGGGCACTTATTCAGTTGGCCATTAGGGTTAAGATAGTGATACAACATAGAGTGATATGACACAAATTCATACCAGCATTAGTTTATAGCTTCACTTAGTAGGGAAATGATGGATCCAAAGGTATAGGTAGCCTTTGTATTCTTGAGCCACTCTCAGGGAAGTAATATGTATAGCATGCTATCTTACATCCCCACATACTAACAACTAACATTTCTAATTCACAATAACTATCCATAGCCAAAACCAACATATCAAAAATCTAGGTCTTACCAAATCATATTTTTACCAACATTAAACCAACTCAGTTTATCCAAATAATTTACCAGTTACAAAAATCAAAAATTTTTGCTTACATATTATTAAAAATCAAAAGTTAGCATCACACTTATTAAAAAATAATCAAATTACATATCCCAAGTAACATTTTACCAAGCATAGACAACCTTTAACATAAATATCAAATCAACTACTTTTTAAAAACAACCATATGAAATGAATATAACAATATATTTCAAATCCCATAACACAGTATGCATGAGTCAAAATCAAAACTATATATATATATATATATATATATATTCAAAACATATACATCATATCAAGATACAATCAATCATGAATGGGCATGCCATCACTCTCAATCTCACTCTCTCCTCCAATATTAGTCCCATAGGCCATCCTAGCACTTGATGACCCTACACCTCCTTGATCTCTCAAATGCCTCTTACACTGGCTCTCTTTCTCTATTAATCACCCATGTTCCTCACACAAGTCTGCATACCATATTTGATGATCTATGTACTCATTCATAATCAACGTAGTCACTGATCCATAGTCAAGTTGAGGCATCTTATGCCTATCTAGTTTAGCCTTGAAACATTGAAACATGTTGTAATCCTTATTTGGAGCCTTAACAGGTTGGGGAACCATGGTAGACCTATTTGAGTTATTCATTGGCAAATGCAATTTGACAAGTATCTTCCAAAGACTCAATGATAGTTTATAGGGATCAAACCAACAAAAAGGCAAAACAAAGGCCTAATGCCATTTTGATAAAGGAATATGATAAGGTTATAGGATTTTATGATGCATCCTTTTGTGCTCATATATAATCCCTATCATAGTATAATAACCTTTCAAAGAATGAGGTCAAGAGGAGCAATGGAGACTAGTTGTTCAAGGGTTCAAAGTTGCCCATTTTTTATCTAAGAATAGTCAATGTTATCAATAAGATTCTAAGTTTTGAGTAGATTTTTTTAAAAAAATTGGTATTAAACCATGCTATTTAGATGAAGTGATTCCAAATATTCAAATTGACATCTATGGCATAAATTATCATCAAGAGGATAGGATAGATGGTTTTTGTTCCTCTTTCACATCAACAGTCTGTATAAACAACTTCAAACATCTACCTCTAGTTGGGTATGGAAATAACGACCCAAACTAAGTTCCTTAGTGGTATTTTAGTCCATCCAAAGGTTAATTCAGGTTTGAGAAAGTGTTATGTGGATCCAAGGCTACAAGGAAGTTCTTTAAGCATTATGACCAAACTCATTTAAAGCTAATATACTCCTATAACTAAGCTTAGGGCAAAAAACATAGTCCCATAAGTCAAGAGGAAAGAAAGAATGGCTTAAGCATGGGAGTATTAAGTTGAGCTAATATAAAAAGTTCTAAATGATTCATGGAATAAAAAGTGACATAAAATATCTCCCAAGAGGAATCTTCATACACAAGGTTTGCCTTAGTCAAACATAGTTGACTGTGTATGACTGTATAAGATAATGATCTCAAGGGTAATACTATGAGGCTTATATTACATGGGAACTATTATAGCTTGGAATTTCACCCTTATGAGAGAGTTCTTTAGGCTCATAGGGACAACCTCAAGATGTGGGTATCCTATGGTGAGGTTGAACCTCTAAGATTTCTAATGAGGCTAGTTCGTTAGGTGCTTCAATTCAGCTCCTTGATTCCCACACTAAAATATACTAATGGCTAAGGAAAAGGGATAGGAGGATTACTTAAAAATAAATCTAAGCTAAGGGAGGTGATGCACCAAAAGTAAGTGATCTACTTAGTTTGAGGAATGACACTAATTTAGCATAAGATAAGTTTACTTACACAACCTCCTAACCAGCAAACTTGCATAAATATTTCATAAACTAGGCTCACTGAACCATACATGAAGCAAAGAGGGATTTATAAATCCACATTAAGAATCCATCCATGGTAGAAAAACTCAATTTTAGACCTGAAACTAACCAGAAAACACCTAAAAATAAGCAAGAAAGGATGATAAGGTTGGAAGGATGCTTCTTCACAAAGATATTGTGCATAGGCTAACTCAACACAGTTTTCAAGCAAAGAGATAGGTAAAATAATATTTATTGCTTCAAAGGTTTATTACATAATGATTTTCATAGAGTGATTTTATCACCAATCTAAGTATGATTTACTTGGCTCTAAGGCCTCTATTTATATCAAAAAGGGGAGAAAGAGAAGGGGAAGAAAAAAAAGTTGCTAATGGCTAGAACTCTCATGTTGTCCTTCCTTAGTATCCCTAAATGCACTGTTCAGGATCATTGAACCACCTTATTGAGTCACTCCCACATTCAAGTCTCGTTTGGTAGAGCTAAGAGAAGTCATGTTATGGGTAGCGAGACGTCTCTTCCTAGCACAACTACAATTATCTTTACATTTAAATAGCATGCAATCTTTCACTTTTGTGTGTCCTATCTAAAGAAGGATATGAGACTCCATGACTGAGAGTTCAAACCAACCCACATTGTTTATATGTTTGGATGGTTTTTTATCAAGAGTAAACCATATTGAAGGATGAGAGCCTTCATAAATTTCTAGCTATTAGCCACTTAGACTCTCTCATGCTCATAGGTCATCCTTGTGCCACTTGTCCTTTATTGATTGGCCCTTTTTTCTCAATCTTATGCCATGTGGAAGCCTTTCATTCATTGCATCATGATTCTCATGTTACTATACCAAGCTTAAGTGAAGCACTTGAAGAATCATGATTTACTTTATGTAGAGTAATTCAGGTTCTTTGATCTCTCCAACTTTGAACTTTCCCACATTTTACTTATAAAGCATTTTAAGTAAAGTACTTGGAGAAACTTGATTTACTCTATACAGATTAATTCGAGTTCTCTAAGCTTAATTTGAACTTGTCCATCTTGAAGTCTTCAAGCTTATGCATCTATAAGTCATCTTTATTTTTGAGCTCCTATTTGTCTCAGGAAAATCTCCTGAAGGAATTCCTTGGAACAATTTGTATGAAGGAATTCCTTCAAACTTTTTATTCGAAGCTACCTTGTTAATCTCTTCTTTCAAACATTACCTTTTAGAATTTTCAAAATGAACTTTCTCGAAGGGTGAGAGACCCTTCAAGCTCCTTGTCATCATTTTGAACTTCCATAAATGATCCTCTTAAAGGGAAAGATACCCTTCATGAATTTTGAAATGGTCCTTATGAAGGGTAACATACCCTTTGGTAAACTTGCAACTATCCACTTGGAGAAGGAAAATCCCTTTGAATTTATGAAAGTGACCTTCAAAAAAGTTGACTGGTCTTTCAAAAATGTTGAAAAGATTCATTTTGCCTAAAAAAGGCCCTTCAACATTTTGAAAATGCCCTTTGGTTTTTTGAAGTGTACCTTTAGGTTTTTGGAGAAGACTTGTCCCTTGAAGAACCTGAGAAGTACTATTTTTCAAGACCAAATCAGGTTTGTCATGCCCTTTAACTTATTTCAAGCTTCTAACTGCTCAAAATTTATGAAGTAATCACATAGAGCTCCCTTGAAGTACACTTTCCATGAGTAATTTAAGTTCGTAAACCCAAATTACTTCTACTTAAAAAACATTTAGAAGTTAAGCATTGTTGAAAACCTGATTTGCACTGTGCTCTTAGAAACCCAAAGTTATAACTACTAAAAAAACCTGAAGTCCTCCCAAAGACTTGCCATTTTCTTGCCTGAAAGCTCCCTTTTTCATAATTAGGTAAATTTTAGCATGTGGGCCAAAAATGGCCAACATTTTTGGTGACTCATAGGGAAGCATGTCTGCTATGCTTGAGAACCCAACTCATTTTATTCATTCGATCCATTGGGCATGGAGTCACTACTTTTGTACAAATATAGCTCTATCTAGAAATTTCCCTAGAAGTAACAAGAACAACCAAAATGAAACAAATTTTTCCCAAGGCACTTATGGAAGGGAAAACACTCAACTAAAATGGATGTACACAAAGCACTTAGAGAAAAACATGAAAAATTATACAAATGTACAATAACATACAATGGCTACAAACTCTTCTAATAACATAGATTTAGATGAATCTCATTGACTGGGATGGGTAAGACCTTTCCAACCAATTGGGCTAGTTAGAAAGCATTGTGTTGCTTGCATTTGTGGATCAAATAAGGGCCACTCCACAAGCTATCAAACTTGGTATAGTTGCCTGATTTGGCCTTTTTTGAATCCTAATTGAGGACCAAGTCTCCCTCTTTGAATTCCCTTATCATGGGTCTCTTGTCAAAAGCTTTCTTGACCTGACCCTGATATGACTCTAGCATCTTTGTTACAAGATCTCTTGTCTCCTCAAGTTTCATGATTTCTACCAATCTCACATTCATGGGTTCATCTTCCAGCAGCTTCAACTGATGGGCTAGTTCTAATGCAAGAATCTCAAGTGAAATATGTAGCTTGGCCTCTCTTTCATATACTAGAACATATGGAGAATTACCAACATCAACTTTAGAAGTCACCCTCTCAGCCCACAAGGCTATCTTTAGCTTAGTGTGCCACACTCTCTAGTTCTCTTCCATAGTCCTCCTAATGATTCTCAACAAATTCTTATTTGTGGACTCAACTAGCCTATTGCCTTGAGGATAATAGTTTAAATAGGTGTTGAGGTAGATTCCTATCTTGAGAGCCCATTCCCTTATTTTTAGCTCAAGGAATGCTAGTGCATTATTAGATATGATAGTGGATGGAACACAAAACTTGGTCACGATGTTGTCATTGAAATCTAAGACTACACTTTCATTGGCTTCCCTTAATGAAATAGCTTCCACCCACTTGGTGATGTAATTAGTTGTAGTAAACACCCACTTATTCCCTACACTTGATGGGGGGTTGATCATGCCAATGAAATCCAAACCCCACTGCATGAATGGTTGCTCCACTTGAATCAGGTTGAAAGGTAAAGTTTCTAACCTTTGCTTACCCTTGAAGAGAGCACATTATTAACACCTCCTCACCCATGCATAAGCATACTTGAAGAGGCTAGGCTAGTAATAGATATCCCTCATTATCTTTGTTTTTGTAGTCTTGCGTGCAAAATGACCTCCTATAGGTCCATCATGGAAATGATCCAAAAGCTTGGCCACTTGGTCATCATCTATGCACCATAGGAGCATTCCATTGAGGTCCTTTTTGAATAAAATCCCATCGACAAATGCATAAGGCATGAACTAAAGTCTGAAATACCTTCTTTTTGCTTTGTCCTAGAGCCAACTAGTGTGAGATGGAGGTGTATCTATTTGTGAGTTATCTTGTGTTACCAAGATGACCTCTTTGTCTTCATGAAGGTTATCAACCATATACTCACACAAGCCTTTACCTCTTACTAGCTTAGTGACCTTGATCTTCACATCATACTCCATTACCTTCGTAATCCAACTAGCTCTTTTTCGCTCAAGTCTTTGTTAAGAAGGAAGTCTCTTACTCCAAGATGAGACACCTTAAGATAGATTTTTCTATTGGAGAGTAATGGCCTATTCTTATTAAGTCTCTTTACTGTTGTGAGGAATTTCTTTTCTATAAAGGTATACCTCACCTCATACCCTTCAAGCCCCTGATTGAAAAATTCTAATGGCTGCTCAAGTCCTTCACCATTTATTTGAATTAGCATAGCTGATATATTATCAATGTTGGAAAAATCATACAATATGAAACCCTTTGAGAAATTAGGATTCATAAGTATGGGTGTTTGAGTGATGGCTTGTTTGATATCCTCAAATGTTGACTTGCCTTCATTTGACCAAGTGAACACTTGGTTATTTTTAGCATAGCAGTGATGGGCTTGACCAAACTTGCAAAACTAGGATAAATATTCTCATAGTTTATCTTTCCAAGAAAACTTTGGAGTCCCTTCTTATGCTTGGGAAAGGATAAGGCCAAGATGACACTTATTCTCTCAAGATAAATGGACAACCCCTCCTTTGAGATGATATGGCCCAATAGCTTACCTCCATGCATGGAAAACACACACTTATTGGGGTTAAATGAAATCCCATACTCTCTACACCTTTCAAAAATCAACCTCAGGTGGTCCATATACTCACTATCATTCTTGGAGAAAACTATGATGTCATCCAGCTATATCAACACCATTTGGTTTAGCAGCCCCTAAAAATCCATGTCCATGGCTCTTTAGAAAGTTGTGCCAACATTTGATAGACCAAAGGGCATATTTTGGTATCTATACATGCTCCATTTGTTGGTGAATTCAGTCTTCTACCAATCTTCATCTTTCACCCAAACTTGGTTATAACCAAAAAATCCATCCAATAGAGAGAAGCATTTTGATCCTATAACTACTTGGAGAAGTTGCTTCAAGAATGGTAGAGGGTAGTGATCCTTCAAGGAGACTTTGTTCAGATCTCTAAAGTCCACACAAAGACTAATCTCCCCACTCTTTTTTCTTATAGGCACCAAGTTGGTTACCCATGATGAGTGTTTGATTAGAAAGATGATCCTAGACTCGATCAACTTGGTTAGCTCCTTCCTCATCAACTCTTTAATCTTGGAGTTAATGGGCCTTTTATTTTTCCTTATTGCTTGGCATTGGCTTCCAACTCTATGGTATGCTGAGTTAACTTAGGATCAAAACCCTTTAGGTCATTGTACTTCCAAGAAAAAATGTTTGCATACTCTTTGCAAAGTGATATGAAAGTATGCCTCTTAGCCTTGTTGCTTACCTTCCCAAGATTGAAAAGTTTATCTTTGAAGATGAGGTCTCTCTCATAGTTCTATTGTTTATTAGATATTACTACCTTTTCTTTCCTTATATGGTCTCCTTCACAAAAAAGTCCCTCAAGTGTAACTAAACCCTTAAGAAGTTTGTTTGACTTTAGCTAAACAATCTAATCCTCATATTGATGATGCAATTTAGATTGGTTGGAGAACTCAACTTCCTATTATAAGAAGCAAGAAATTTTCTTGTCACTCTTAAAAAACCTATTAATGGGCTACATTATTCAACACTAATGGTCTCACCACCAACTTGACATGTGGTTGAAACTTAGTTTCCTTCAGCTCACTTAAAATCTCAAACTGAGTTCTTACAACTGCCAACCTGTCATCATGCTAGTTCTAATTTATTGGGATAGCTTGAATGTCAAAGGATTTAAAATCTTCAATCAGGGCCCACACTCTATTTTTGTAGGACCTCATCAAAGGGTTTTTTGTGATGTTTAAGCCTTTGACTTGGTTAAATATGAGCTCATTATACCCATAAGCTTGTAGCAGTTTGATTCCTCTTTTGGTGACCCATTGAAGGCCACAGATCAAGCTTTCATATCTTGTTACATTTGAAGTGTAGTGGAAATGGAACCTATAGGAAGAAAAAATCTTATTACTTGAGGGTGAAATCAACATTTCCCTAACACCTACACCATTTTTTTCCTTTGAGCCATCAAAAAAAAACTTTTATAAAAAATTGGGGTCTTCTTTAGGTCTAATGAGGGAAGGCATGGGTTGATTATCTTCATGTAGTAGATAGACACCCATGTCTCTTTCCTTGACACCCTCCAAAGGGTTAAAAATTTGGTTATCTCCCCATAACTCATCCAAGAACAAGTCTAGAACTTCTTCAGGATGAGTGTTCAACTCTTGACTAATTGTAAACTCATCTTCATCAAGGATGGTATAATTGAGGTTTATGTTATCTGGTTGATGGGGTCCAATATGGAATTATGCCATGGGTTCAGCCTTGATTGAGACTTTAGTCCTATACCTTATTTTGAATACCATGTAAAACTAATCTATTGTAAGGTAACCCCTAATTTTGGCTATAAACTCTCTAGAAAGACACAATGTAAAGTGAGGAGTGACATCCAAGATCAACACGTCTTGTACCATGGACACACTATAATAAACATGCAAAGTTAGTCTAAAATTCTTGATGATACCTAATAGCTTTGAGGAAGAACCATCAAGCTACAATACTTCCTTGGTGTGAAGCTCATATTTAAGGTTTAACTAGTCAAAAATAGACTTTGGCATGACTGAGGTGTTGGCCCCACTATCTACCAATTAGTTGTGTACCAAAGAATCCCTGATGATTAATGAGATGTAGAATGGGGGGCTTGGTCACACTACTTGACCTTTCTCTCAAAGGACTCTTAGCTGAATTAGTGAAGACTTTATCTTCCTTGCTTGGTTTTTTGGTTGCAACTATAGAAACACTCATCTTAGACAAACCTTCATGAATAATGTCTACTTGGTCAAGGATGGAAAGCATGTTACACATTGGTACGCTCACGTTATATTTCATCATTTTCTCCATAATGTTGATTGGCATACCCCTAACCTTTGCCTGGGTTTTAGGAGTTACTACTACTAGCTTTATCAGTGAAGGGTGATAAGAGATTCTTTAAAAGCTTCCTGATTGTCACCTATATTCTTTCTCTTAAACCTTGTGTTTGTTGAGACTGGGATGTGGGCCAAACTGGGAGTAGCCTATGGATTGGACGCATAACACTCCTCTTGATCACTAATGACCATTGAGGCTTTTGATTGGTTTGACCCCTGATCTAAGACTTGTTCTTATGGAGGATGCTCTTGCTTTGCAACATGGGCACCTCTGTGTTTTGGGCCATAAGAGCCTGGTTATATCCATAAGCAATAGCCTGCTAACATTGATCATTGAATGCTTGGTTAGAGCCATTAGTTGGGACAATGGATTGTCCAAAAGAATGATTCAAATAAATTGTCCCTTCAGCCTCCTGAGCCACATTATTCTAAACTAAGACCAAGGATTTGGAAGGGCCTATAGCATTCATATTATAATTATGTCACCTAGAATAGTTAGGCTACCCTTATCCTTGGAAACCTCCTTTGTAGGGGGCCTATTAGCTTGATAAGGGTGCTTCTGAGGTTGATACAAAATTTGATAAGGCTTGATGTAAGCTTTCCTCTTGACATTAACCACATCATTCCCTAAGGATTAGAGCGTGCTTTTCAATTCCAAGTAATTCTTCTACTCTTAAGATTTGTTGGATCCACTAGTAGAGGCCTTCTCTTGCTTAGGTGAAGGCACAACAATAATTGTTGGCATTGGAAGTATAACATCAAGGGGAGGAATGACTATAAGATGTGGTCTAATCTCTAGAAAAGAGGCATTAGGGGTCTATGAGTAAGCTTATCAACTTGAACTAAGCAATTTTCTGCCTTGATGGCCACCTCATATACATCTAGTAGTATGTATCCTATAAATTGAATCATTATAGCTATGCCATTGTTGAGAGCTTTCAAGTAATACAAGAAAGTAAATATTAGAGATGGTCTAACAGCTATTGGAATTATATCCCACACCTTCTAAAATCTCATATTGAAGTCTTGCATGACTTCATGAGGAGCTCTCTTGATTGTGGTTAGCTGCTTTGCAAGTGACAGATGATTACTCTTATCTACAAACCTTTTGCATAAGGTTATTCCAAACTCATCCCATGAGTGGATAGAATTAGGAGCTAGGCCCCTATTCCAATCTAATGCCTTTTCTTTGAAAGATACAACCAATATCCCAATATCCATGTTCTCCATTATGATATTATGAATGTTACAGAACATGGCTAAGTCTATTATGTGTTCAATAGGAGTTACAACTTAGTCTCTTGTGTAATAAGGAACACTTTTGAGGGATGCTACTAGCATTGGATCATATTATGGTAAGTTAAAAGGGATTTGGTTATTGAAACCCAAAAAATCTCTTTGGGGAATCATAACAACAATAGGGGCTAATAAAGATCTCCTTATGTAAGTATGTTTTATGACTGGTCTAGGAGGAGGGTGCCCGATGTATGGATAAGTATGGCCAAACCATAACCTCCTTGCTAAGTTTAAAGGCAACTCAATGAAATTAGAAGGAAAACCTCTAATTGTTGATCTTATAGTTACCTTTGTCAAGAAAAATAGCTATGTTCTTTATAGTCACTAGATGCTGAAGGATGAATGCTACCACTAGTGCAAAATGATCAAAACAACATCAAATTTGATCAATATTTCATAAAAATGAAAATAAAAAGGTAGTTATCCCATCGAGCATGCCAAAACTATTATATCTTGGAATTGTACCCTTGTGAGAGAGTTCTTTAGGCTCTCTCACTTCCAACTACAAGCATGGGGACAACCTTAAGATGTGGTTATCCTATGGTGAGGTTGAACCTCTAGGCTTTTTAATGAGGCTATTTCTGTAGGTGCTTCACTTTAACTCCTTGATTCCCACACTAGAATCTACTAATGGCTAAGAAAATGGGATAGGAGGATTACTTGAAAATAAACCAAAGCTAAGGGATGTGATGCACCAAAATTAAGTGATCTACTTGGTCTAGGGAATAACATTAATTTAGCATAAGCTAAGTTTGCTTACACAACCTCCTAACCAACTAACTTCCATAAATATTTCATAAACTAAGATCACTAAACCATATGTGAAGCAAAGAGGGATTTTTAAATCCATATTAAGCATATATTAATGGTAGAAAAGCTCAAGTTCAAGCCTGTAACTAACTAGAAAACACCTAAAAATAATTAAGAAAGAAGGACAATGAGGTTGGAAGGATGCTTCTTCACAATGCTATTATGCACAAGCTAACTCAACATAATTTTCAGAAAAAGAGATAGGTAAAATAATATTTATTGCTTCAAAGGTCTATTACACAATGATTTTCATAAAGTGATTCTATCACTAGTCCAGGGATGATTTGCTTGGCTCCGAGACCTCTATTTATATCAAAAAGAGAAGAGAGAGAGAGAGAGAGAGAGAGAGAGAGAGAGAGAGAGAGAGAGAGAGAGAGAGAGAGAGAGAGAGAGAGAGAGAGAGAGAGAGAGAGAGAGAGAGAGAAGGGGAAGAAAGAAGAAGTTTTTGATGGTTGGAGCTCTCAGTTGTCCTTCCTTGTCCCTAAATATGCCACTCAGGATCACTGAACCACCTTCTTGAGCCACTCCTACATTCAGGTCTCTTTTGGTAGAGCTAAGAGAAGTCACATTGTGGGTAGCTACATGTCTCTTCTTGGTATGACTGCATTTATCTTTGCATTTAAATGGCATGGCATCTTTCACTTTTATGTGTCCTATTTGAAGAAGGATGCGGGTCTTCATGCCTAGGAGTTCAAACTGACCCATGTTGTTTCTATGTTTGGATGGTTGTTTATCAAGAGAAAACCATAAAAAGCAAAGAAGTCGTTCATACAAGCTAAACATAATCCACTTTGAAAATTTCTACACATAGTCCTTTTTCATAAGCCCATCTTTGGTTTTGGGTGAGTTGAGAGGTCTATTGACCTGATCAAGAGCTAAATTTTTTTCCAAAGATCCTTTGGGACTTGAATAACCTCATAGAATATTCATTTTTGTCTGAGGTAGGGGAGTGCCCTTTGTTTTGTCTCAGATAGAGGGCACTCTGTTTGTACATGAAACTTGCAACCTTGAGAAAGGAAGATGAAGGGGTGAACATGGAGTTGTTTGAACCTTTCAATAAGTTTGTGAATTTATAACACATATATTAAAACATGAGAAACCAATCTTGTATGGGAGAAAAAATAGAATGCTCAAAACCTTCAAAGTTGTAGGCATGCCTATATGGCCGTTTAAGGCACAAAGACCAAGTGTGAGATCATTTTCACTTTTAGCCCTAAGTGAGATTTATAACTAATTGTGATATGTTTTTGAGATCATATTATAGGTTTTTGAGCTATTTAGAGGCAAGGAAAACTATCAAAAGTCATTATGAGCCCTAAGCTACAGTCAACCCTATTAGGCAAGGTTTAAGCTTAAGGCAAAATGAGAGGTCATTCAACATGCATATGGTGGTACATCAGATGTGTTAAAGCTTTGATAAGGTAAATAAAACATAAGGAATCCCTTTTTTGACTCAAGAACCAACTCAGGCTTGTTGGAATGAAGGAAGGAGATCGATAAGTAAAATTCAAATGCTCGCATCTTTTTGGAGGGTTTGCATGGAGGCCAAAGGATTTTAAGGATGTTGATGAGGGTCTTGAAATATGAATTTGTTTAATTTTTTGAAAACTTCAACATTAGGTTTTTATGAATGAATCATAAGAGTGGAAATAGGCCTAAAACCCTTGTTAAACCCATGCAAAGACTAGTTTAGAGAATTGGAGTTGGATAGTTGATCTAATGGCATAGTTTGACCATGAAAATTATTGGAAGTTGTAGAGGACTCCCTCAATCTACCTATCAGCATAATTAGCTATATGAAATCTATACAGACATGGTAAAAATAGGGTATTTTTTACCATTTTTTGTTTTTTATAAGATTTGGAAGGATTCAAAGGATGAAAGCAACTTTTAGGAAGAAGCTTTAGACTTTAGATAACTCCCCATGTTTATTTCATGCCTTAAAAAATATTTTTTGTGTAAATAGGAGCTCTCATCTCAGCCAGTCAAAAATGACATAGTGGACAAGCTAGTGAGAAAGGTGGAAAACTTTAAGTGAGCTCATTTTAAGGTGTCCCTAATGATTTTAAGGCCATAGAGGGTCTTAAAAATGGTCATCCACTCCCTCTCATATATTTGAATGAGAAACTAATGCCAATTTTGAGGCCAAGTTTACAAGGTGCATGAAAGAGGAGTTTTCTTGATAGTAGATGATGATGGCTCACTTTTAAGTGATTCCAAATGATCAACCCTGCAACTAATGCATGAACAGGCATGTCTGATAGCCTTACCCTTATTTATAGTCATCAAACATGTCCTTAGTCATTTATGGGATGTTTAAACAAATCCAAATTATGAGGGTAGTTTTTTGAGCCAAGATAAGGAGTTTTATGCCACTTTGCAAGAGTTTGATGACTTGTGTGGACACTCAAACTTCCTGAGCTTACATGGTTTATCTTATACACTCTTATCAAGCACAATTAATTGATTTTTTCATCTTTACAAGTGTCCTTGTGATCCTTGGGCTTCTCTCTTCTCCTCTCTCTCGCTCTCTTATGTTCTATAGGAACTAGACATTTTGGCCATTATAAATTATGATCCTCCTGAGTATGGTGAAACCTTGCTCATTTTCATACCATTTGATCAATAATACTACTAATTTTTACCTATTAATGACTATTATTAGTGTGTTTTACTTGAATGTTGGATTTTGCTTAGTGAAGACTATGGATTCCTTAGCATGTCTCATTCTTACATCCTATTTATAACTAGAAAGCTTCTTCTTGCAGGGCATGTGAAGTGTTCTAAGAAATGTCAAGGATTTAATGAGTTAGTATTTTCATTATTTCCATTCATGGCCTCTTCTCTAGTCCTCATATATTTGCACATTCATCCATAACCTCACAATGTAACATTGATGTGAGAAGATGAATATTGGAGAAGTGTACATTTAGTTTGTCTCTTGATTTCATATGTAACATGTTGTTGGTTGGAAGTCATCATCTATTTTGGTGTATCACCTCCCTTAGGTTATTTTGCTTCTAGTTATCTCTCTCCCTTTTCACCCCCCAAAGTTAAGTGTAGTTATGATCTAAAGTGGTACATCAAGGGAGATAGCCCTATCTAGAGATTCACCTCATCCTTAGGCTATCCACAAGTCTAGAGATGTTTACATTGTGAAGCTTAGATGAGGAGAGCTTTTTCCATCTCCTGAAAAGGTGCAAATCAAAATGACAATAGTTTTTGGCATGCCTAGTGGGACTTTTGGTGCAAGAGGTTGAGAGATTTTTGGTGTTATCTCTCAATAATCAGCCTTTAGAGGCATCAATCATGACTCTGAAGATATATGAACTAGTTAAGTAGCCCAAGTTATCCTTTAAATATTTTTGGGAACATTTTCCTTTGTGTTCTTGATTTTAATGAAGTTTCATGGCTAATTTTGGTGTTGATCACTATTTTACACGAGTTGGTGAGACTTTTCAAACTTGTGTCGTTCCCTATCAATATGAATAAGTTCTTAAGTAGCCTTGTCATGAAGTATAATAGCCCTATCATGAAGTGTATCATCCCATTCATGAAGTGTATCAGTCTTATAACCAACCTTCTCAATGTCATGTTTCTCCTAGTCTACCTAGTCACTTCTCAAGTCCATCCATTTCCACCTTTAAATAAACACTTTTGGGTTATGAGAGGTACATGTTGGAGCTTGATAATCTAAGGGGATGTGGTTAAGAGGTCCCTAGTCATCTTATTCATAAGGTGAGAGATGCATTAGAGCTATTCAAAAGAGAGTGGTCACCTATTGAGAGAGCCAATTGGTAAAGGCTCATAAGTGAGATGCTTGATGTGAGTGGCCTAGTTTCTTCCTTAGAGGATAGGCTAAGAGTTCATGAAATAAAATCTCACCAAACCTATTAGCCTTAATATACACTTCTCCAAGTTTCTTATCAGCCATATTTGATCACCACTCATGAGCTCAATTAAGGATATCAAAGTCATCCTTTTCTCAATAAGTTGGAAGAGAGAGTTGAAAGGAGAAATCTTGTGTTTAAAGCTAATCTTGATAGGCAGATTGAGTTGGCTAATATGCATATGCAACAATCCATGTTGAAAGCAAAGGAAGTGGAGTTCAAGCCCTCATTTCCCCTTCACATCACATCCCCACCACCTAAAAAAGAGACTTCTAATCCTAACATTCTAAGCTAGAGTAAGATAGTGGAGTCATGGGGAAATAAAGAGGAGAAAAGTCTTGACAAAGAGTGTGAAGTTGACAAGGAGCTTGATCCTATACAAAACCCTCCCACCCTTCTTCAAGAAACTTCTTGTGTTCTATGTCAACCCTCTTATTTTCCTTATACTCATGATGATTCCTATGAAATTTAAGAAATACTTTTCTGAGAGAACCTAGCCAACCAAATTGAAGAGTTAGAGGCAAAGATGAAATTGCTAAGTAAAGGTGTGATGGAAGGTTCAGACCAAAAAGAAGATCTTATGCCTAAACACACCCCATCCACCCTTCCTCAAGAGAGCCCTTAATCTAAATCAGATGTGAATGAAGTGGTTGTCAAGTGGAAGGAATAAAATAAAGTTGTTTTAACCCAAGGTCTGCCTCCCCTTCCTCAAGAGCTTCCAAAATAATCCTTTACACTTCACCCTCAATCTAATTTTGAGTTTTATCTACCACTTACACCAACTAGTTCATCTTGTCCTCACCCCATCACCATTTGCCTTGATGGAACTATGGTATGGGAGCCTAAAGAGGAGTAGTTGGTTGATAAAGAAAGAGAACTCTTAATTAAAGAAATCATATCTCCTTGGCAGCCTCATTGGGCTATCTCACATGATTTTAAGATGTCTAGTCTTGGCATCATCATGAAAGAAAAAGAGATGGAAGATCTTGTAGCTCTTGAAGAGGACTCTACGTCTGATTAAATTATTATGGATGATCACCTCCAACATGAAGATGAAAATTTTATTATCGATTGAGAACAATTTCAAGTCTTTCCCAAAGAGGTGGCAGTCCTAGAAGAATCTCTTGAGACCAAGGTAGAAGTTGTTGCTCTTAAAGGTGATCCAATACCTCACCCTAATCTTGAAACACTATCAAATGCATTGGAACTTCAAGAACACTACCTTGATGACATCATACATCAAGTAGATAATATTGAAGAGGTAGTGGTTCAAGATGATAAAGAGGACAAGAATGATTGGCAACTATAAATGGAGTTCTTTTAAGGGTTTAAACAGTTTTGCCAAGTTGAGAATCAAGTACATGTCAAGGTGAAAAAGGAGCCTTTCATGGAGGATAATGACCAAGATCAGAAAAAAATATTCAAAGCTCCTTCATGAGCTAGAAGAACTTGAAGCTACAAGAAATCCCAATCTTATTGAGAGCACTATGGAAGTCAAGAAGGAGGAAGCCTCCATTGGTTCTTCTACCACTTTGTAATATGTCATGAATGGTCAAGGAAAAGTTCTTAATAAGCCTTTGGATGACTTGTTTCAAATCATTAGAGCAGGATATACTCCTCTTTAAGGAGGTCATGATATAGTCAAAAATGGAGAAGGTAGCTTTGGCACTCAAGTAAGTATCAAAGGAAAAGTAATCATTCAAATCTATCCTTTCAAGAAGTATATACATTTCATGATGACATGTTTGAATTAATTAAGATGGGATATCATCCTCTCAATTAGTTGGGATAAATACATTATCTCTTGAAGGATGGAATGAGCTCCTATTGGCCTCAATCTTCTAAGCAACAAGAAACCAATCCTCTTGAAGCCATGCCTACAAAGAAGATCCAAGTTGACTATGAGATGAAGAGTTGGAAGAAGTATGAAGTATGTAAACATGTTCAAGAGGAATATGTCTACATTAGAGACCTATTTAAGGATGATATACTTGAGATCATATCAAGTGAAGTGCAAAGGAATAGGTCTAATCCACAAAGCATTCAATCCAAGGAGAAACATGTTTGGCTCTATGTTTCATCTCACTGTGAAAATGATTCAATAAGCTTTAATTTTGATCTTGGAAAGGAGGTATGCTTAGTCTCTAGTTGTGCATAATAGTTTATTTTCAAATTCCCCTAAGTGCCTTTAACACATGTGTGTGTGTGTCTTATTATTTTGTTGCTTTATTTTGTGTGTGTTTTTTGCTTTGTGTGGTTGAGGTAATTAACAATATTGTATTGATGGTCAATGGTAAAAGGTATCCTTATTTGAATTAGACTTAAAAAGACTCCTTAAGCCCAATGGACTGATAAGGCTACTAGTCTAGTTAGCATAACAGGTATGCTACCCTTATGAGTCACCAATTTGTTCACCAAATTTGACTTTTAGGTCAAATTAAGGCACCCCTAGGTAAAAAATTGACTCTTAGGTGTTTTAAGGATCTAATACATATGTCACAATGTGTTTTATAGGTTATTTGATGTCATTTAATGTTATACTAGCCTTGGTCCTTAGTCATTTTACTCATTTTGGGTCATTTTGAGGTCAAAAGGGTGCATTAAATAACTTACACAAATTTATTGGGAAGTCTGAGTGTCAAAAGGTGATGTCACATGACATGTGTCCTAGGAAGTCTTAATCAACTATTGGTAACTAAAATTGCTAGGTTCAGTAGAAGAAAAGGTAGTTTTCTTGGGAAAAGAGAAGAAAATGTCACTTGTACAGTCCATGAGGAAGTGTGTAAAATGGGAGATAATCATATAATGTCTCTTTAGCTTCCCCAAGCTCATTTTCATGTTTGGTTTGCTTTGAAAGCGTCATTTTTTGCCCAAAACCATTCTACTCCCTTTTTAGTCCTCTTAGCAAGCAAAAGTAACTTTAAAGTTTGTGTTTAATGTGGACAACTCAGGGGGTTTTAGTTCAAACACCTTTTGGAGGTTAAAATAAAATATACCTTAATTTTCATATAAATATTCTGAATAATGGGTGCCTTTGCTTCATGAACCATCATCATGAAGTTAATTGTACTTTTTTCTACTAGTTATTTCATGCACCCTATGGGTTTAGCTACATTTTAGTCAAAACAATATGAACTAGTTGGTGATGTTGAATCTAGGGGATGTGTAATATCTTCTAAGATGCTTCGCATTCTTAGTTTCATGTTTTAAAGTGTTTGGATAGGAAAAGTACATCAAGGTTGTAGGAGGAAGCAATTTTCTACGCAATAGGTAGTTTTTCACCATGTTCAAATTTTCATGCTTTCATAATAGCTCCAGGGGGTTGTGATAATTCCATAATAATGTTTCCATGATGTTTTTATCACATTTCCTTCATGATTATCCTCATAACATCATGTTCCAATCCAACTTTAGTCCATAGTCATACTCAGTCAGCTCCAATCTAACTTTCAACCATTCTCATGGCATGTAAGGGTTCTGAGGACATCCATATGAGTGTGATGAAGTTTTAAGAATTGTGATTAATCCTTTTATAACATGGAATAGTGAATTGAGTTTTCAAATAGTAATTAAAATGTTGTGACAATTATACAACATGCTCACTACTTGCCTACATACATGAAAACCTACACCTATAAGTGCCCTCACAAGACCAAGTTTGAAGCCCTCAAGAGGTCCTTGATAGTGTAAAGGATCTATTTTAAATCATTAGGATAGGAATACAAATAATAAAAAGATCAAGGGCAATGTGCATTACCTACAATTCCATACCTGCCACCTGTATAGGAAAATGGCCACCTACAGGTGACACTATAGGTAATTGAAAAGTTGGTTTTGAGGCATTGAAACATGTTGTAATCCTTATTTGGAGATTTAATAGGTTTGTGAACCATGGTAGACTTTTCTAAGGTTTTTATTGGAAAATATAAGTTGAGAGCTACCTTCCAAAGACTCAATGATTGTTTACAAGGATCAAATCCCCAAAAATGCAAAATAGAGGCCTAGGGCCATTTTCATAAAGGCATATGACATGGTTATAAGTGTTTAAGAAACATAATTTTGTGCTCATATAACATCCCTGTCATAGTAAAATAACCTTGTAAAGAAGGAGGTCAAGAGGAGCAATGGAGACATGTTGTTGAAGGGCTCAAACTTGCCCATTTTTGCTCTGAGAACATTCAATGTTATCTATAAGATTTTGAGTTTTGAGCAAATTTTATTTTCAAAACTTGTATTAGACCATTATATCAAGATGAAGTGATTTTAAATATTCAAAGTGACATACATGGCATAAAGGATCATCAATAGGAGAGGATATATGGTTTTTATTCCTCTTTCACACTTATAGTCTATATAAACAACCTCAAACATCCACCTACAACTGGGTATGGAAATAGTGACCCAAATTGAGTGCCTTGGTGGTGTTTTAGTCCATCCAAATGTGAATTCAGGTATGATAAAGTGATAGGTGGATCAAAGGATGCAAGGAAGGTATTTAAGCACTATGACCAAACTCATTTAAAGCTAATATGCTCCTATAACTAGGCTTAGGGCAGAAAGCATAGTCCCATAAGTCATGAGGAAAGAAAGAAGGGCTTAAACATGGGAGTATTAATTTGAGATAATATAAAAAGTTATAAATGATTCATGGAATCAAAAGTGACATAAAAAATCTCCCAAGAGGAATCTTTATACACAAGGTTGACCTCAGTCAAACATAGTTGACTGTGTATGACTATATAAGGTAGTGAGCTCAAGGGTAATACTATGAGACTTGCATTGCATGGGAGCTAAGAAAATGAGACACAAAAAATATGAGGTGACCCTATGTGATCCTTAATGAGTCTATATATGTTGTTTATAAGACAATATTATATAGGGGTTACTATCAAAGGAACACATAATCAGGGAGGATAACATAGTTTTGTGAATACAAGATATGGAGTGTGCATCAGAGGTCAAAGTGTTAGAATATTGATTGAGGAAAATATATAATGACTATGAATATGTACATAGGCATTTTAAAATGGATATAGAGAAAATAAGTGGCTCAAACAAGCTAAACATAGTCCACTTTGAAAATTCTTGCACAAAGTCCTTTTGCATAAGCATGTCTTGGGTTTTGGGTGAGTTCAGAGGTTTATTGACCTGATCAAGAGATAAAAATTTGTCTAGAGATAATATGAGACTTGGATAACTTCATAAAATATTCATTTTTCTCTAAGGAGGTAAGGGAGTGCTCTTTATTTTATCTCAAATAGAGGGCGCTCCCTTTGTACATAAAACCTACAACCTTGAGAAAGGAACATGAAGGGGTGAACATGGAGTTGTTTGAACCTTTCAAGAAGTTTTTCAAGTTAGAACATATCTAGTAAAACATGAGAGACCAAGCTTGCAGGGGAGAAATCAAATAGAATACTCAAAACCATCAATGTTATACTCAGGCCTATATGGCAGTTTTAGGCATAAAGACCAAGTGTGAGATGATTTTCACTTTCATCCCTATGTGAGATTTAAAATTGATTTTTATATGTCTATGAGATCATATTATATATTTTTGATCTATTTTTAAGAAATTAAAGCCATCAAAAGTCATTATGAGCCTTAAGATGCATTCAAGCCTATTAGATAAGGTTTAAGCCTAAGGACAAATGAGAGGTCATTCACAATTCTAACATGATATGAGCATTCCCATGAATTTTAGAATGCATATGGGGGTACATAATATGTGTTAAATATTTTGTAATGCAAGCAAAACACAAGGAAGACCTTTTTTGACTCAAGAACCAACTCAGGCTTATTAAAATGGAGGAAATATCTCAATAGGTCAAGTTTAAATGCTCACACATTTTTAGAGGGTTCTCATGGAGGCCAAAGGATTTCAAGGATGTAGATGAATGTATTTAACTATAAATTTGTGGAATTGGTTAGCAACATAAATGTTAGGTTTTTATGAACAAACTTTAAGAGTAAAAATAGGCCTAAAACCCTTGTTAAACCCTTACAAGGACCAATTTGGAGAAATGGAGTTGGATAGATGATATAATGGAATATTTTGACCATGAAACCTATTTAAATTTATATATGACACCCTCAAGATACCTCCCACTAGAATTCTCTATATGGAATTTGTACAGACATGGTAGAAACATGGTATTTTTGACCAATTTTTGTGTTTTGTAGGTTCGATAAGGATTCAAAGGATAAAACCAAATTTATGAGGAATATTTATATTTTTTATAACTTCCCATTTTTTTTTCATGCCTTATAAAATCTTTAAAGTGTTCAAATAGGAGATCTCATCTTAACTAGTCAAAACTAGCATAGTGGACAAGCTAGTGAGAAGGGTGGAAAAATTTAAGTGAACTCATTTTAATGTGTTCCTAATGCTTCTAAGGCCATTTAGGGTCTTTAAAATTTCATCCAATCCCTCCCATATATTTTCATGATCAAATAATGCCAATTTTGAGGGTAAGTGTGCAAAGTGCATGAAAAAGGAGTTTTCTTGATAACAGATGATGATAGCTCTCTTCCAAGTGATTCTAGATGACCAAGATTGAAACCAATGCATGAAGAGGAATGTATGATATACTTACCATTCCTTATACTAATTATAATAATCCTTAATTAGTTATGGGACATTCAAACAAATACAAATTCTGAAGGTAAATTTCTAAGCCAAGACAAGGAGTTTTATGCCACTTTGCAAGAGTTTGATAACTTGTACGAACACTTGGGGTTCTTGACCTTGCATGGTTTGTATAATACCCTATTTTTATGCACAATTAACTAATTCTCCTATCTTTACAAGTGTATTTGTGACCCTTAGACTTTTATCTTCTCCTTTCTCTCAAGTTCCATAAGAACTAACCATTTTGGCCATTGTAACTTATGCTCCTCCTAAGTATGGTAAAGCATTGCTCATTTGAATACCATTTGATCAATAAGACTACTTATTTTTACCTCTTCATGAATATTCTTAGTGTGTTTTACTTGAATTTTGGATCTTTCTTAGTGAAGACTATGGATTCCTTAGCATGTTGTCTCATTCTTGCATCCTATTTGTAGTTGGAAAGCTTCTTGTAGGGCATGTGAAGTGTTCTAGGAGATGTCAAAGATTGAGTGAGTTAGTTTATTCATTAGAGATATTCAAGGCCTCTTGTTTATTCCTCCTAGCTTTCCACATTCATCAATAACCTCATAATGTAACATTGATGTGAATCAAAAGCTGTATTTGAGTATCTAAGACAAAGCTTGGGTATTATTTCTTTCTTTGTGAATCAATATAAGGTCTTTTGGTTAAGGGGGAGCAACAAGTTCATGATCTTACTGCAGACGTGGCTTGAGAGAGAAGCCATGTAAGCTTGTGTAGTGGTTCTTCATGGTGTATGAAGATATGTGGATGCTTCAGAGGTGTAATGGATTAGAGATCTTAGGGGGAGTCTCTCTTATATGTTTCTTGGTGAGTTCCATAAGATTTTTGTGCTTTTATGTGTTCTTTCTTCACTAGTTGTAGTGCTTAGTTGAAAAGAGTGTTAGCATGTAGAAATAAGTTGTCAAGGCAAAGAAGAGGTAGGCTCAAGGTAAGGGGGATTTTGCATCATCTTTATAAGGTGGTCCTTTCCTATTGGTGGTCTTTTCAAGTCCTCAGAATTAATATGTTCCCACTTTGTCATTATGTCAAAGGGGGAGAAGGTTCCTATTGGGAGAGTGCTTAAAGAGAGAGAAGAAAGGTGAGATTTATGATGGGTGTTGACATCAATGAAAATGGGGGAGATTGTTGGAGAGTTGTCAGTGATGTGATAGAGGTGTCTATGTAAGTGGATGAAGTGTCTTGATAGTCTAAGTGTCAATGACAAAGTGTGCAGTGTGATTGCCCTAGTATACTTGAAGTTGGCTTGGTTGATCTTCAGTTTTGGCATGGTTAGAGATGTTTAGGAATGATTATGGTGATTTTAGGACGTGCAAGGGGTCCTATTAGAGGTTAAAGATAATTGGAGTGCTTGTGTGTATGAGTCAAATTCATCTGGTTCTTCATTATGTTTATCTAGGCATAATCAGCTCTATGATAGATAAATCTAAGGAGGTATTTTAATGTTGTTTTATCTCACACATGTGAGGGTTACAAGATTATATTGATATACAGTTGGATTCTCCTATGTAAGGAGATCATATGGTCCAAATTTTAGATCATCCAATTTAGCAAAACAAAAGATATGTGAGTGCAAAGTTGCTCACTCAGACAAAAGTGAACTAGGTTTCAACATTTAGTGAAATTTGTAAAGAAGATCTAATATTCCATGTTCCATCACATCAAAGATCAATGGTTTGAAGTGAATCTAAGCTCAAAAATGTTATTTTTCTAAGTAAAATAAAGAGCTAAGTAAGTGGTTTGATAATGACATATCTCATACGCGTGGATGTTTTAGGATGAAATGGTCATATGGGTTTGTTCATTATTTTGCCTAGTTTCTATGGTTCAAATTTGAGAACATGGTAGTGAGCAAGGTAAAATATATAACTATCCAAAGTTGGCCTTCTAAGCATATTGTAATGGTCCCCATACTTAGTCATTTTTGCATGATGTTAAAGAGCAGGACCAGATGGAGATCCAATGGTTCATGGGACTTGTTCATATAGATATATGGTATATAGTAAGTCAAATGGGTCAAAGTGTTTGATGCTTAAACTAGGTAAATATTGAGATCCTTACAAAAATATCAATGGAGCATGTTTGTTTCAAGGTGTTAGGTAGTAGTGAGATGAGGATAATAGTTTAATGTTTAACATTGAGCAAAGGTAAAGACTAGGCTTCTTCTAAGATCTAATGGAAAGTGGGTATTCATCCTAATAGAGATAAATGGTGTGTATTTAGTTGATGTGATAAAAATGATAGATATTTAACATTGTTAAAAAATGATCTCTATACAATAAGATCAATGGTATGTATGTGGTCAAGATTGCAAGATTGCACAAGATGAGGTCAACTATTAGAAGTTTAACATTTGGGTAGTGGTGCACTATGAGTTAAAATTAAAATAAGATCAATGGTATGTGATAAATATAAGTAATGAGGACATGAGATGATATCATCGTGACCAAAGTTTAATTGTGGCCATTTGAATTCAAATATTTGAATTTAACAAAGAAAATATCAGTGTCTGGTTTTTGGGCCATATCTTTTGATCAATGCAGAATTTGCTTATGATGTTAAAAGTGAATATATACAGGACTATAAGGTGCATCTAAAAATTTTAATTTGAATATCTGAAATTGTGTACATTAACAGTTATTAAGGTTCAAATTTGACTATATTTTTCATGTTTTTTTTGCAAGTAATCTGAGAAGGATATTTGAGTTGTACTTGTTGGTAATTAGATGTTTTTTTATGAACTATTAAATGGAGAGTATTGTAGACTCTATGAGGACAATCTATGTGCATTTTTTAGGTTTGATCAATCATAGCTAGTATGAACAAAGGCTTAGAAGTTGACCATGTTTTCATTCATAATGACTGTGTGTATAGAAAAGTGTTTGAGCTAATTGACCATTAGTATAAAGGTGATGTGATGGATATGGGAACTTAAGGAGGACCTATATATCATGTAGCATGGATAAATATGCTATAATGTGTTCTTATGTTCCTAGTTTTCTCAGTGAAGTGCCAAAGATGTGAATGGGTCATCATAGGACCTAAAAGATGACTTAAGCCTACTTAAAAGTGTGTTGTGCTTAAGTGTGACCCATGTTATATGCCTTAAGGGTAAAGGCATGTGTTGTGGACAATAGGAAATATTTTGATATTTATAATCATGATAGTTATATAAATGGTGAAACCAAATGAATTAGTTTCTAGAGATTTTGGAGAGAAGACATTGATGAGAGACTTGTGAGTAGGTGCTCAAAGTAGAGGCTTATGTAGACTGGTGGAGTATGTTTTAAGAGTGTAATAGAGACCTATTAGAGAAGAGTGAAGAGGAGACATGTGTGAGATAATAATGTGTTAAAAAGTGTAGAAGATAGAGGAAAGACATAGGTCAAAGTGAGGACTCTTTGTATGACCATTTGGTCATGTTGTTCGTGTTGTGATAAGCATGAGAAGTGTGGATTGATCTAGAAGGTAGTTTTTAGATGTAGTGTGAGTGTGTGAAGATTTGAAGGAAGTTGTGTTATCAAAGGTCCATTAGCAGGTGTTGAAGACATTAGTTCAAAGGTGGAGGTGTTCATCTCATAGGTGGTCAGAAGGACTTGATCTTCCTTAGGGGTAAGTGTTCCTTGTGAAATGGTGTTTCAAAAAAGGCTTTAGGTCAGAAGGACTTGAAAAATATTGTTGGTTAGAATAACTTGACCAAAAGGTGGTAAAAAGGACTTGAATGTATGAGGAGTAGATGCTCCTTATGAAAATGATGTTTCACTAAATTTGATCAGAAAGACATGATCAATCTCTTGTTTGTAATCTCTTATAGGATAAGTAGTCCATGTATTGCAGGGTTGAGAGTGGGTTTTATTCCTTATGAGGGTTTCCCACAGGAACTATGTGTTGTGTGTTTAATCTTGTGTATACATAGAATGAATGAACTCTCTTGTTAATGTTGCTTAATCAAGTTGACATATGTTGAGTATTTAATAGTTTGAAAGGATTGGTTATTGAAATATCTAAGCTCAATGATTCATCCCCCCTCTTAGTGATTGTATCTCTAATAGGAAGACCTAAATATCAAAGTTGAAATAGGCATTAAAAACATTAGAATGTGAAGGGGAAAAAACCCTAAGTTTGGATGGTATAAATGATCAAGTTCAGTAAAATATTTTACAATTGAGGGTGTACAATTGCAAAAAAAAAAACCTTCACCAACAATGAAAATATTTAACACTAATAAAATATAGTTAAATACAACCATATAAAAAAAAATTGATCATGGTCATTAATTTCATAGGTTGTCATTGATGTCAAAATTTGTCTTGGCTACATGATGCATTAATGACAAAGAGATTAGTTGGTGGTTTTGAGGGTATATGCTAGTGTTTCATATTAGTGAGGACAAGGTAGATGTTTTGAGGCATCTATAGGTGTCTTGGTGAAAGATATTAAAAGATTCATGAGTTTAGAGTGAGAATTTGAATGAAACCTAAAGATTTTTATATGGTTCATGTCAAGGATATACACATGGTATGCATACTTATGTACTTATTCTTGAGTACAAGGTTCTTGAGAAGGCTTGTGCATGGGATGCCTAGTCTGGTGTAAGAAGGAGCATGATGGCTCTATGAGATGAATGCACAAAGGAATAAGAGGATGTCTGAGAACATTTGAACATGAATATGATTTATTGAATTACCTAGGTATGTTTCAAAGTGTGCCTACAGAGGTAAGACCTACATGTCTAATATACAAATAAACTAGTCTTACACTTTGTTTGATCTAACTAGGGGTCATAAGATGTTAACAAGACCTATAAAGGATGAAAATTAATGGTAGAGAATGTGAGAAGTTGTTTGAACATGTGAATAAGGTGGAAAGTGTATGAACAATAGCTAAAGGGTCTATTACTAGGCTTAATAGGATTTGTAACTTAAGAAGCTAAGTGCAAAGTGATAAAATGTGACCAAATGGTGTATGAGGTTCAGGTTCTAAGGCAAGTATGGTCAAATAAGCATCAACAAAGGTGTAATTTTTTTTTCAAGCATTCTCATAAAGTATGAATTCCTAAGTTAAAGGACAAAGCATAGAAATGAGTTTGAAGGTCTCTTGTATGTGCAGAATGAAGAGAAGAAGACCTGAGAAGGATTTTCTCATGTTTTTTGGCACATGTGACTAATGTATGGGAAGATGAGATTTTTGGATGAGATGGAAAAGGGTCATAGCTATTATTTATAAGTATTAGGAGTTGGTTTTAGGGGTAGAGTTTTATGAATAAATGTTAAGAGTGGCAGGGGTAGAGTTTTATGAACAAATGTTAAGAATGGAAACCAGTCTAAAACCCTCCTAAAGCCCTCATAATGACCCAATATGGAAGATCTTATTGGGAAGTGTTCATAATGGGTTATTGACCTAGTTTAGTGATTGGAAAATGTATAAGACTCTCCCAAGTACCACAGATGGTATTGGTCTACTAGAAGAGTGAGTGGAAGCTATAAGAAATCCCTTATTTCATATAAATTTTGTATAACAAGCAGAGTTGACTGAGTTAAAGTTGCATAATGGATAGAGGTTAAATATTATGAATTATAATTCATGCCCATGATGGTTTATAAGAAAGTTATCTATCTAAAATATGCTAAATTGGTCATGTAAGTTAACTTATTATTAAAAAGTCCAATAGTAAAGAGAGTGAGAAAAACCAGGCAGAAGTGAGAATGAGATTAGCGATGTGTTTCCATGGATTAGGAATGGATCCAATTGCATGGGATTGTTTTTAAATAATTATAATACATGTACATATTGATTATATGTTCTGAATGTCAATGAAAATGTTGAAAATGGTTTTCACAAGATGACTTATGTAGTGAAGATGAGACAGTAAAGGTGTAAGGTTCCAAGTTTGGTCTATATATTCCATATTTGATATTAGAACTCTATATATTTGTGTTTATTAATGTTATAAATATCTATACATATAATATTTATACATTGGGACATATTTATTATATCTATATAGGTGTTGGAATGCAAGATCATCATGACTGGTTCACAAGGCAAAACAAAGTTCTAAGAAAGTGAGAATGATTAGTTGGAGGCTAACTACACTTCACTAAGGCATAAAATAAAACTTAGGTTTTTTTTAGGATAAAAAATACATATACATGATTTATATGAGGTTGAGAGTTAGTTTAGGAAGTTGAAATATGGAAGCTAAGATGGCTTATTTTCTTGTGTTAAAATTGTCAAAGAGAATATTAACAAATTGGTTTGCAAGACTAATAGTTGAAAATAGATCTTATGATATATCTATAGGAGGATATTTTAAAGGTCACATAATAAATATTCATGTTCATAATAAGTCATGAATGTGTCCTTTAAGGAGTTGAAAACAACATTCTTTAGAACTATGTTTTTAGGGTCTTTGGTAGTTTTTTATGTTAGTGAAATTGATGATCGTGCACCATTATGACTAGTTTGGAAGTACTCCAAGCATGTGATGATGTCTTATATATTCCATAGGATATTATATATGCATTTGGAGTGTTTAAAATAGATTATGCTGATGATTGAGATCAAATTGCTAATGACTAGGTTCTGAGCAAATTGATAGTTCTAAGTAAGCTTTTTGATGAGGTGTTTGTGAGTCTTTGGAGATTGAGTGCTGGAGTCTAATGAGATTGATGATGACCTTGAGGTCACAAAGTTTCCATACATATGTGTATTGATCCCAGAATGTGTTTCTATAGGTTATTTGAGGTTCGTCTTTAAAGATAAGGCATAATGGTGATTTTAAGATGTGAGCGAAGGATTTGTGAATTATTGAGAATGGAGAAGGTTATTTGAGATTTAAAACTAGGTATTTTAAAGGTTTCAGTTCATTGGTATGCACCATATTTGACATAGAGAATGAAATTGTTACGTGGAAAAGATAGACCTAATTGCAATTAGGACTCTAAGTAGGCCTAAAAGAAGAAAGAGGTCTAAGTGAGTTTGTCTGACCTAATGGTGATATTATTTTGATTTATTCTTATGTGTAACATGTCATAAGAAATTTTTGGGTCTAAATCTAATGTATTAATGTCTTGGCTGACCAAGAGTGTGAGTGATCTAGTGATTGGTATATGTACAAGGCACAATAGGCCTATTTAGGCTAGTAAGAGGTATGTGAGTGCAAACAAATAAAAGTGTAATTTGAGGAGTAGAAAGAGGTCATGAAGACCATAAATACGGGAGTAGAGGATTATTAATGAATATCCAACATAATTTTTTAGTATGATGACAAGGTCAATTGACCTAATAAGCCTAGTAAGAGGCATAATTGAGCAAAGAAGCCTAGAGGCTATTTTGAGAGGGGTAGAAGGTTGAGAAGAGCTGAATGAGTTGATTGTTTGTTGAGAGACAATCAAATATGATTCAAAGATGTATTATTGATGTATGATAGTGAGTAGAATTTAGATAGAGAAGATATATAGTTGAAGAAGAGGTCACCATCTGTGGATTGAGCAATAAGGTGTCTTGAGGTGATTATGTTGGTTTTGATTGAGTTGGTGCTTTGTTAAGAAGGAATGAGAGCTGCCTTGGAATTTGGTGATTGAATAAGTATTCTTGAATTGGATGAGTTGGTGTTGTGTAACTTAGGGGGTTTGTGCCTCCTTTCAATTCGTTGCTTGTTAAAAACTAGTTGAGTGGGTACTTGACTATGTAGGGGTTGGTACTATTTGTGGAGTTTGTGCTTCACTAAATTTTGATCTTGGAATTATAAGACTATAGTCCATTTGTAGGGTTCAATGGGTTTTATTACCAATGAGGGTTTCCCACATATCTCTTGTGTTCATATGTTGATATCTTGCTTCATGTTTATGTGACTGATTTTTTATGCATTACTTGATCACTATATTAGTTTGAATAGTTAAATGAAAAGAATGATTATTTTAAGGGCACTGATTCACCCCCTCTTAGTCACTATGCTTCCAATAATTAACATCAGATTAGGTCATTTTGAGATGGATTGAAAGATTGGAGGTGATCATAAAATCACAAGATGACTAAGCCACTAAGGAAAGAGACTCAAGAGCTAAGATATGTGATCAAAGCACTTGAGGATCAGATATGTAATTTGAAGGGTGACATGGCCAAACATATGAAAAGGAATGAGAAGAACATTAAGGTTACCAAGAATAAATTAAATGTTGCAACTATAATCCTAAGATCAAGAGAAGTAGAGTGTGATCAGTTGAAGACCGAGCTAGGTTCTTTGAAGGTTGAGCATGAGCAGCTCATAGTCAAGGTCAAATGAGCATCTCATAGATTGTGCTCTTTAATATCAAACTATTTTGGCTAAGATAACTAGCCCCATGGCCAACTAGGAGATAAAATATCTCTTCAAATATAGTCTCTTACCATCTTTACATGAATCAATTATGCTCAAAAGATTCTCTTCCTTCACTGAATTATGTCACACACTAAAGGAAAGAGAAGTCAAACTAATTTCAATGGGAAAACTCAAGTACACAAGTATCTCAATAATAAAAAAATAGGAGTAATAACAAAGTCTGATAAAAATTCAAGGTCAATGATAGCAAGAGTTAGAATCAACCTACAATTAATGTGGCTTTTGAACCCCCTTAGTGAATGGTTTTATCAACACCTCCTTGACATACTTTAACCAATCTACTAGTTTCTCCAGCCAAAGTTTTACAAAATATATTGGAATGTAACATCATATCTCTCCCTCCTATATGAGAAGTTGACCCAATAAAGCCTCTTCCATGGGAATATGATTATCATGCATTTTGTGAGTTTCACAGGGCACCAGGCCATACAATAAATAGATGCATTAGTTTGAGACACAAGATACAAGATTTGATAAATATCAATCAAATTGATCTTGGAACTTTAATTGAGCCTCCTCAAGCAAAGAAAACATAGGATAAAACCTTGAAAAGTTTTTAAGATCCTTTTCCACAACATTTTAAATAAGAAGCAAGGGACACATCAAGGATTCACCATGCATATCATGCACATCTACCACCAGATACATACAATGCACCTTTAGTTGAGACACATCTTTTGAGAAACATGATTGGTGTATATGTAAAGACCCTTGTAATTTTGGCCTTTAATTTTCAATTCTGACTACTCAGGAATTTCATTAAAATTTTGTCTTGAAAATTATATACTTGTTGATTGCTTGTTTAAATGGATATCAAATATGATTTTTATGCCTTCAAAGGACTTCTATGATGTCTATGCAAATAACTAAATGCAATTCAACTCTTTGCTTTTTTTTGGATTTTCAAATGCAAATATATGAATACTATAATGAGAAAGTGCATCTATAATAATATGAAATTTTGACAAACACTTGTCATGTAATTCAAGAATGAGGAAGTTTGAAAGCTCATTATTTGTTGATATGATGTTTCTAATTACAAATTTCAGACTTACAATATGCAAAATATCAATTACTAACCAATCCAAAATGAAGTGTGAATGAACTATAATGGCTGCAACAAAATTTGCATATAATGTACTCAAAAAATTGATAATTGCATAGGCAAATTGAGACCAAGAACCTAATTTATTGATGCCAAATTAAGGACCAATTCTCAATAATGAATTCATAATTTTTTTAGAATTTTTTTAACCTTTTAAAGGTGAAATTTCCCTCCTTGAAGTTGGTCGCCCCTACCATGGTGGTGAAAATCAAATAATAAATAGTTGTAATCTTTAACCTCCTCTAATTTGTCCTTGAAATGATTGTTTTGAGGATAGAAATTGATTTCTCAAATACCCATAATGATATGCTTCTCCAATTGAAAGTTATGAGCATATATGTAGGTCTCATGTAAGCTGGTTGACCTCTATGATAGCAAGTAACAAATCTAATATGCACCTTCAAACTCTCCAAAATTCACTCTAGATACTCTCAAATGGAACACCCTTCTCTCCTCAACAAAAATGATGCTAAAATAGAAGTCAAAAGGCACAAATATAAAGACTCCACACCCAATCAACCTCCATGAATGTTGAAGCAATAAACCCCAATGTGAAAGAATAAAGTATCTCTCACCCAAATTATGCAACCCTTCGGAGGATCTTTCACCACTTCAGTAATGCCAACCAAAGAGAGTGACCAATCTTAATGACTAAAATAGAAATCTAAAAAAACCCTAGGCTCCATAAGTAATTCATCAAAGCAAATGTCATGTACTGGATGTGAAACAATGAGCCTAGCCCTCTTTTTATTCTTTTTCACCAAGAGGGGTTGGCCCCTTCTACAAGATTCTCCCTTTTAAAATAATATTTAATTTCACTTTAATAATGTTAAAATATTATTATAATATAAAGTGCAAATAAACATTATAATAGGAGAAATACATTATCTCACCCCAAAACCATAAATAATCAAATGTGAAGCCACAAGCAATTACCCAAATGACCCTCTCAATAACTCCTTCGCCTACGAGGGTCTAATGATAGGACAAACTCTAACAATGTCTAAATACTAGTTAGAAGGGGACATTACAGTATATAATTCTAGAGTTCTAGCTAGACCTTGCATCTCCTTCCCAAAGTAGGAGATAGTCGAGGATGATTCAGATTATCATGCACTCTCTATCAGAGCCTACATATATAATCACCCTATTCATAGTGTTCTCATAGATAATGGATCTAGTGTGAACATGTGCACTATGACATTATTATATCATTTGGGATATTTAGAGTAGGATATTACCTCAAAGGATATAGTTATCAATGGATTCAATGGGCACATACATAGTTCATTAGGTTAGATTATACTTCCTCTATAGGTTGGTCCAACACACATGGCCACACCATTCACTATTGTTCCCAATGTAGGAGTTTTCAATATGTTACTTGGTCAACCATGGATTCATAAACATTGAGCAATACCTTCTACAGTTCATAGATACATGAAATTCATTCATGCTAATCAAGTTGTTATAGTTGGTGGAGTTCCATATGAGTTACCACTCCCAACTTCAGAGCCATCTTCTACTTAACAATCACCAGTTTCAAGTTAGCATCTACTTCCAATTTCTCCCCTAGTTATAATTCAAACACAATTGAGGCATTCATCACCATCACAAAAAATTCATACACCTACACAACTTCAAGATTCTAGATAATTCACACCTAGGGTAGTATCATTGAGATATCATGCATCTACTCATAGAGCACACGTTTAGAGAGCTTTTCCTACTACCATATGGGTCCTTAAGAGCCATACAATTGCATCCACTTCTCAAAGTTATAGGGAGACCCCACACTTAGTTTCTATTTCAAAAAAATTTCAACATATATAGGTTTTAGAGCCATAATGTTAGCATTTCCATCATGCTTCATAATCATGCACTATCCCTATCCTTGATACAGGACACCATGATAGGGAGTCTCCCATGAGACTCATCAGTTAGTATCATCCCTTCCTAATTTACTTGTACACAACTTCTCTTCAATTTACATGTATATAGTCTCCTCATGATTGATTATACATAGTTCAAATAACTCAAAATACAAAAACACTCAAATATTTTAAAAATATATAAACATTCAAATAATTCAAAACAAAAAATATATTTTGAGTGTATGCATCATCCATACTTTAAATTTCTACTATCATGACTAGATTTACATTTGTTGTTTTATGCTATTATTTGTCAATTTATCTACATTACCATGTTTCACTTGATCTTCTTTGAGTGTTTGCAATAACATCTAGATCTTTGATTGATTCACTCCACCTATTGAGGGGGAATTCTACTTCTACATTCAAGACATACATTGATATATTTACCCACTAGGGGCATCTTCTATATGACTACACCATCTAGGTTATGTCATTTCTACACCACACACTCTAGTTTTTATGTTGACATATATTACTTACTAGCTTACACAAATTACTCTATCAACACTCACCAATATATAACACTTGTGTATTTCTTATAATTTACCTAGTTTTATACTCCATGTCTTGCACACTTTCATTTCTTACTTTGATTAGTTAGATGTGACCATATTTCTAGTTTTTACATGCTTTCTTTTCTTACTTTGTGTAGATAGATGTGATTGCATTTTCTTAGTTCTTGTTTATCTCATGTATGTGCCTTAGGACATTTTCCAATGTCTTTTGATTTTATGTCTTGTGTGTGCCTTAGGACATTTGCCAATGTACTTTGCCTTTACTCTTCTATGCGATTGTGTCTTTCACACCAACTTTGCTTGTTTCAATTATATGTGTATGTGGCATTTGAACATGTGTTATATGCTTGCCTTCTAGTTTGAGTGACCTGTGTCCATGTCCCTTGTTTGTTTTACCCCTTGGCCACCCTTGTATGATTATTACTTCTTACCTTGTGTGCTTGTTGATTGATTATTTTTTATTATTTATAATGCCATGATCCACATCATGCATTATTCTTGATTTCTTGGATGCCATGATGGACATCATGCTCTATCCCTCCATGACAAATAACAACTAACCAAACTTCTAGTTCTAGTTCAATACATTGCACATGATATTACCTTGTTATATATATCTAGGCATACCCCTGTTGATCTAACAAAATCTCATTACAAACCATGTTACATCTTGAGATATCTTGTCAATTATCATTGCTATATCATTTATCTTTACAGCATAACACACTTGTAGGGATCTTTCTTTTGAGGGTTGTCATTGCAAGGTCTTCATTCCTACCCTCAAAAGAGGGGGAAACAAATAAGGGTTTTGTCATAGAAATTAGAGATCCTAACAATAAAAAAGTAGCATTTAGAAAAATTAGAACAATCAAACATCAAACCAATCAGAACAAACTAGGAAGATAGTGAAAATGCCAGAAAAATTACTAGATTTGGCTTAGGACAATAGTGCCAAGATTGCACTACAACATCAGTGCCATTACTATCTATTTTTGATGCTCCTATCCAAACAATAGAAAAATTAGACTTTCTAAAAGTAGGAAGAAAAGTAGGTTTATCTATAGTTTTACACAGTCAGACAGTTCAAAATCAATAATTTTTAGTATACTTTCAATCAAAGAATCTAGATATAGGGGGCATTATGTGTGGCATGATGGCTCTCACTTCTAGTTTAAGATATGAGAATTAGTATAAATTTTAGATCAAAATTCATGTTTTAGACACTAGTGATTGGAGGAAATGTGCATGGCATATTTGTTTTCTTTTCTTTCTAAGTTTAACATTACCCAAGTATTCTCAATAGTTACATGTCTTATTCCATCTACAAGTGGTTGGCATCATTTTAGAGTGGCTTTCATATAAGCCTAACTTCCACATTTTAAAGTGGCTTTCATATAAGCCAAGTGCACCAGTTTCAAAGTGAATTTTCATATAAGCATGGTGCACCAGTTTTAGAGTGGCTTTCATACAAGCCTAATCTCCATCTTTCAAAGTGGTCAAGAGTGGCCTAGTTTCTAGCATACATTCAGCTATCCACACCAACATTGTTAGATTATAGAGCATTCATGGAATTCAAGATCCATCTCATATGACATACATTTCATACTAGTATCAGTTCATAGCTTCACTTCAAAGGGTAACAATGGAGCCAAAAGATTAGTTAGCCTTTGTATTCTTAAACCACCTATTCAGAGGGATTGGACACACAGTCTAAACATCGATTAGCACATGCATGACCACCTAACTTCACTTAGTGGGTGATGATAGAGATAAAGGCCCAAAATTATCCAACATTACTCTTGAGCCACTCTCAACAAATTGAGCACTTAGCTCTATTTGTGATATTACTCTTGGTACAACATCATCCAACATTATCCAACATCACTCATCATCATAATAGGTTTTGTATTGGTTCATGTGTTCGATGAGGTGTATTCATTATTTTCTCTTCCTCTCTCTCTTACCCAACTTTGTAAATTCCTATTTTAGATATAACGTATCTATTAAGAACTGATCTATTCTTTATTTTTATTGTAGGTTTATACTTCATAGTGTGCTCTCTCTATGCACACCCAACATCACACAGCTTCATGAGCTTCACCCTTGAAAATAATTTTAGGTATGTTTTCTATTCTCCTTTATCCTAGTATATTATTTTCTGCATCACTAAAATAAAGCAGGGCAAATACAGTCATATAAAATGTGAAAATTGGTAACTTGATTGTGGCTAAAGACACCCAACCCATAGGTCCCTCTTGTTTGCTCTCATGACCCTCATAGGCATATTTTCATTGATTCTCAGTCATTTTTAGCCTTTTAGACTTGATCCCAATTGAGCCAAACCCATTTTTCCATGATTAATCCATCCCCCTAAGTCCCATCTACTTAGGACAATAATGTGACACTTAGACTATAACACCAATTCCACTCCTACCTACTTTTGATGCTCTTGTCCAAGTGTAATTTTGGCCCCAATGGTTAATACCAGTATCTATCCATCTCAAGTACATCTAGTTTAGCATTTTTAATATTCATACACTCAATTGCATAAAGAACATCAAGTGGGAGAACTACATATGGCTTGATCCCTCCTCAAAGTATTGGTATGTAGGCAACCTGCCCATACAAGGGGTATGGATACACATTCAGTGAATTTTACACACACTAACCTCCCTCTTTCTTGAAATTGGTCAAATCATAATGGAGTATAGGGTTTGAAGAGATAATCTAATCTACAAGGAGCTCTACAGACTTCCATCTATTAAAGTTTCATGGATAAGGTCACAAAGACTTGGCGAACAAAACCCAAAAAGCTCAAATCCTCAAGACAATAGTGGCAGAGGTGGACTACAGTACTTGTGCCACTCCTATCCACTTTTAGCACTCTTATCTAATCATAAAATGAAGGTTAGAACTCAGTTTGTGATAGTGTCCTAGTCCTACATAGTGAATCTTAGATCTTGTCTTAGTCATATCAGCGAATTTTAAGCTAAGCCTTATTTTCTCCATTTTATTACTATTTTTAGAAAGATCAAAATTAAAATCTAATTTACACAAATTAGTAGCTTAATTATTGCATATTTATTTACTGGTTTTATTACTTAGACCTTTTAACTAAATTAAGAATAATATACTAATATTTACAAAAATAGGTTAAATCAAATGTCCTCTAATCTAATATTTGTTCCTTATGTTATATTTGTACCCTCCATATCTTGTCTCTTGAAATCAACAATCTCATCCTATGTGAACATATGGGCCTCCTCTTATGTAGTCCAATCACTGTAGGGATCAATATCATCTAAATCAAATAGATTTTGTTATACATTATCCAAATTTTTTGTGTCAATTCAAACATTTTATTTCACAAAAACTAGGTCATTAATGCATTGTTTTTTTAACTTGTTGAATTTATGTTGGTCATGGGTAAAGGAAGAATCAATTTGTATCTTGCTTGAATGAGAAACTAAGCCTACAAGCCTTCTTAAGCTTATTTATGACAACTTAAGAAAAAATAAGAAGTATTTGTACTAAAAAATATTTATCATGTTCACTTAATGTTCTTCCAAGTCATCCTTTTGATCTTCACCCTTTGGTTTGATTGAAAATTCAAAATATGCTAAAACAAGGGGTTCTAGCCTTTACAATTAGGCTTGTTTTCTAAGTTTTTAGAATATCTTTCATTCTAAACACCAAAAAACTTTACAATCACTTTAAACACTTCATGTACATCCTAATACACCTTTTGACAAAGTTTTATAAATTTTGGAGGGTTCATTTTAATTTTATTATAATTTTTATAATGAAAACCCTAGTATGCCTCGGTATAAGCCAAGGGCATTCAAAATTTGTATAATTTAAAGTTTAGAGACTCTTTTACAAATATTCCACCTATAGAAGGTCTAACCTACCAATACCTACTCTTCCATATAATTTAAAACTTTGAACAATCTTAAAAAGTAGATAAAACAACTTTTCTTAAGCTATACTTGTAGGTTTCTAGACAATAGAAAACCTATACTTCTTCTATAACATTGAAAATAAAATGAACACCTTATAAAAAAAAATTTATGATTGTAGAACATTAAAATTTAATTACAGGAATACTCAGCCTGTAATTGCAAAGAGAAACTGAAAAGAAATTTATTTTCAATATGTTTATGCAAACCAACTAAAATACCTTATTTATGAGCCTTTTTCACTTTTTTATTTAAATATTTGAATCTTGATCTCTATTTTATGTATTATAAAACTCTACCCACATACATTCTCTCTCCTAATCTTCCACTCTTCACTCCAACTCCTACAATTTCTCCAACTATCTAACTAACTAGTGAACTCAACTCAAATTGACCTTAGTTGAGTTTTTACTTGATTCAATATGAGTTTAATAAATTATAACCACTTAAAACATGTACTAAGACCCTATTATACCCCTACATGAAGGATCATGACTTTTCAATATTACAAGAGACAAGAAACCCCTTCAACTCTTTATAGTAAATTTAAAAAGATGAATTCATTATTTTGGCAGGAAAACTAGAAAGACCTCAAAATAACCAAGAAAAGACAAATGAAGCATGGTAAAGGATTATTATTGACAAAACTTGACTTTGTAAACCTCTAAAAGACCAAAATATACAAATTTCAACCTACTATATACATGAACCTATTTAGAGAGCAAAAATTATTCATGGGCTCCTACTCATGAGGTCTTCAACATTATTGTCATGTTTAATTATTTATGAAGGTGTTGTCCATATTACATCTTTAAGTGGATGGTTTCTCCATTTAACCAAGTATTGAAAGTACTCTTTACCTCTTTCTCTTTTTACAAACTTTTTATCTAGAATAGCTTCTATCTCATCTATTTTTACCTTACGTAATTGTTGTTCTAGGTCAATGTCTTGTTCATCAATGCCATCAGATGCATTTATTATATTTTCCTCTCCTCAAAAAATATAGAGTTATGCCAAATTAAAAATGGATGAAATATCAATTTCAAATGGGAGTTCCAACTCATAAGTATTGGCATAAGATTTACTTATGACCTTACAAGGTCCAATTTTCTTCAAATTCAGTTTGTTATATTCTCCTTTAGAAAATGTTTGTTTTCTAAGATGTGCTAGGACCAAATAACCTATCTCAAAATTTACTTATTTTCTTCTCATATCAGCACACCTTTTATAATTGTGATTATCTTCAGTTGTTTTTTGACCTATTCATGAAACTCTTGCATAGCTATGGTACAATGTTCACCTTCAACACTTTTCTCTTGCCCACCTAAGTTTATCAGCTCATAGACTCTTCTTGGATTGATTATATAAATAATTTAGAATGGGATGCAACCTATAATTTTATTTGGATAATCATTGTATGAAATTTTTTGTTGAACTAGTATTTGATCCCATTATTTTAGATGATCACTTACTAAATATCTAAGTATGTTTCCTAGACTTATGTTAACAACTTTATTTTAACCATCAATCTGAGGATGGTAAGCTAAAATAGAGGTCAAAGTAGTTCCCAATTTCTTCCAAAGTGTTCTCCAAAAATTTCCCACAAATTTTTTATGCCTATCAAACATAATACTTTTAGAAAGCCCATGCAATCTTACTAGCTCATTAAAAAATAAGTTTACAATATTGGTGGCATCAATTTTTTTATTACAAGCTATGACGTGTGCCATTTAAAAAAAATTATCAACCACTAAAAATATGGATTTATTACCTTGTTGTGTCTTTGGAAGCCCAAGCACAAAATCCATGCTTATGGAATCCCATAGACTATTTGAAATAGGCAATGGTTGGTATAGGCCCACATTCTGAATTTTCCCTTTAACATGATGGAAAAAATTTCATTTTTCCACAAACATCTTCACATCAGATTACATACTTGGACAATATTAATGTACATTTAATTGATCCAATTTTTATGTTTGCCAAAAATGCTCTACTAAGATGCCACTCTATTTTTTATTTCATGGATTTTCTCTCATGGATCCTCTAGATATGTATAACTAGCTACCTCTGAATAATAGTCATTATTGTGTCATATAACCCATCCATGGACTATTATCCATGATTATAGGATTGTCATAAGATTCATAGGCCTCTTTGAAATCAATAAATTCCTTACATAAGTCTTTCAATGATTCAAATCCTAAAATATTCACTCGAGATTCATGCACAATCAGATTTATTATACTTAATGCATCTATAAATTGTTAGCTTACCCATTCTTATGATTGAAAACAAAAGAAAATATTTTCAAAAACTCAATCCATTTCATGTTCTTTTGAATCAATTTTCTTTGACTATTAATAAATTACATGGCATGGTTATATGTATAAAGTATAAATTCTTTAAACAACAAGTAGGGCCTCCATTTATTCAAGACTTTCATAATGGCATAGAACTCCTAATCATAGGCTGGGTATTTATTCATTATTTCATTTATTTTCTCATTGAAATAGGTCTTTCCTTTTGGCTTAAAACAATTCCTATTACGAGCCCACTAGTACCACATTCTACTTGGAAAATCTTGTTAAAGTCAGGTAAAACTAGAATAGGTTGCTCTATAATCTTTTTCTTTAAAAGTTTAAAACTTTTTTTAGCTGATTCTTTCCACTAAAAATTCATTTTGTTCCCTTTAATGGTTTCAACTATTGGAGCACAAATACCATTAAAATTTCTAATGAACTTTCTCTAAAAGATAGTCAAGCCATGAAAACTCCTTACCTAAAATACACTCATTAGAATAGGCCATTTTGTTATGGATTTGACCTTCTCTTTTTCCATATTCAATTCCTCTTAGGAAATGATGAATCTCAAATAAATTATGTCTTAATAAAGGTGCACTTCTTGAGATTGATTAGCAACAAGTTTTCTTATAACTTATTTAATTCCATTCTATGGTGTTTAAGATGTTATTTTGACTAACTTTAAATCAGACTATCATTAGGTAAATAATGACAAACTTACCTATGAAATCCTTGAGCGCTTCATTCATAAGCCTCATGAAAGTGTTTGGAGCAATAGTCATCCCAAATGGAATTGCAAGCCATTCTTACAATCCAACATTGGTCTCAAAAGTTTTTTTCCTTTCATCTCTCTCTTTGATCCTTATTTGATGATAGCTACTATTCAAATTTATCTTGGAAAATTACCTTGAACCACTTATACAATATATTTGATCATAAACTCTAGGAAATAGAATTTTGTACTTGATTATGATCTTATTTATACCTCCAGAGTCCATGTACATTCTCCATCTCTCATCTTTATTTTGGGTTAGGACTATTGGTACAACACATGGACTTAAAATATCCTTAATAGACCTTTGTCTAATAATTCACTTATATTTCTCTTTAACTCCTCATTCTCTTTTGGTATCATTCTATAAGATACCTTGCTTAGTAGGTTACCTCTTGGAATGAAGTCTATATGATGGTGTATGCTTCTCATAAGTGTCAATTCATTAAGTAACTCATCCAATACTATATAAACAAATTCATTTACCAAATTTTGAATCTCTAATGGTAGATTAGTTAGTTTAGAGGTTATGATAACTATTTTAGGCTTGAAAACTAGTGCACAACCTATTTCTTCTTTTTTGACAAGCTATAAGAACTCTTTTCTACTTACTAGTAATACCTTGGAACTATCTTCTACTACTATATTATAAAATTTCAATGGTATCAATGTATGCTTTTTGTAATATTTGTAAAAAATATATGTATTACTTATTCCATCATCTATAGATTTCTTATCAAATTGTTAAGGTCTACCCAATAAGACATCAAAGACATCCATGGGAATGATGTCACACAACACTTCCTCTTTATAACTACTTATCTAAAATTCAAATTTTTATTGTTCATTCACCAATACTTGATTCCCATTTTGAGGCCATGACACTTTACTAGGTTCTTCAATCCTTGTTTTCAACTATTTAATAAGAAACTAAATTGTTATACTAAAACTATCAATGATCACTTTGCCGCACTTACCTTTAGATTTTCATAAGGTTCTGAATAAGGTCTTTCTTTGGGTTGCTTCTTTCACTTCTTTATTTAGCTTGAGTTATACTCTTTTCATCAACAAAGATGCTTCTACTTTAGGTTTATACAAATGTGATGGTGATCTCACACTCTCCTCTTCAGCTTGAGCAATTTGACTTGTTTGCATATTTTCTCCTCTTCTAACATGACTTTTTTGCATATTCTCTAGGCACTTATATTATCTATGGCCTGTATATTTATTACACCTAAAACACTTGATCTAAAACCCTCCTACTTTACCTCTTGTGTATGGTGTTCTACCTCTAAATGAGTACCCTCCTTTTATAATTTGAACTTGACCTTGAGAAATGCTTTATTCCTCATGTTAGACTTGTAACTGCCTTTTACCATCATTTTATCCTCTACTTTTTAAAATTCTATCTCTTCCCCTAGAATGTGTGTTTGCTTTCTAGATATTTTTTCCTCCAATTTGAGTGAAAATTGGTATGCTTCCTCAAATAATCTTGGGGATAAAATATTGGCTGCATATTATATATTAAAACTTAGACCATTGATATGCCTTTCCACCTTTTCCACAACTTCTTCTATATGACTTGATCTGATTGTTAATCTCTACAACTCCTTTGTATAGTCTTTCACTATCATGTACTTTTATTTTAGGTCTTGATGCTTATTAAATAGATTAGTCTAGTAATATTTTAGCATGAATTTACCTTTTAATTTACTTATCATTCTATCCCAACTTTTGATCTTTAGTTTATCTTTCTTTCTCCTCTTATCTTTAACTCCATCCCACCAGAGGGATGCATGACCTCTCAAAATTATATTAACAAACTTCACTTTATTTTAATCCTCTATTCCTTTAAATTTAAAATACTTGTCCATTGTAACTATAAAATCAAAAAGTTATTCAACACTCAAGCTACCTTTATATATTAGGACTTATAGTTTGGGCTTAGACCCTATTCCTATGACTACTTTTAGGAATCATTCTTCCATTCTCTCTTCTTCTTTTTGCTCTACCACTAATTATTGTGGTTATTCCTCCCCTTCACTCACATCACATTTCATAACACCTCTTATTTGAGTGGCTTATATTACCTTCAAACATTCCTACATATTTATTATCTCCTCTAGCAAAGCATCTATTGGTTGTCTTCTTTGACCTACCCTAGCACCACTTTTGACTACTCTAAGTGTCATTATTGTATTTTCTTGAAAGTTTATTTTTCACAACCTACTTTTAACTTCTCTTAATGAGATATTTATCCTTATATCAACTTTGAATTAAATAAAACTTGGCTTTGATACCAAAAATGATGTTGATGGGTAAAGGAATAATTAATTTACAACTCACTTGAATGTGAATCTAGGCCTACAAGCCTTATTAACCTTATTTATGAAAACCTAAGAACAAATAAGGAATATTTGTACTTAAAAAATCTTTATCACATTCATTTAAATTTCTTATAAATTATCTTATTGATCTTTACCTTCTGATTTGCTTGAAAATTCAAAATATGTTAAAGCAAGGGTTTATAGCCTTTACAATTAAGCTTGTTTTTTGAGTTTTTAGAATATATGTATTTTTACATGAAAAACCAGTTTACAACAACTTTTAAAAATTTATGAACATTTTAATACACTTTTGGACAATGTTTTATGAATTTTATAGGGTTAATTTTCATTTCAGAGTATTTTTTGTATAGAAACCCCTAGCAGACCTATGTATAGGTTGAGGGCATTCAAAAAATATATAATTTAAATTTTAGAGACTCTTTATCAAATTTTCCACCTAGAGAAGGTATACCCCAACAATACCTACTCTTTCCTAGAATTTAAAACTTTGAAAAATCTTAAAAAGTGGATAAAACAACTTTTCTTAGGTTGTACCTATAGGTTCCTAAACAACAAAAAACTTGTACTTTTTCTACAAACCTAAAAAAAAAATGAACACCTACCAAACACAAATGTACGATTGTATAAAAACATTAAAATTCACTTACATGAATACTTAACTTGGAATTGTAAAGAGAATCTCAAATGAAGTTTTTCATTATGTTTATGTAAACTTATGATACAGTCTAGCCAAAAAACCTTGATTCTAAGTTTTTTTCCCTCTTTTATGTTGATCTATATATTCTATCTTCCAAAACTCTACCCATGTACCTACTCTCTCATAATCCTCTACTCTTTGCTCCAACTCCTACAATTTCTCCAAATATCTAATTAGTTAGTGAACTTAACTCAAATTAACTGTGGTTGAGGTTTTACTTGATTAAGTATGAGTTTAATACATTAGAACCACTTAAAAAATGTCCTAAGACATTATTATACCCCTAAATAAATGATCAGGACTTTGCATTATTTCAGGAGACAAGAAAATCCTTTAACTTTTTACAACAAATTCAAAAATTTGAATTCACTATTTTTGTGAGAAAACTAGAAACATCCCAAAATGACCAAGAAAAGACAAATAAAGGATGGGAAGGGCTTATTATTGATAAAACTTGACTCTCTAAACGCATAAAGGACCAAAACATAAAAAATTTAACCTACTATGTACATGCACCTGCATCAACTTCTCCATGTGAATAGCGTTAAATTCATTATAGTTGTACTCACATCTAGAAGCACTTCAAGGTTGAGGTAAAATGTAGACAACTAGACTTTAAAGATGTGGGGTATTCCCACCATGACCCTATAAATAAGATATATTAAAAATATTTTAAGTCATTAATAATTTTAAATTTGTAACTCGTAAGGTACAAGTAAAAACTTCATTTTCTATTACCTGGTGACTTCATGGCTCTCCCTCAAATAGATAGTGTTGAATAAAAGAGCCTTCCTCTAGCCTAATTGTCATTATAAACTCTAAAATAATGAGGTCCCTCACCTCAATGTCATATATCATACTCTCAATGCATGTTGATATCCCCTCTATAACTTATCCAGTAGCATCTACAAAGCCATCAAAGTAGAAAAACATGTGGTTGAGGTGATATGCCACTGCATGGATGGGTTGGTGGACTTGATTATTCTAATTATAATAAATTAACTCCCAAATGGGATCAACTTTGACACAATCCCCCTATAATAGTTTTAGATGGTCTCTTTTTCCTTATACATAGCCTCATAAATATAACCCATTGGATTTTGCTCCTTATCTACCAATCACAAAACCCTCATTAAAGGCTCTAACACCTAAAAAGTTACAAATAAATTAAAGTTATAAGATTATAAATAACATAAATACTTTAATTTAAAAAAATTAAAAATAACATAAATGACTTAAAATTTAAATTAAAATTTCAATTTACCTTGATGATCTCTATAACTCTCTTTTCGAAGGCCTCACCGAAAATTGTCTTCCTTATCTTCACTCGATCAACTTTCTTGGAATACAATGAGTCAATCCATGCTTGACACACAAAAATCTACCTCAAAGGAGTTAACAAACTGAAAATACTTTTCAATGTCATAAATTTCATTACAAACCTAGTGATACCCACTCAAACAAGCTCTTTCCCTTTTGTGTGATCTTTCATCAAGTTGATAACCCAATGGCGATTGTATATATATTTTATGATTGATATAGTTTCTTCTACAATCAATCACACACAATCAAGTTTTTTTATGTCCTCCAAAAGAAGTTCAAGACAATGGATCATGCAAGGGGTCTAAAATACTAATGGATGTCTCTCCTTTAGAAGTTTTCCAACTGTCACAAATGTTACTACATTATTTGTGATAATATAGACAACATTCATAATTCCCACCTCTAAAATAACCTACTCAAACATCAAGATCAAATTTTTTACATTTTTTATCTTGTTAGATGCATTAATAGACTTCAAAAAAACCATCTCATAATTTGAAGCTATCAAAAAAATGATGAAGGTTTAGTTATTTCAATTAGTCCATCCATAAAAAAGAGTGGTGCATCTAAAAATTTTCCACCTATTTTGATCTTCCATAATTACCTTTACATCTAAAATTGCATTCTAGAATAACTTTCACTTAAATCTCCTAAAGAGGGCATCATTTGCCCTTTCTTTACAATTGTCAATTTTGTTACTAAATATTCCTAGTACGGGCTCATCGTCACATTAAAGGGAAGGTTATTGAAGTACCAAATATTTGTGCATGCTTTGTTTACATCTGTATGTTCCTTGTTGTTTCATCATGTACCTTACAATAGATATTGTGTATCAGGCGTGTTTTTAGGTACAAAAAAGGAGTGTATCTAGATTAAAATCAATGAAGAAATGTCATGGCACTTTCATGGCCCATGAGTAGAGCCCACAATTTTTGTCATAGCTATCACTTCTTTGACTATCAACATGGGATTAATGGATAGTATTATAGCTACTTGCATCCTTGACCTCTCTAATTTATTTTCCTCCGTAGTGTAAGATATGCTATCATCTTTCATTTTTACTCTTTTACAACACTAGAATAAGGCATGGCATCACAGTAAGGAATGCATGAAAGGTGGTACATGAGATGATTTATGCCTCTTGACTTTTTTTTCATGCAAAATGAATAAATTGGAACTATTTATAATGACCCAACCCACATGACATACTTTCATACAAAAGTGTGATAATTAGAGGGAGTTGT